>JBBHKE010001283.1:70324-139023 GCA_037447655.1 Zygnema cylindricum | reverse complement strand
CTCGAAGTGGTCACTTTGGCGTTTTGTGACGTGGCATGACCTAGAGCCACGTGGAGGGATGACATTCAGTCATGAGAATTCCGAGGAATGTACGGACGTGTGAAAAGTAGACACGCGTCCGCTAAATAGCCTTGTTGTACATAGGTCGTACAAAAGGTACACAGGCAGTAGTACTTTTTGGTACGGTACAGTAATCTGATTGGTCCGTACTTCAGTAGATAGAAGTTATTAGAGGGAATCAGGACTTAGAAAATTTTTGGTAGGTAATCACCTCTCCCTTTGAGAGTTTGTACAAATTGGCATTTTTATTGCCTCATAACTTATCGGATGGTTGTCCGTTTTCACTGATTCTTTTTGCTACAGAATCAGGGGAGTCCAGGCTGCATAGGGGTGGAATCAAACTTTCATTTTGCCTTCTTGGACAGCAGTGGTTGTGTCTTGAAGTGGGTTAGCTAAATACTATCTAGAGGCTTCCTGTATTCTGTGGTCCAATGGAGGACACAGAATTGCACCTCCATGCACATGTGATAGGATAAACACTTGTTCACTAAGATAAGAAAGATTCCCACCGTAGAGATAGAGTACGAGGATGGGAGGATAGTCACTACTACTCTTGTAGGATCGATAGATCTGAAAGTATTGGTAGAACGAAAGACATCCATAGTTACATTTTCCGATGTATTGTTTATTCCAGAGCTGAACAAAAACCTCATCTCTACGTCTGTATTAGATGAGAAGGGTTTTGATTGTAGCACTAGGAAAGGAGTCTTTACTGCTATTTTAGAGGAGGAAGTTTATTTCACCGCTGAAAAAGGTAGCCAAGGGATGTTTAGGTTGATTTTAAGCAATGAAAAGAAAAAACTTTATTATGCTGGTGTTCATGATATAATGATGTGGCATAAGAGGCTTGGGCATGTGAATCTAGATAAGCTAAGAGAGATGAAAAAGATGGGAGTGGTGGAAGGAATTCAGTTCAGTGAGAGTGAGAATCTAAGTGATTATAGTAGATGTGCTCAAGGTAAAGCACACAGATTGACCTTTCCCAAAACAACCACCTATAGGGGAGAAAAAATTCTAGGTCTAGTACACACAGATATTTGGGGACCGGCCAAATTGTCCTCACCGGGGAGGAAGAGATTTATGATGACTATCATTGATGATAGGTCTCGATATTCCAAGGTGTGTTTTTTGAAAAACAAGTCAGAAGCTCAAGATTGTTATAGACAATATAAAGCATGGAGCCAAAAACTCCATGAAACTCCAATCAAGAGAGTAAGGAGTGACAATGGTGGAGAGTATACTTCTAACCAGTTTGAGGATTTTCTGAGGGAAGATGGAGTTCAACACAAAAATAAAGTTCTAGAAAACCCGAAACAGAATGGGGTAGCTTGACGATTAAATAGGACACTGAGTGATAGTGCTAGAAGTATGTTGTCGGATAAGAAGATAGGAAAAAGGTTTTGGGCAGAAGAAATGAATTGCGCTAATTACCTCAAAAATAGAGTTCTTACCTCAGCTATAAAAAATCAAACACCTTATGAGAAATGGACCGGCGAAAACCAGACATATCTCACTTAAAGGTTTTCGGTAGTCAAGTATTCAGTCTAGATACAGATCGGTCTAATAGGAAGCTAGATCCTAAAGGAAAACCGGGATACTTATTAGGATATGATGAGGATGTTAAAGGATATAGAGTTTACAATCTAAAAAGGGAAGATATAATCTTAGTAAAACATCTAGTAGTTATGGATGAAGGAAAGTTTGTGGATGCCTTTAAGTATACAAAGACAGTAAAAATCAGATTTGAGTCAGCAAATTCCGATGACTTTGAGCTTCCTAACTATCCAGGTTTTAGAGAAGATGACATTCTTGCAGGGACAAATCAGACCGAAAAGGACTCGGCTGCGGAAACTCCAGTGACAACTCTACCCGAAGCGAAAGACGTGATGGAAATTGCTTCGGAATCAAGGGATAGGGGAGAAGCGGAGATTTTTTGAAGTAACCCACGAGAACCATCTATTCCGCCCACAGATTTTGAGGGGGGAAGGAGAAGTAGCAAAACATTATAAGAAAAACAGGTTAATAACAAGGTAACAAAACTATCTCATCAAGATGAACCTCAAACTTATGGAGAGGCGATGACTTGTCCAGAAAGGAACCGGTGGAAGACAACCATCAATGAGGAGATGGCCTCAATTATGGCAGCCGATACTTGGGAGCTAGTGGATTGTCCACCTAACCGAAAACCAATCGGTTGTAAATGGGTTTTCAAATTAAAACTGAACCCGGATAACACCATTGAGCGTTACAAAGCCCGATTGGTGGCAAAAGGATTTACACAGAAAGAAGGAATCGACAACAAGGAAACCTTTGCCCTGGTGGTTAGATTTCCCACCGTCCGCATACTTCTCAGTCTAGCAACAGCGGAAGACATGGAGGTGCAGTGAAACTCAGAGACCTCCATAAGTCCTCAGAGTGGACAGCTTCCAAGAAGCCTCTAGGATAATCCTGACCCCTTTGTGTTTCAGCAAAAATAACTGCAACCCTGGCAGACAAAAACTCTGACCACGTGTACTCGTGAAAAGGCAAGACTCCCCTGAGTCGATAGCAAAAAGAATCTCTTAATTTGCTCCCCTGAGCAGTAAGTTATGGAGGGTCAATGTTGACCTTTTGTATAGAAGCTCTCTAGGAGAGAGGATCCTATCTCCTAATTTTTCTAAGTCCTATCTCTCTCACAGACTCTATCTACTGATGTACTGAACCAATCAGATTTCTCTTCCGTAAACAAAAGTACAGTCGCCGGTGTACTTTATGTACGGAAATTGTACAACATGGCCTAAATGTCAACACATGTCATATTCCGATTTGGTGCCGTAATCTCCGGAGATACCACGATCCAATGTAATTTCGCCACGTGTCATCCGATGTGGCGATGCCCTCAAACCGCCGAATTCTTCTTTCGAGATCTTGGCGCTAATTTTGGCCGTCCGATTAAATTAACATTTGATCAGAGCCATAATAAATACATGTGCGGTATTTGTTTCGCTTACGAAATCAATGCGCGGTATTGATTTTTTTTTATCCGTACCGCAATTCGTACTTTTACACTACCGGTTCTATGTATCCCGTAAACATTAATAGTTAAATGATTTATCCTACGTATTAATGTTTATATAATTATCAAACTATATCGTACGTAACACTACTTCAAGACTTAACGGTTAAGGTTACCGGCTACCGGCAGCTTGCCGTCCGGCAGGTACCAGGTTCAAATCCTGTGGCCGCCGCATATCTTTTTACTTAATAAACCCCAAATATATATTTCCCGTAAACCTCAGGATAGCCTAGGTAGCCATGGCTCTAGCTTCCTCTCCAATTTCTCAGTGACTGCGACAAGTTTGAGAGTTGGAGAGAGAAGTTAGAGGTAGACTGCCTCGGCTTCTTTCTTATTTCTGACCTAGAAAATACTTTAAAACCATTAATTTCTACATGCACCAGATGGACATCAAGACAACCTTTTTGCATGGAGAATTGGAAGAGGAGATCTTCAAGCGACAACGCGAATGATTTGTGGAGGAAGGAGAGGGGATTAAGGTATTCCGGCTGATTAAATCCCTTTACGGTTTGAAACAGGCGCCTCCACAGTGGAATAAGAATTTTGATGAGTTTCTTACCGGTCGAGGATATATCCGGATCAGCTTAGATCACTCAATCTATGTTTTTGAAGATGAGGAAGCTATTATATTTATTGCAATTTATGTTGATGATTTGATTGTTTTACGTAAATCAATTGAAAAAATTAATAAACTGAAAACCGATCTTAAGGGGAGATTTGAAATGAAAGATATGGGGAAGCAAAACATATTTTGGGAATTCAAGTAAAAAGAGATTGAGAAAGAAAGATTATAAGATTGACTCAAAAGGAAGCAATAGGGAACATGCTGGAAAAATTTCAGATGGATAAAGCTAATAGTTGTACAACTCCAATGGAGTTAAAGAAGAGAAATGAGGGGAGTGAGGAAGAAGGGGTCATAGTCTTAGACGAGGAATCAAGTCCTCAAGAATAGAAGTTCATGCAGACTATTCCTTGTAGGCAAGTAGTGGGAAGCCTAATCTATTTTATGAATTGTACCCAGCCGGATTTAGCTGCAACTATAGGAGTGCTTAGTAGAAGTCTAAATGCTCCCACTATGAACGATTGGGAGGCAGCTAAGAGAGTCCTTTGATATTTGATAGGAACTAGGGATCTATGGTTGCATTTGGGTGGGGAGAATACTGACATCACTACTTCGAGTGATGTCAGTTATGGTGATGCTCCGATGAGGAGATGTACTTCTGGATATGTATTATATGTGGGTGATGGGGCTTCCTGTTGAAGTGGCAAACAGCAAAAGGTTATTGCTCAGTACACCATGGAGGCTGAGTATATGGCCTCTTGCTCTGCTGTAAAGAATGTTGTCCATAGCCATTTTCAGCCATGGATTTACCCTCGGAAGCAGCACAGACTACCCAAAAACAGCTTATTTTGAATCAACACAGAATTCTACAAAAATATCAAAACAAGCTGAAACTTCAAATACAGATATTTTCAAGGCTAAAAAATAATCTCACAAAGTTTCAGACAAAAATAATGAATAGAGTGATCACATCATCTGGTCAAAGTTGCAGAAAAACAGTCTGCCAGAACTTTGATAAAACCGGCCAGCTTCACAATGAAGTAAAACACAGACCAGGCACATAATATGCCTGAAAATCTGTAGCAATGTAAAAACTACAAGGAGCAACATACATGCAAAATTTCATATAATTTTGCCAAGGGATCTGAGAGCAATACTCAGACAAAATTACCAAAAATGACCATAAATAGTTTTTGGTACAGAAAGTTCCTATATCTTAAAATGACTAAGTCCTACAAATATAAACTAGAGCTCACTACTAAACGAACGGAGGCATACCAACCGTACGCTATCTACCAGCTACCTCAATTAATATTAATATACCCGAATATTTTAAGGTATGTCAAAATGAGTAAAATAACACTAATAACTAATTCACAAAAAGACAAAACAATGTTTAACCAAATATTTACACCGACAACAAAATCGTATGCTGAGTCATTGCGTGTAAGTCAACAAGACTCCACGAATCTCGTAAAACAATCCGAGCCGTCCAAAAATAGATATTGTGTGATTGACGCGATTTCGCGTCACCACTACTTGAAAAAATATCGGCGGCCTTTGTCCGCCGTCTCTCGCTCTTGTTCGGCACCCTCGATGTCGCGTCCTTTTCCATAAATGCCACCTGTCGCATTATGTTTCCATAAACTGGCATCACTCCAAGTAGTGATGTCAGTGTGCTCCCCTCCCAAATGCAACCATAACTCTCTGGTTCCTACCAGATATCTCATGACTCTCTTGGCTGCCTCCCAATCCCTCTTCCTAGGATCATTAAGACTCCTACTGAGTACTCCAACTGCTGCCGCTATGTCCGGCCGGGTACAATTCATAAAATAGATTAAACTTCCTACGACCTGTCTATAAGGAATAGTCTTCATAAACTCTCTCTCTTCTGTACTCATTTGATCATCTAAGATTATCACTCCTCCTTCTACACTTCCATCACTTACTTTTTTCAAGTCCATGGGAGTGGTACAACTGTTCGCCTTTTCCATCCGGAATTTCTCAAGAATATTACCTATTGCTTCTTTCTAGGTAAGTCTAATAAACCTTTTCCCCCTATCTCTCTCCATTTGGATTCCCAAAATATATCTTGCCTCCCGCAAATCCTTCATGTCAAATCGGCTTCTAAGATCTTTCTTTAACTTATTGATCTTTTCCAAAGACTAACTTAACACAAGCCGATCATCCACATAGATTGCAATAAAAATGACACCATTCTCATCTTCAAACATATAGATAGAATGGTCAGAGCTGATCCGAATATATCCCAAACCAGTGAGAAACCATCTAGTTTCTTATTCCACTGTCAGGGAGCCTGCTTCAATCCATATAAGGACTTTATGAGTCTGCAGACTTTGCTCTCTTCTCCTGCCTCCACAAACACCTTTGGTTGCCGCATCAAAATTTCTTCCTCCCACTCACCATTGAGAAATGCAGTCTTAATATCCATCTAGTGTATTTCCATGTCTTCCGTTGCTACCGGACTGAAGAGAATCCTTACTGATAGGAACCGAACAACTAGAGCAAACGTCTCCTCATAGTCAATTTCTTCCTTTTGGGTGAACCCATGTGCTACCAATTGAGCGTTATTTCTCTCAATGGTATTATCTGGGTTGAGTTTTAGTTTAAACACCCATTTACACCCAATTGGTTTTTTGTTTGGAGGACAGTCCGCTAGTTCCCAAGTATTTGCTTCCATGATGATGGTCGTCTCATCATTTATGGCTCTAATCCATCTGTCTTTCTCCATACTGTTCACTACCTCCAAATATTACCGAGGCTCATCTGGGTGAGATACCTTATTTACCTTGTGAGCGGCCAGTTTTTCTTGTATCCTTTTGGTGCTCTTTCTCCCTCCCTCAAACTCTGAAGCAGGGATAGAGGGAAGTCTTGGATTTCTCCTTACTGTTTCATCGGCTCCCTTATCCATGGAAGCTGGTTCCGGTTCCTCCTCTTATGTCTCCTCAAAGTCCATAGGAATATGTGAGGCTTCCGGTGGATCTCCTGTATCTTCGATCTCCCCTGAATCTACAATCCCTGTTTCACTCATGTCCTTTTCGAGAAAGATGGAGTCCTCCTCACCTTCGGACTCAAATCTGATTCTTATCTTCTTGGTATATTTAAAAGGGTCAAATGACTTCCCTTCATCCATGACAACTAGGTGCTTGACCAAAATGATATCTCTCTTTGCTAAGTCATAGACTCTATATCCTTTGACATCCTCATCATATCCTACAAAGTATCCAGGTTTTCCCTTAGCATCTAGTTTCCAGTTTTTCCTATCCGTGTCAAGACTATAAACTTGGCTACCGAATACTTTAAGGTGAGAGATATTTGGTTTTTTTCCAACCCATCTCTCATACGGTGTCATTCCGTTTACAGCTGAGGTATGGACTCTATTCTTAATGTAGTTGGCATAGTTCATGGCTTCTGCCCAAAAGTCTTTCCTATTTTCTTATCGGCCAACATACTGCATGCACTATCTCCTAATGTTCGGTTCAACCTCTCAGCTACCACATTTTGTTCGGGGTTATATAGTTAAGTTTTCTTGTGCTGACTCCCTCATCTCTGAAGTATTCCTCAAACTGGTGTCAAGCTCGAGTGCTTTTCAGGCACACTTCTATATTACCAAGGATTTCCGTACCCTTCCTACCCGTACTGTTCTCATAGTACGGAAAAGTGAGCGCAACCAGCCGGAAGGATTATGGTAATTCCTTTACTGCACAAGACGCACTTTGTTTCGTGCCTAACGGAGGCTGGACGACAAAGTTCTACCGTCTGAAAGATCGCAGTTCCGTCACCTAGTACTAGCTTCCACCAGCCCTAGTGGAGGGTACATTGTGGATTGCCCCCAGATATCTGTGTGGGCCAAATCTTGTACTTTCTCACCCCTATATGTGGCGGCTTTGGGAAAAGGGAGTTTGTGAGCCTTACCTTCAGCACAGCCTCTACAATCATCCATCATTTCATTATCCCCAAACTGAATGCCTTCTACTACACCAAGCTTCTTCATTTTCTCTCAGCCTATCAAAATGCACATGCCCCAACCGCTTATGCCAAATCATCAACTTTGGAACGCCAACATAGTAAGCATTGTTCTTTTCATTACTAAGGTTAAGCCTAAACATTCCTTAACTACCCTTATCTGCCGTGAAGTAGACTTCATCCCTATACTTAGCTTTAAAGACTCCCTTTCTAGTGAAGGTATCAAACTCTTTGTCATCTAACACAGACGTAGAGACAAGATTTTTACTCAGCTGAGGAATGTAGAGCACATTTGAGAAGGTTAGTATAGAAATCTTACCCTCCACTAAGACTTTCAGATCTACCAATCCCACTAGATGTGTTGTAACCACTCTCCCATCCCCATACTCTATCTGTACACGAAGGATTTTTTTTAGCTTAGTAAAGAGGTGTTTATCACAACACATATGCATGGATGCCCTTGAGTTAATATTCCATCCTTTTTGTGGAGCTTCCCGAATTGCTCTTAGAGCACACTTCTGTTTCCGAGGGATCTCCTTCTCTTCCAGACTCTCGTCGAGAAGAAGCTCCCCATCCTCCTCTTCAGAGGACTTGTCCTCGGTCTCTCCTCTCACTTTTGTGACCACAAGTGCCTTCTTCTTCCACCGGAAAAACCCCCTCCACCGTTCTCTTGGAGCCTCAGCTCTGACAGCTTGACACAATCCGCTATGAAGTGTCACGACTTTTTGCAAAAATGACAAAGACCCTTTGGGGGCCTCAATCCTCTAGACTGATCTCTCTCTCTCCTTTGAATGGTTTCTTTGGATCCCTCCCCCATCGGTTTCATCTTGCGGCTAGAGCTTGGATGCTCTTTCCCCCTCTAATAATCTCAATTGTGTTCTCCTACACAAGTATCATCCGGACCACTGTGTTCCACTTCCATGAATTGTTAGTCATTTCTTGTACTCGGTACACTATGTTTTCATACTCGTCGGGTAACTTCATGATGAGAGTATTAACTTTCATCTTCATTGTACTTCTCCACACGGCACTCTCCATCTCCATATACAAACAAGAGAGATCGTTACAATAGTCTAACATCTTTCCCCCTTAGTAACTATATTTCTTTAACTTTTGTTCTGCCAACTGGAGCTCATGCATAGTACCAGCTCTATAGATTTCCACCAAACTCACCCACAAATCCTCGGCCTTGTAAATGTGAAGATGGTAGGCTGCCAAAGCCTGAGTGAGGTGTCTTAGAATGAAGTTTTTGGCAGCCATGTTGATGTCTTCCCATGTTTGGGTATTGTTCTTCGCGGTCTTCACGGTCGCGGCTTTGGGCGACGTGGTAATAGGAGCAAGAGGCGTCTCTTGCTCTTTCCCCTTTTCGGACAAACTGTTGTCCCTATCATCAGCCATTAATTGAAGAGAGGAGTTAGAGGCATACTGCCTTGGCTTTTTTTGTGCATTTCATTTTAGACCTAGAAAAACTAAAAGAACCATGTATTTTTACAAAGTGACAAAAATTGAAGCGACTCTTAATGATCATTTACACTTACCTCTTACAAAAAGATAATTCTTTCACTCTCTCTTACTCATATTATCCTACTTACTCCCTACAAAGAACCAATACAGCTAAAAGGAAAATTAAGAAACCTTTCCCATTAGCAATGGTGAAGTTGCGTCAACCATAGCCTGCCAGCATGAGCTATCGCAAGCTATAGTTAAAGCTGTCCACTTTTAACTCTATGTAAAATTCCCAAACAAAAAGTAGCACGATCGGCCGTACAGAAGTACGGCCGCTTCGTGCACTCAAATTATTCCATACAGCCGCAATATCAAGTCGCCCTCCGCAAACCGAAACATCGTCAAAAATGCAGTAAACCGTGTATCCTTATTACTGTTAACGATTTTTTTGTCCCTTTAAAAACATCTTTTCTCCGTGCATACTTGTTCATTTTCAGTTTGAGACCGCCAATCGGAATTTGAGAATCTTACCTTTCAATCGCCACAGTCAGATTCCCTATCCGACGAGTGTGTACTGGGAAAAGATGTATTATGTGGCAAATAAAACATTAACACTAAGGGCGTTTCACTGTGTACCATAGCGGATGCCTGATTCTCCACAATGTTTCCAACAAGTACCAAGAGTAGCAATTCAACCTTAAACAAGAATAAAGGACGCAAACAAAAACTAAAAATCATGTACAAAAAACTTAACCATATACACGAAATAAAACTTACACGTACACAAACCACACCACCAATGAACCAATACTACACCGCGAATCGTAATTAGAGTAAAGAAATAATTAAAGTAAAAAAAGTAAAAAAAAAATTAGAGTTATTTACTCAAATTTGTGTGATAACACTTTTTTAAAACGCAATTTTACTGTAATTTTTCAATAACTCTAATTTGGGCGTAAATTTGCGAGCTGAATATATCCACTGTAAATTATGTACAAATACTGAATTTGACAAAACGTACAGTTTCACGTCATTGTGACATTTGCATTACGCGGTTTGTTGAAACGCGGTTACATGAAAACGACATGTACTAAATCATTATTTGAACTTTATAATTTAATAAAGTACAATTTTCCACGGTCAGACACCAACCGTACACTATTTAAAACACCATTGTATTAGAGTTATTAACGCCCATTCAAAAAGTACCTTAAATAACGTAAAGAATAATTTAGAATTATGTACTCTATTTATAATGATAGACTCAAATTTTGAGGTGACGGGATTAGTGTACATAACTCTAATTACGATTCGCGATGTACTGTATTAAATTGATAATTGATACGACTAGTGTTGGGTATCGGGTAAATTCATATCTCGATCAATTCGATATTCGATATATCGAATAACGATCAAACAGAATCCTTGATATATCATAACGAGACCAACATAAATCATCGCGATATATAGTATTTTTTTAAATTTAATATTTTATATTTCTATATAATATGTAGTTTTAGCAAAAAAGACAAATTGTCTGATACGCCACTTACGTCGTGATTTTCATCCCGTGACTTAAAAGGTAGACGCCGCAAAATGTAACCGACAAAAAACTATTAATTATGTAATTCATATAGTTACTTATTTGGGGTATGGTTACATCAGAAATCTTTGTAATAGTACGGACAGCAAAAATTTTGTATTACGGAGGTCTCGGTTACATCGCGTATGGTCTCTAAACAAGTTTTTACACACGTACTTTGATTTGAGTGGTTCCTTGTAAGTTGACGGTCAAATCTTTAAAATCGTCAAAGATTTGAAAACCGACCATTTTCGTATGGAAATCCGTAATTTCTTATTATGTATGTGTACTTTACAAGTGTACCGCGTCAATGTACCTCAGAGATCTCTTTCACTCTGCTGACTTCCAAGAAAAAACGGTAATTCTTTTCGGCAAAGATTTTACGGTCACCTTGTCCGAAGGCACGTGACTTTGGACACACGTGAAATTTTTCATTTTCTTTTTTTTAATGCCTCGATATATTGGCGATATATCGCGATATTTTGATATTCGATATATCGAAGCGATATATCGATTATCGGGTACCTAAAATTCGATATATATATCGAATATCGGCAAAAGGTCCTCGATACCCAACATTAGTTACGACGATTCACATAGAACAAAACCTACCATAAAGGGTCTTTATTTACACCAAAATGTGTATATAACATCATAATTCAAGTTAGACAAACATTAAGTAGTACCATTTACGAAAACCCGAGCAGATTTGTGGTATATATCAAACTTCGGCTTTTAAAAAATAAGGTTTTATAGTTGCCTTTCAAATCATTTACAAAATGTCAACTTCATTCTCCATTGAGAAAACGAATTTATGATGAATTGTGACTCGACAAGACTGAACCACAAGCATACATTTACATTTGGTGAGGGTTTTGAGCGAATTTTGAGATAACTGACCAGCGAGTATTAGCCCCTAACGTTAGTTACCATCCAACAAAAGGATGTAAGGACATGGTTTATAAACGAGGGGTTGTAGGGCCCTACGACATGCATACAACTATCACATCCTCTGTCATTCTCGTCCAAAATTTCGATCTAATAATGTGGCTTTTAATCTTAGCCCCCTCAAATTTGTATCTAGCCTTGTCCACCCTGTGCTTGCAACCATCATCAAACATTAAGCTAGGCTGTCCTTCACTTGTAAAATACTTTAGACCATGAAAAAATTTGTCGCAAACCTGGTTTCTCTAGGTTTTTAAAGCAAAAGTGCAAATTGTTGAACATGGCCGCACTTATGTTATCATTCGTGTTGAATCCCAAAACCTCTTTCGCCTCTCAAAGAGGTGTTGAAATAAATGCCATCTTCCCCCAATTTTCTAACATTAGGTCCAAGACATAGGTCGAGCATGGGGTCCACGCGAAGAAAGGGCACCTGATCACAAGTAGCGAGGTTGTTGGCTTGTTCACAAGAGCAAAAACAGTCACAACTTGCACCACATGCTCCACCTCTACCGCAAGAACGCCCTTCTCCTACACCTTACAAACGTAATCGACATCCTTGTATTTTCCATTAGTATCTTACGCCGGGAGAAAAATGTCACCCTTGAGGGTGACTACTACAATGTTAAGGAGAGGTGTTTCATCAACAACTATCCAACCGCCTGGTGTGATCGAGGCACCGGTGACCTTCATCGTCTCAACGTGGCTCGCCAAATTGTTAATGACCGTCTCCTTGTTCGCGGGCAAGAGACGGAGTTCTCATGGCATTCCAGTAAATGGCCTGTTTGTGGCCGCTTGCAGTCCGTTTGGGCCTTTTCACGAGCTGGCATGCTGTGTACTCAGCGTCTGCATCAAAATATGCCATAGCTCGTTTGGTGTCCGAATCAAATATTTCGGTATCCGCCGCCATTTCCCTTTTTAAATTTCAGAGGGGGTGGCTGATGCGTACTGCGCCGTACCCGACAGACAGACAGAAACACGGATTCAGCTCTTCGGATTTGAATCGCGCCAGAATCTGTACTTTGAGAATCTGCGCTCTGCCTTTAGTTCCCCGACGTTGCGCACTTCTAAAGGTCATGCGATTTATCAACGACATCGCACTTAGTCCTTTCGTCGCATTGAATTGTCTGGTACATACTGGCAGTACATGGACAGGTTCAGGTAAGTACACCGTGTATCGCTATTAGTTTTCATTTTACTTTTTTCGCCACTTTTCTCCGTACACACTCGTCCAGTATTCAGTTTGAGACCGCCAATGGGAAGCCGATCATCTTACACTTTAATCGCCACCGTCAAATACACAATCGGACAAGTGTGTACGGAGAAAGGATGTATTAAGTGGCAACAAAAAAACATTAACATTAATACCGATTTGCGGTGTACTGTACAGTACAGTACTCTGCCGGAATTCCAAGTGCTACACCGTGAATCGCTATTAGCGTAATAAAAAATATAGCGTAATGAAACAATTAGCGTACTTTACGGTAAATTGTGTTTTTTCGGGTACACCATGATACTAATTTATCATGTACTCTAATTTGTAAACTGCTTTGTAAAAATTTTCAGCACATAATATGTCCACACTAAAAAATGTATATGTACGAAACTGTTCAATTCGTACGCCGTCGCGTTTTTTTGACATCTGCGTATGCCGGAAAATATTTACGCAATTATATATTATTATATTTTCTGTACTTTTAAATATAAAAATGTACGGTGTAGTACAGATATAACAGTCCGTACACCACACTATTTAAAAGGGAACTAAATTACAGTTATGAACCGCATTGAGCGGGGTACCTCAAATAACGTGCAAAAACATTTAGCGTACTTTATTCTATTTGAGAATTTGCCCCAAAAAAAGGGGTACCCCAATTAGCGTCATGTACGCTAATAGCGATTCACGGTGTACTGCTAATACGCCAAAGTACCAAACCTTCTTCGCAAGTTTATTACGTGGTCAGCTCCAGGCAAGGGTTCCCGACTTCCTGCTACCTGCAGCCTGTCCGTACTCCAGGGCTGGCTTTTTGTCCGCAAAAATCTTGTCGGAGGTCGTCCCTAGATGTCCTTGTGTTACGTTTGAATTGGTACTCTTTGTAATTGTTGGACGCGTTGTGGAGAAGCGACTTTTGACGATGTTTCGGCTCGCGGAGGACGACTCGATCTCGCGCCCGTTTGGAATACTTTGAGTGGACGAAGTGGCCGTACTGTACTTCTGTACGGCCGATCCTGCAACGGTTCGTCTGGGAATTTTACACAGAGTTAAAAGTGGACAGCTTGAGCTAGCTTGCTGTAGCTCATGTTGGCAGGCTATGGCTGACGTGCCTTGGCGTGCATCTTGTCACTGTTAGTGGGACAGGCTGCTTAGTATTGCTTGCCGCTCTATTTTTCTTTGTAGGAAGCTATTAGCATAATTTGAGTGATATATATATATATATATATATATATATATATATATATTTATGAAATATATTTTCGTATGAGGAAAGATCCCCTTCGTTTTGAAGAGAAATGGCTTTTGATTAAACATATGACTCTAACCGAGGAACTCTTTGTCTTTGCAATATTAATGCCTCCGCTGTGTAATTCTATTTATTTATGTAATTCTTTTACCGATCTTTTTGCCTTATACTGTTTGCGAGGTCAATATTTGTCCGACACGATAAGTTGGAGGGAAGAAACAAAAAGTGGAGAGAGAATTATAGGAAGAGGGTGAAAGGCACGGGATGGAAGCGCAATAAATAGGAAGGGAAATCAAAGGAGGATGACTGTAGGGGAGGGGAGGGAGGGAGGGAGAATGGGAGGGAGGGGAAGAGGAAGGGAAGGGGGGAAAAGAGGACAGGAGGAAAGGGGGGAAAGGAGGAGGGCGGAAGAAAGGAGACCAACATAATGTCAAATAATGAGTATGACCATATATATTCTCTTTGCGAGGAAAAACAAATTTTCTACTTTTGGTTCTGAATTATAGTGGGAAAACAAACACATCACCCAATTATTAACAATTGCCCAACTACTACAGTCTCTCTCTCATTTTAAAAGACGTATTTTAAGTCTAACAACAGAATTTTATTCGAAACCTCTTTTGACACAAATTAGAGAAATATCAAAATTTACCAAAACTGACTGGAATTGAATACAATTGACAATTGTTGACTAAGATTGACTGAAATAAACGAAAATTGACTGAAACTTTCTCGAATGATTGCTATTGTGTTCCTAACGGTGTCGATGATATAGCAATACCCAAAAGTCAAAAAATACCCATAGAAAATCCGATATTCTTACAGAGTCTCCACCTCCTAAAGAAGAAATAGGATCCCTCCAAGAATCTTATAGTAGAAGTAAAAGAAGGGCTTCTGGAAACTGTTTCGGAAGTTTTCATTCTATTTCAGGTGTCTGGATTGACACACAACTGTTATTTTCACTCAAAGTATCCAAATCTTCTAGACTAAAAAAGCCTGAATCAGATTCCAGAGGAGGCATCGAAACGGAAAGGTTATTGTCCGATGTCATTGCGACAGTGTCCGTTGTTAATCTCTAATTCATAGCCTATTCCCACCGGAAAAAAATTCACTTCCGCAACAGACGGGCGTTCGAATAATGTACGGCTTTCCGAGCACCAACTTTGCTATTCTCGGAAGTTCCCGGAAAACTGTACAATAGAACTTCCTCAAAATATTTGAGGATATTGAAGTCGGGTTAAGGTTGCGTCTCTCTTTGAAACAGGCCAATGGTAAACCCAAAAGCTGACGAAGCAAAAACAACATCCGAACGGCTATTTCATTGTTTTCGCGCGAAAAAACTGACCAACTTTGAACCACCGTCGTCGTCCTTCGAACATTCATTCCCTCTAAGTTTGAAAAACTGCAGGTTTGTTTTCGCGCCTGTTTGATGACGGAGCGTGTGACGTGTCACAGGACACCTTCAACCGGAGTTACGTGCCAAAATTTTGGTGTGAACAAGACCCGTTTTCCGATGAGTTCTGGGAAAATCATCGGAATGGGCAAAAAGTTACAAATGCTCCGGTGGGAATAGGCTACCAGTAAGGTACACCACAAATCGTTATTTGCGTCAAGGTTTTTTTCGCCACTTAAAACATCTTTACTCCGTACACACTTGTCGGATTTTCAATGTGAGACCACCAGTCGGAAGCTGAGAATGCTACCTTTCAATCGCAACCGTCAGATCCACAATCCGGCAAATGTGTACGGAGAGAAGATGTTTTAAGTGGTGAAAAAAACCTTAACGCTAATAACGATTCGCGGTGTTGCTTAATTTTTTAAATTGCTTATTCCGGCAAGTTTTGGAAAACATGTAAAGATGGAAGATTTTGTCCTATGGTGAATTCGCCAAATTGGGTAAAATTAGAGATTTTATTACACATCCTAAAACTGGTGAATTGGGTTGCTTTGACAAGATTGAAAAAAATCTGGTAAAATGGTACATATTTCAAATTTGGGAAGATTTATCCAGCTGGTGAATCATTAATAATTTACAAATGTCAGACGGTCTGAATAATATCGACTTCTTGAGTATGAATAAATTAGCTTACATAATCACATAAGCAATTTCTGGAGAGAGTATATAGTTCCTCTCTCACAATCTTTGCCACATCAGGATTACTTTGGGCTTCATTTGTGAATACATAGCTTCCATCTTTCGGTAAGGATTCCTACATTTTTTAGGGAAAAAATTGATAAAAATCCCACTTCTGGTAAAGTTGTTTATCTTCACACAGCTGCGAAGTGTCTTATGATCCAGATTAAATTCCAGCCTATGATTAAATCAACCTTTAGAATGAAAGTTCTCCTGGGAGTGTTTTAAGACCGACTAGTCACATGCAAAATGAGTCAACAAGTTTATAGACAAAAAATGCATCCAAGAATATGTCGATTTCCCTGTTCACATGCTGAATGTTTTAAATTTTGAATGCAACCTGCTCCAACCATAGGCATCTGGCAAGCTGAGTGGTTTGATCGTTGTATCTTCAAATACAAATATTTGACCCGCTCACCAATCAGATCGTGGCCTAAAGCACATTAAGACACTGTTTTAGTGACACATCATAATAGAAGGAAAGGTTATAAAGACAGTTACTGTGACCGACTCCTCCCACTCTGTCACAAATAAAGATTCCCGCACTGCATGAAAATGCCATGATGTAAACTGACTTCATCACTCACATTGCAAACAAACCACATTCAAATCACCTGTAAAACAACGGGCAAAACAGTTGAGCTTTATTCATCTCATTTCTGATGGCCATAAGCAGCAAAAATACCTACGGAGGCACCATCTGTCTATTGATCTGAGGCCGTGAAAGAAGCTCAGGCTGCAACGCCTTCTGTGATAGGGAACTCAAAGGTAACCTCCTTGCCAGTCAACTTCTTGTACACCCCCCCAAAAGTCTCCAGCTTGTACTCTGTACTGTTGCGCTCCTTGGGGTCAAGATAAACCTGCATAGAAACCAAAACAAAAGTTCAGCAAATAGGGGACCACTTACAATTCTGAAATTGCATGAAAAAAAGGGAAAAGGGTCCTAGCTGGCATAAAAGGTCAGCTAAGATTTCCTCATGAGCTCCCTTCGTTCTCCACAAACATGCAGGGCATTATTCAAGCATAGAACTACAGAGAAAATGAAAAAAAAACGCCGGAGATGAAAGACTATCCATTAGAAAAAGTTAGTTGAAGAAACAAGTACACCAACCTCCACAAACAAGTGATAGTGAGCAAGTGATTTTTAAAGACTTAGTGTACTCACCCGCATAATACGCGAGCCATCAAGGCGGAAACGCACGCGCTTGCCAACAATTTCTGTAGGGAAAACCAGATCCTCCAAAATAGCTTCATGCACAGCGGTCAAGGTACGGCTGCGTGGTCGGACTGCAGCAGAACCCTTCTTGGGAGGCTTCATTATCCGACGAGTAGCCACAATGACGACATCCTGTCCACGAGAACATATAATCGGAAAAGTTCAGTAGAGAACTTCCAGTAAAAGGTCTGAAGTTGGTACTTAAGAGCACTCAACCAGAAAAGTAAAAACCACAACTCCATAGTAACCACACAGGCACAGGTGCTGCACTCAAAAAAACCACGAAGGTTCCTCCAAGTGGAAAAAACATCGGAATAGAATGATTCACAATTAAGTCCTGGCTGCAAACTTAGGTGAAGCCTTCTTTGACTATACCAGCTGTGTGCTTTCACAAGCCGATGCAACACTAGGTTGTTGAGCCTGTTACACCTACACTACACCGTGAAGGTTTCTCTAAGTGAAAAAAGCTTCAGCATTGCGTAATTCAAAATTTAGTAGTCTGCAAATTTACAAAGCGTTCTTTATATAGACCAGCTGTGCGTTAAACAAGCGATGCAAAACTTGGATGTTGCAACTGTTACACCAAATCAGTGGAGACCCAGCTTTCACTTCTACACATTGTCTGAGGCACAAGGCACACGATGACAAGACGGGGAAAAAATGTCGGTGGTGAAAAGGAAAAGGATGCAGCAACCCCACAGTAAAGAACAGCCCTTGCCACTTCCTGATGTAGGATGACTTCATATGAAAAGCTTAAATTTTAAAACAAATACCTGACTGCTAACACAATTAATTACGAAGGACCAAGATAAACCTGCTCACCTTGCCACTGAACTTCTTCTCCAACTCACGCACAAGCCGAGCATGGATCTTCTGGAAAGCTTTTCGGAGACGGTAAGGCACATGGACAATGATAGCCTTTCGGCTGCTGGAGACATCAATCTCTCTGTAATTCCAAACAATAAAAAAAAGTAGGGTTAATTTCAAAAAACTTCAAGGAAATAAAGGAACACCTTCCGATTTGCTAATAGCGACAAAAATACTGCCACAGAAAATACAAGATGAATTAAGTCAAACTATCTCGAAAATATTTGACCTGAAATGCTACCCTCAACTCAACTACAGCTAATAATTATCCCCCGTCCATTAAATAGTGACCACAGTGCACGCAATGCACACAACTTGAAGGTAGTACCACCTCATCTAGAAGAAATTGGAGGCATTAAATTTCAACGACCTCGGTCATTTAATATAGTTCTGAAGAGCTATTGTCTTCTCAATAGCCAAACAATTCCTAGGTCACAAATTTCATATCCCACAAAACATACAGTAACAGTAGAATAATAAAAGCAAAACTGGCTCACCTTGCAGAATTGATGTACAAGTCTCTCAGGTCACTTTTCAACTCCTGATTTGTAGCTTCCAAGTCAAACAAAGCCTACACATCCACCAAAAAGCTGAACAAGTTTCTCAATCCAGCTGACTTTAAACATAAAGTGCATTTTCTAAATCCGTGCGTATCTCTTGCATAAAACTCTTTGAATGAAAAAAGTATCCAGCATCACGTCTTGAAGTGACAGGAGCAAGGCTAATTGGCATTCTTGATACAAAATCAACATGGACAGCATTGCTATGAGAAATTAAAGTTAAGAATTACAGCACAGCATCAAACTTAAGAATTAGCACATGACATTAAACTCTTTGGGCATCCCTGCTACCTAGCACGAATGCATAAGATAATTAGAGCATTGATACAAAAGGAATGTCACCAAATGCATCAAATGATCAAGACAACTGGTGTGAGATGATTTAACCACAAAAGGCTAAGTCTAACATATAACTCTGAAATCGGAATGATTCTGCTACTCCTTACATGTGCACTACTAAGGACAGCACAACCTAAATTATGCACTTGTAGGAGTACTCCTTGTTGGATCAGACTGACGTGCAAAGTCAATCCTCAGAGTGGGCAAAGCCGCACATGTAGGACTGGGGCGACAATTGTTCCTCATCACATCCAACATCAGAAGTGACCACAGCTACATTAAAAATTATAAACTTCTCGACATTGATTTTTAAACCAGGCTTATGGAGCTTCTAGTTATTTAACATATACATAAAATAAAAAAGATCAGCAATACTTAAAAGCATTAACACAGTAAAACATTAACACCAACATATCATCAGAGCTTGGGAAAAAAAGCAACAAGAATTTGTCGATTCAATCCACTAGCTACTGTTGGATCAGACTGACGTGCAAAGTCAATCCTCAGAGTGGGGCGTAGCCACACATGTAGGACTGGGGCGACAATTATTCCTCATCACTTCCAACATAAATCTCCGCCATTTGGCAAGTAAGAGCTTCATGACATTAGCATATGGGAAACGCTATAATATCTGTAGTTAATAAGTGGGCATACACTCTAGAACAAAAGAAAAAACCAGAAAAGTCCAAAGGTTAAGAAGCACTATATCGTCTGGGGCAATATTTACAAAACCTCACACAATTGAACACTCATATTTGCAATAAAATGACTGCACATTGTTGAATCAGACTGACGTGCAAAAGTCAATCCTCAGAGTGGGCAAAGCCTCACATGTAGGACTGGGGCGACAATTATTCCTCATCACATCCAACATCAGAAGTGACCACAGCTACATTAAAAATTATAAACTTCTCGACATTGATTTTTAAACCAGGCTTATGGAGCTTCTAGTTATTTAACATATACATAAAATAAAAAGGATCAGCAATACTTAAAAGCATTAACACGGTAAAACATTAACACCAACATATCATCAGAGCTTGGGAAAAAAAGCAACAAGAATTTGTCGATTCAATCCACTAGCTACTGTTGGATCAGACTGACGTGCAAAGTCAATCCTCAGAGTGGGCAAAGCCTCACATGTAGGACTGGGGCGACAATTGTTCCTCATCACTTCCAACATAAAAAAAGACAACAGCCAAACCACAAGCTGCAAAGCTCAGGCTGACATCAATGGCAAGGTTTAAAGACCTCATCGTTATCTAACAAATAAATATATCAGCATAAAAGAAATCGCCCAGGAAAACAAGAGCATTAATGCCAACAGCCCAAGAAAGCTGGATATCAACAGAAAAAAAAACTGCGAAGTCAAACTGTTGGATCAGACTGACGTGCAAAAGCCAATCCTCAGAGTGGGGCGTAGCAACACATGTAGGACTGGGGCGACAATTATTCCTCATCACTTCCAGCGTAAACCACGGCAATTTTGTAAGTTACAGGTTCATGACACAAGCATATGGGAAACGCTATAATATCTGTAGTTAATAAATGGGCATACACTAGAATAAAAGAAAAAAACGGAAAAGTCCATAGTTAAGAAGCACTATAACGTATGGGGGAGCGTTTTCAAATCCTCAGTCCAATGAACAATAACATTTGCAATAACAAAACTGCACATTGTTGAATCAGACTGACGTGCAAAAGTCAATCCTCAGAGTGGGCAAAGCCTCACATGTAGGACTGGGGCGACAATTGTTCCTCATCACTTCCAACATAAACCACGGCAATTTTGTAAGTTACAGGTTCATGACACAAGC
Source organism: Zygnema cylindricum (assembly GCA_037447655.1). Taxonomy (NCBI): domain Eukaryota; kingdom Viridiplantae; phylum Streptophyta; class Zygnematophyceae; order Zygnematales; family Zygnemataceae; genus Zygnema; species Zygnema cylindricum. The sequence goes on along the minus strand of JBBHKE010001283.1, from coordinate 117,994 downwards.
ATATGGGAAACGCTATAATATCTGTAGTTAATAAATGGGCATACACTAGAATAAAAGAAAAAAACAGAAAAGTCCATAGTTAAGAAGCACTATAACGTATGGGGGAGCGTTTTCAAATCCTCAGTCCAATGAACAATAACATTTGCAATAACAAAACTGCACATTGTTGAATCAGACTGACGTGCAAAAGTCAATCCTCAGAGTGGGCAAAGCCTCACATGTAGGACTGGGGCGACAATTGTTCCTCATCACTTCCAACATAAACCACGGCAATTTTGTAAGTTACAGGTTCATGACACAAGCATATGGGAAACGCTATAATATCTGTAGTTAATAAATGGGCATACACTAGAATAAAAGAAAAAAACAGAAAAGTCCATAGTTAAGAAGAACTATAACGTATGGGGGAGCGTTTTCAAATCCTCAGTCCAATGAACAATAACATTTGCAATAACATAACTGCACATTGTTGAATCAGACTGACGTGCAAAAGTCAATCCTCAGAGTGGGCAAAGCCTCACATGTAGGACTGGGGCGACAATTGTTCCTCATCACTTCCAACATAAACCACGGCAAATTTGCAAGTTACGGGTTCATGGCGCTAGCATGCGTGGCATCCACTCCAAGAAAAACCAGAATACAAAAACATTTTATAGGTTGCGCAGAACCGTAACATGCCGAGGTAGAGTTTTCAGAATCTCAGACATAAAGAACACAATAACAATACCAGTGCAACAAAGAGAGTGGGCCAAGCCGCACATGTAAGTTGGGTGACAATTAATCCTTATCAATTCCAAGATAAAGAAAGAGCAGCAACCTTGGCACAAATTTCTTTTGCAAATTCTTGAGATTCAAGTACAGGGCAAAGTGCACATGCTGCAGCTATTGAAAGCTTACGGACCAAAAAAAGGACAAAAATTCTAAGCGTCTAGAATTACTTTCAATATTCCTTAGTTTCTTTGAAAAATATTCCCTAGTTTCTTAAAGGCATAACAACCAAGACAATGCCAGACAACTCAGGACAAGAGAAACTAATTTAATAGTAGGTAAACTGGTTGCAGTTGAATCAGACTGACGTGCAAAGGTCAATCCTCAGAGTGGGCAAAGCCTCACATGTAGGACTGGGGCGACAATTGTTCCTCATCATTTCCAACATAAAAAGCAACCACAGCCACAATTCAACAAACCATTATTGCAACATGAAGCTGACTTAAAAGGCAAGGATCACAAATTTTGTAAGGGTACAGCGAGCCTGTAACGGCATTGACACTAAAAACTTGAGAGATCGAAAAAAGCAATAAAGAACTAATGCAGACAAACACTGTGTGCTGTTAGACCAGACTTTTCACATGAATGACATTATATCTCCTGCCATTCCTCCACCCCTTTCAGTACTGTGAAGGCTATTGAGCTCTAATGATACCATGCAGCGTGCAATAAATTAAGGGGACAGCTGCCTCACCTGTGCAACAGTTTCTTCCAACTCATCGGGTTCCAGTCCCTTCTCCTTCTGAATCTTCCTCCGCGCTGTCAACATGGCTGCCTCTCTGTGTTCTGCAGGAAAAGCACGGCGACAGGAAATTTAGGATGGTAAGCCCTTGTGAGCTACACTATGAACAAGCAGAATGGCAGACTGTCCAAAAAACACCAGAAAGGTTAGGAAGTGCAGAAGGAGGAGGAAGAGGAGGACGAGGAAGAGGAGGAGAAGGGGGAGGAGGAGGCAAGAAAAAAAAGTGAATCAGATTGTAAGAATGTAGGGCAAAATCCCTCATGCCCTAAAATGCCCGAAGGTAACATCTAAATGTGCCAAGGACAAGCCAAACAGAGCTCTTTGTCAACTATTTTAAAACACAAGATCAGGAAAACCACTGGTTCATGTGCTTTTTCGTCTTAAATTACTCCTGAGGCTAGCAGCAGGTTCCTACCAAACTGAAACTTGTGAGTTTGGTACAACTGACAAGAAAGTCATAACTAGAGGAAGAATTACGTGCTTTGGTGTTAACCACCAGCTGAAAGCTTAATAAGTTTTCCAGGAGAACAAGACAATAGGAAATGACAGGGGTTTTCAGATTCTCTAGGCTCAGAAAAATGGATACCTTACTCAAACACCTAAATGAAAGCTGGCATATGTTCCACCGCATATGTTTTTCACAACTTAACAATAATTGCAAGGTAACTCATTCGAAGGTATTTAAAACAACGAGGAAAAAATGGTAACAAGGAGTTTCTCACAATTGGAGAAAAGGTATAGTATAGTGCACTGTCTGGATTTTATGTCCTATCTATCTCAGCATTAACTGTGGCGCTTCCTTATAAAGACCTGCCTTACTAGTAAGAAAGCGCATCATCCCCTACCTAGCACATACATGAAAATCTCGTTAAATCTTTGAGACAGAGTAGAAGGTTTTGCAGAAAAGAGCGCCAGACTGAAAAAAGGGCTTAGGGCACAGATGTAATATGCGTGGCATGACAAAGACCAAGCTCACCTCAGAGGAAGCGCCGAGATGAATCGAGGGGTGAGGCCCTCTTCGAGAGAGGGAGCGGCAGGAAAAGAACCCTGCCATGGCATTTGGCAAGTATATGGGGCTACAGCCCTAGGACAGGAGGTTCCGCTCTGGTGGCCGATGTACGCCACGTGGGTAGATCGTGGCCGTCCTGGATGCAATCGTCATATAAAGCTGAACCCTCCAAACCAGCTGCACTATGTGCCGTACGGTGTATTGATTCGTAAGGAAATCCAAAATCTATAATGCGCGTAGTTCTAAAGGTGCTAGCACTAAACTAAATGGCGTAAATACATTTGAAAGGGCACTAAAAGTAAATGCATTTTAAATGGCACTAAACTAAACGAAAATTAACCGTAGCTGCGCGGTACGGTATTGCTCGTCTCTCGTACAAACTACAGTACGGTACTGTACTGCAATACGGTGTCGAGAACCGAGAGCATGTTCCCGATATTAGATATGTACCTTTTTGACCTACTCATAATCGATATTGCTCCTGCATATCAAGAAGGCTAATATCGCGATGCAATTACGACATATCCTGATAGTTTATCGGCGCTACGATCCTTTTTTCGTGCTTACGACCGAATTTGGACGAAAGCCCTTCGTCACGATCACGGTACCGTACGGCTGCTTACGTTCGCCGTGCCGGTTTACGAGTTCTCTTACGAGGTGACACATCCGACGGTTCCATGCTCCCTGAAAAAGTTATAGCTATTTCTCGTACATTTACAGTCCACCGTACATTTGCCAGCAATGCGTTTTGTTTCCCTATCGGGCCTTGAACGGACGGCTCACAGCGATGCCGCAAACCAAGGCAGGGATCTAACCTATGGTCAACGATCGGGCCGCTGACCAAAGCGCGCACGGTGCTGCTCTCAGCGAGAAAGGAATACGGACGGCTTCGATGCGTGCCGTAGATTCAAAGCAAACGAAAGTGCGTCAACGTGTGGCTCGAGGTGCGCGTCACATGTGTCACAACCGGGTTTGAATTCTAGTGCCGACAAAAGAGCCGTTGCAACTTTGGCCTAGCTTTCCCGCCTGTCTTCTTGCTGGTCTCTGCTCTGCTGCAAGCTGGTTGCATTTTCTGTTCTACTTTTTAGATCTTTTTTTTTCCCTGCTATTTTCTGCTTTCTTGCTTTACTTTATAGACGACTTACCAGCAACGTACTGGACTGAATTCTGTGCGATATTGAGCCGGCGCTTGTAAAGTACGTTTTTAGTGTATGACTAGACGATTGGTAAATAACCAGCTAGGTCATGATGTGCTGGAAATAAAGAAAAATAATTAATATGTCTCGTCAAGTCCAAGAATAATAATGCATTCTATGATAATGAATCCAAAATAATGATAAATATTTCCCAGTCACTGTATGGAAAAGTTTATCAAATATTTAAAAGCTGGAAAAAGTAGCATTAAAACTAGGGCCTACACTTCTGAGGTTGTTGTGTGTTTGAAGTTTTTAAAAATCCAGGATCTCTGAGTTATGATAAGTAAAGTTTGTGGAAGAAGGTCTGAATGATGCAAGTGCATTCTCTATATACGACAGAACAATAAAAATCAAGAGACAATTGTTTCTTTCAAGAAAATATTTCATTGATTGAAACTAAAAATAAAGAGATATATTCGTACCATGGCTGGAGTACGACAGGAAGTTCGAATACTTCCGCCTAATCTGTTATTATCTAAATGTCTGCTAGATTCACCAGACCCAACTTCCTCTATTCAAGCTAGGTAAACTGGAATAGGAAGACTAACTCTCATTAATATCGGATAAGTACTTTCACCGGATGTTTTTGTTTTTTTTTGTTTTTAGTGAGGCCAGTTTATTTTATTTCTTTGTTTGTACTTACTTGGCTGACATTTTAATTCCTTAACAGACAATTTCTCGTCTAGTATCTTATACTCTTTTTTAAGCTTTCATAGTCAGGTTCTGCCAAATGATAAGCCATATTTAAGTGCACTTTTCAATGGATGCAGAGGTCTGTGAGCTTCTGATTGGTACTTTTGACTCGTCCAATGAGGCACTGGCGTGGAACAAGTGAATGGGAGGTGGAGGCAATTTCACCGCCTAAGACAAGAATGACGCTTGCAGATTCTTCAAATGGTTATGGGGGAAAGTTCAGGCCGAGGTCCAATAGTTTTCACGACAAGGAGGCTTCCAGTAGAGAAGATAGTGAAAGCCGTGAAAAAAACCTTCGAAAAACATCGTCCCAGCGCAGCCCATCGGATTGCTCGTCTCCCTCCGAGGTCTATGATAATCAGACATCTGGCTACCTGTCAAGCAAGAGAACATGGCCCTCCAAAGCTTCTTCGAGGTCGCCTCTTAGTTCAGACACAAGTGGACACAATGAGGGAAGCAGTGGAAGGCATCGTTTCACAAAGGCAGAGTCGGTCGAACCAAAGAGCAATGAACGAAGAAGGCATTTTTCCACAGGTTCAGATGTTAGCGAACATGTAAATGAAAACAGCACGCCACAATTTTCTTTCAGGGAAGAGTTTGATCAGATGCGTGGCCCCAGAGAAGATCATAGGAGGAGAGAGCCATTGGATGGTTTGGAGAACAACGCAGAGCAGTCAAAAGATGACGACCAGGACAAGGGTCAAAGGTTCAAGTGGAGATGGGGGAGTGGAACTCAGACCAGGAACAATAACCGAAGTGCAACCAATAACGATGATGATGACAGCCCTGGAGGGCTGTCACCTCGCAGACAGGGAGCTTGGGAATCTTCCCCAGAAAGCCCAGCTTTGGTAGGTTCCTGTATGGAAGATTGGCCGAGGTTTGAGCAAGGGCTTAGTGAAACTTATTCTGCGCTAAAGATGAAATTACAAATAGAAATCGGCAAACATACGGGTGAATGATGCAGGTGTATGGTCAAGAAGTCGGAACACGTTTCTTCGTGCCAAAAACCTATGAACTTTGTGTTTTCGCACGCTAAACTAGTTTTTATCTTGATCTCTTATTTTTTTGCTCGAGATTCGTGTATGTACTGTCACTGACTCTTTTATAAGTTATAGACTATCCTATCCCCCAGAATCTTGAAGTCCTGCCATTTTTGTTTTGCCAGGAGCTCTCAGGTAACAGCAAAACTGAACCACCAATAGAACCCAATATGTGGAGAGGATCGACTTCACCCAGCTGTTCTCCGAGTGCTCCGCCTATTTTTGACAGCTTTTCAGTGACACCGAAAAGAGGTGAAATGGTTTCAAACGTTCCTTCTGAAGGAACTCCTGATGAATGTATTCTTCCGAGCACTGGTGAACGTTATTTTTCAGCTATGTGGGCAGCAAGTCCAAGCCCTAGTCCTACTCATAGTGATTTGCAGTGGCCCGCAGGGAGTCCGGCAGGAACTTCTCCGGAATATAGCCCTCCAAGGTGATTTGTTTCCTTCATATCTTATATAAAGCAAAATAGGAATATAGCCTACCAAGGTTTTTTTTTTCCCTTCATGTCCTGTAGAAACCAGAATAGAGGAAGGATTGCCACCTATTTTTTCTGTTGACAGTTTTTAAAGAAAATTAAATTAATTGAAGGCTGAGTTGAGTTGAAGCGTATATTGGGGAGTATTGTTGGGTACTGTCGATAGTTTTCAAGGGCATTGACCTGGCAAGTTCAGGGCAGATAAGTATTCCGTTCTTTTTCTATTATTATTTGATGAGTCAGAGAAAACATTTCATCGAGTCTTGAGAAATGTGTATAAAATGCTTGTGACAAGAAGGGCAGACTGCATTCCTGTGTTAATGCATTGTGAGGAACAAGACTGAATTGCAGGAATCTCATGTCTGACCTGTAGATGTCCATTTCGTATAAACAGAAGCTCTATCCAAAATCCTTTGGAAGTTGTTCTCCAAATTAATTTGGCTTCCCGAGCACCATCCTGGATTGTCACAATGTCAAGTATTCCTGAATTACGCTTCGTGGATGAAATTTTGTTCTTTCTACAATGTGTATTTTTTGTGCCTATGTGTGCATACAAATGTGAAGCGTTTGAAACAGTTTCAAACGTAATTCTGGCGGTGTAATGGTTGCGACTATATGTGAGCTTGTCCGTTTCAGGGAACAATTTGGGGCATGACAAATTTGAGGAATTTGCGGAAACTCAGGTTCATAGATTGGACTGGTGACAGGTCAGGAGCTGATTCACACCAGAGATCACCGACTTGGCAAGATTCTGTCCCTACAGTATCCGTTGGAACTCTGCCTTTTATGTACAATACGTAAGTGGGTCCTCCCTCTCATGTAATTCAGAACAGGAAAAATGAAAAGCCGGTGGTGGTAAGAATGCAGAAAAACTGTGTGAAATGGCGGATTTAAACTTGACAATAGTTTGAGATGTGTCAGTTCTATTTTTTTATTTTTTGCTGATGTCTGCATGGGCATCTATTGTGCAACGCAGAAGGTGACTACTGCGTGATCTCTGCGGGAATCGTCTGAATTCTCTTCTTTTTATCCTTTTACTCGTCTGATTTCTCGTCTTTTTAATCGTTTGAACTCTCATCTTTTTAATCGTCTGAACTCTCATCATTTTAATTGTCGGATCTCATCTTTTTAATTGTTGAATTCTCATTTTTTCTTACAAGGGTGTTGGGAACAGCGGCTCAGAAGCATGGCCTGCCCTTGTGACATATGATGCCTGCGTCAGAGTTTGCCTTGAAGCTCCTGAAAGTGGTGGGATGGAGGCTCGCCACTTCCTGAAAAATGGAGCTTTACAGCTCCGTGTTGGGTTTGGGTAAGTCTGCATTTGCTATAGACATAATTTCTCTAGCAAATGGAAAGATGTTTTTATGGGATAGACAAAATGTGTATGCATGCACTCATCCTGGGTCCAATAGAGGAGCTTCTGATGATCTCCTCTCGAACACTTTGTATAGACTTGTTTTCTACTGGTGTGAACATACTGCCAATGAAAGTTATATCTTCAGAAAGCTTTCATTGAAGTGAAGAAATGAATAACAATGATTATTAATTGCCGGTGACTGTTTGTGAAAACTGATGTCACGAGTAAACCTCGGCTGTTCATCGACTATTTTGTATACAGCTGATGGTCAGAAGTTAAAGGATGTTGAATCGATTTGGAGTTGAGGGGCAAAATGATTTCCGAAATGGATATTGCAGATTGCAGCAAGTGCTTTTACAGCCTGTGAGAAACGGACGTGTCACTTCGGGGGAGGAAAGGGAAAATACAGTTCCACAGGCACAGGCTCGAAAGCGCAATAAGGGAGTGTTGGAATTGCAAGGTGTGATGATAGGACATGTGCATTCTTTTATTTTCTCGTTTCCTATTTGTATGATAAAGCTAATTGCTAATCTAGCTTGTGTGAATGCACGGAGTTGTTATACTAGCTGATCAGCACCAGTATATATTGGTTATTTAGATATAAAAAAGATCATTTGCTTACTTCACATACTATGAAGATCAATTGTGTTTGCTGAGTTTTTTTGTTGACTCTTTCTTGATATTCACGTATTGCTCTTGTATTAATGAAGTGAAAGTTACACACTGCGGATAGCTGCTACCAGAATTGTTTTATGCATTACTATTTTGTGCTCCACGTTCTAATATCTGGTTTGGTGGAAGCAGTGAAAAGAATCAAATTAAGCAAAGGGCAAACTATATCACCAACACCGAAAGGGACCGGGAAGAGCTCAGTGGGGTGGCTTGCCACAAGAATGGCCTCACTTCGGTCGGGACCGCTTGACCCATCACAAGGTCAAAACATACCCTCTTCTTTAACTCCCTACCTTGCTGTTGGTTCGAGCTCAATCGGGATTGGCAAAGTAGAGACAAACAAATATGTATGGAACTTCAAGGGGTTCTAAGGAACGGGACCCTGAGAATTGCAAGTATGGATTATCTCTTCACCACCCATGGTCACATGCCATTCTTGAATAGTTCGATGTTCTTAACAGACTTTCCTGTGTGGATTGGTCGTTTGACAGAAGGTCTAATCTGTATGGCAAGATTGAAGAGTATGGCTGTGGAGGCAGCTCAGCGAGTGGTGCCTGGAAGCATTCAGGCCCTATCTCTGTAAGTTCACAAAATCTTCTCATCAAGAACTACAAATTTTGCAATACTCTATGCGGAGTAATATTTTTTACAACAAACCATACCGATTCAGATCACATACGTTTCGATACGTAACAGAACCATAGTGTCATGTGTTTTACATAGATATTAGTTGACTAATGAAGGTGCAATTTTCTCGTAAAAGGCTTTCATGTAAATGCAGTAATACTATCTTTCAATGACATGGTTGGCCCTTGATGGCTAGGCAACGATGTGTTTACTCCACAAAAGCCCAGCAAAAACACAAGGCACAGCTTGATGGGCATTGAAACGGTTTAAAAGTATTAACAAAGAAAAAGAATTATGCAGGCGTCCGGAGAACTGCAACGATGAGGTGGTAGTTGAGGTGTGGGACGGGCGAGGATTTAGAGGAGGCACATCTGTGGTTGTATCCACTGTGGATGATGACCCGGTACAAATCTCCACTTCTAAATCTCAATCTGTTTTTTGTACATGTGATTTCTAAAGCAGTAACATGTGACAAGTTTGCTTACCATTATCTGCAGTTTCTGTCAATTCAACTGCGGCAGATGTGTGGAAATCTTGCACAGCTATTTTAAACATTAATCAAAAGAATATTTGAAATAGAATTTGAACCAAAACTGTATTCGGAATAGAATTTGTTTATCTTGCTACTATTTACTGAAGCAGCTGTTTACTGCAATTTTTCATACAAGTCGAGTCATCTTGGCACCATCCATACCAGTGATTAGGAGGGAATTTATGGGTTCTTGTTCGACGTCTCCCTTCTGTTATGAGATAACTTTGATTTATTTTATGAATAGCCCCGAAAAAGCACTTTTGGAAACGGATTTTGAGTCTATAACTTTTTCTTCTACTGTTAAAAAAATGCATCCTGAAAGAGAAGCTGAAGCTTCACCCGAGTGGCTTATGGCCATTTATGACTTATGACTTATTTTTGACTTATGTACCCCATGTTTTGGGTTTTTGAACCTCTTTTTGAACAGCAAACGGGACACTTGAAGTGGTTTGCGTTGTTAAATGAAGGAGAGAGTGAACCAGTTGGGAAAATTCAGTTGGCATTATGCTACCTTCCTGGGGGTAGTGGAGCCAGTAAGGTAGGCCTATCGCAATGGCATTTCACTTTTTCATAATTTAATATAGAGAAGTTAGTCTCTGACGGGAATGACATGATGATTAGCGTTTTGCTGTTACCTTCATATGCTTGTGTTGTGTCTCACAAGGAAGGATGGACTTGTTGCAACTGAAAAGTGACCAGAGCCCTGCTAAAAAAAATGAGTGCTAACATGTCAGTAAGACTTCTAAAAGTATTGAACACAAGATTCAGTCAAGCCCCGGTCTTATGTTGCAATTTTTCTTGATGAAAAAGGCTCCTCTTTGTCTCTTTATGTTGCAAGTGTTTGAATTTTTTTGCTCGATCTAGACACTCGTCCACCTCTGAGTAATACATAATACGATTATGCATATTACTCTTTCCTGTAACAGGGAGAAGCGGTTGGAGAAACTTTAGCTTACAACACTCTCCTTGAGGTGGCCCTTCGAGAGCAAGGATTTCAGAGTCGACAGTTGAATTTGGAGGGGCCCTGGCATTGGCTTTTAAATATGTTTGCGGATACATATGGAGTATCAACCTCGTATCAGAGTTTAAGGTAGGGAAGAGAAAGGAAGAGAAGGGAAATAAAGAGTCAATTATTTTCTACGAAGTTTTTCGAGGAAAATTCATTTCTTTCTGCATAGATTTCATTTCTTTCCCTTGTGAAGCCGTAATTCAGTCATGAGTCTGATCTTTTTAATAACACTTGCTCGAGAACCTTGGAGTTTACGTGAATAAGTTGGTTGCTACAGGTATCTTGTTCATGTAATGGAGGTTGCCACGCCCACAGAAGATTGTCTAATTCTTGTACACGAGCTTCTGGAGCCTGCGGTTAAGACAAGAGACACATTAAGTCGACAAGAGGTACACAAGCACCTTCATTTCTGTACATATGTGCCTATTCACGTGCGAATTTTCTGATTGATAGCTTCTTTCCTCTTGGTTAGTACGCGAGGAATCACACAATTCTGTAATAGTGCTCTCTGATAATTGATCAGTCATTTTGCTTCAAATTTCCACTTTTTAACGGGGTTGATGGTGCTGATATGTTGTTGATGTGGTGTGGCGTGTTGGTATGTTATTTTGCAGAAGCGACTTTTGCAAGACGTGGAGCAGAAAGCAATTCTTCTCTTAGCTGAAACGTTTGAACAATACAAGCAACTAGACGAGACACAACCGTCCGGTGTGACTGATACACCTTTAGTTACAAACCAAACTTGTGCGGCCCCAGCTCTAACTCCGGCAGTACAACTTTTTTTACTTCTGCATGATGTGCTTTTGCCCGAGGCTCAAGCACTTCTACGAGGATACTTCCAGGTAAACGCTTTTCACTTTTGTAAGATTTTTAACAAGTTTCCGTCAGAGTTTTCGCATTGCTTGTAGTTGATGTTGCCAATGAGCTTTGGGTATAATAAGTTGAGGGAAAAGATGAATGGGAGGTCAAGAGCAGATCTAGAAGAGTACAACAGACCTCTCTCGGCTTATTTTCAATGTGATGACTAAGCTGATGTATTGAAATGTTCAGTACCATACTGCATTTGTGTATTTATATTGAAGAGATATGAATAACAAGAAACCAATTAATATTATTTTGTTCATTGTTCCATTATTTTTTGTTATTTTCTTTGGCAGACTGCAGCTAGGAAACGGTGCAGGTGGTATCTGGCAGATACAGACGATGTTGTTACAAGCCCAGGAGAGATTATTATGGACCCTGTGGCCCGAGATTCTGCTTATGTTCGAATGCGTACCGCATGTCTTGCCGTTTCATCCGAAGTGCGATCTGATCTGAAAATCCACGAGCAGCACATATTTCCTAGGTGGGATTTCTCCCTTCCCTATTTCCTATTTGTCTTTGTAAAACTCTCAGCTACAAGGTCATATCGTCCATTGCTATTAGAGTTAGTGAACTATTAGCGTTTAGCACTTTAACTACACTAACTTTACTACACTAAATTATGTTTTGCCATGTGGCGCAGTGTAAGCCACTTAAATTGACATGTTTTTTACACTGATTTTGAGTCAAAAAACACTCACTCGTATTAGAGTGATCAAATATAATAGCTTTGGGCAGTGTAGTGTGGAAAGTTTGAGAGCTTGGTCTGTACAGCTTGGTCTGTACAGCTTGGTCTCTCTCATTTAGTGCAACCACTTAAAACGACTGAAGTTCCTAACTCCACTTCCTGTTTCAAAACCACAGCTTTCTCCACCTTCCAACTGTCACAGCTGAAGTTTATACCGAGCATCTCAGCAATCGACTGTCGGCATTTCTTCGTGCACTCCCTCCCGGTTCTCCGACACCACCTGTGACAGATCTCCTCCACTCTGCTGCAGACTTCCAGCACGACCTTCTTCAATGGGGCATCAGGTATCCTGTTTCCTAATCAGTTCTCTCCCTACTATTTTTGTATTTTAAGATGTTTCCTTCTCATGATTTCATTACCAAAGCTTTCATAATTACAGCCTTCTAGCACAACCTCATGGGATTGCAATTTTAGATGAATTTCACATGATTTCATAACCTACGGATTTCGATATGATTCTTGCATTCTCTTAATGTTTGCATTGCCACAGGTTTGCAAGCTGTTCTTTGCATTTTCTGTTTTTTCCCCATAATCCTGACATCTAAAGTCTATATTAAGTTGATTTCAGGTCAACTCCTGGAGTGGATGCAAAGGCTCTTTTTGAGCCATATTTGGAGGCCTGGATTCGTGATGTACGCGGGCAATTGCTGGAACTTTGCAAATCAAACAAGGTACAGTGAATAGAATGCCCTGAATTCAACCAACGGCTTTCGTATAATAATGCAGGCAAGTGCTCATTGAGCATTGGAGTTACAAATGGTTACTATTCGAAACCACCATCAGACAATTTTCTGCATTTAGAGTCAATGTATTGCAGTAGAGGCAGGATATCGGTGAAAGGAAACAGCAGAGGCAGAAGTACAAAAATTACAAGTGATAACACCAATAACAGTAATTACATTAATAACACTTAATTATGTTAATAATCATAACTAGCACTAATTATATTAACAATCCTAATAATGATAACAATAATATATTAATACTTATAAGGTTACGACGTTGATAATAACAGCACGTCAATGTTTGCAGTGGCAGGGCCGATGGATGCCTGGACAGAATGAGCGCCTCTCTCGCTCACCCTTTGCAGAGGAGATGTACGAACAGCTCCTCTCGACCCTCGCCCTTTATGACAGCATCATGAGTCGCTGGCCAGACCTAGCAGGGGCGCTGGAAATGGTATTTTCCACTTTTTGTTTACTTGTATCAGCTTGTATTGCAATGAAGTTGTTTACTTTACAGATGACGAGCTGAGCAATGCTATCAGATAATAGCAGCGGAAAAAGAACATAGCATGAAGTACATCACCTGCCGGAAAAAGTAGAAGAACAGTCTTTTGCTGGTTTGTAAGGGAGGCCATTTGTACAATCACATGTTGACTATGATATGACAATATGAGACCAAATTCTATGGCAAGTAGTTCATAAGCTGACATGATAGTTTATGTCTTCAGATCAACAGTAATTTTCAGGACAACAAGTAACCCACCAACTATAAAACCACCCTAAAGCCTTACATTAATCAATTGTAAGTTTGTGAGTTTTTATGGCATGTGATGTTACATAAGTGATTCCTATGACTCAAAAGTTGAAAAATGAAACAATGGCCCGCATACACACACTATAAGCACAATAAGGACATAAGCAATAAGTGGTACATAATAATCTGAAAAAAGAAGCAAATTGTGATACTATCTAAAAACGTATCTCACATCTTCTTTCTCCTCGTTGTTGTTGAGACATCCTCCAGGCAATCTGTGATGTAGAGCGTGGAATTATGACAGCTCTCGAAAGAGCATTTATGGAGCAGTTATTACCTCTTCGAGAAATGATGGGAACAGTGAAGAAGTTTACTTTACAAAGCTTGGGGGCAAAATTGGGTAGACGAAACAGCAAAGTTCGCTATGAGGTGCCTCCCCAATTAGGGGTTCTTTTGAACACCATAAAGTGGCTTCTTGAGACAAAAAGACCACGAATGGAGGCACAGATGAGGCAGTGGGTGGCGAGTCTTCCAGCCGAAAATGCCTTTGGAAAAGCTGTTTTTGGTGAAAGGCTCCAGGAAGTCGGGGTGGAGCTTCGAACCAAGTATAAGAACACCCTCGAGGCTATTGTCGACAAGCTTTGTGAAAATGTATGTGTCTCTCTTCGTTTTGAACCGTTCTGTATAGTAGGCACTAGGCATCACCACTTTCTTGGGTAGGTGACTTGGTTTTTTTTCTTCTGTAGTAGCTAGATTTTTTTAATACATTAAATATATATGTTATAATATTAGTGTGGCTATGTTGGTCATGCAGACACATATTTCGAGAAGAACACACTTGAAACGAATTTTGGAGGACACAAAGGAAAACAGTTGTGACGACATGAGTAGACGAATGCAGGACCTGACTACTCTCTTAACAGAGATGTTGACCCAGTTAGAAGATGGGCTCGGGGGACGAGTCTTTGTGGGAGCTGCCCGAGGGCTCTGGGACCGACAGGCGAGGGAAGTGTTACATTTTCTCGTAAGCCGAAAAGAAAATGTCTCGTGGTACAAAGGCTCATCCGCAGGAATAGCACTACAGGTGAGTATCATTGTGACCTTCTTATGCTAGAGTGAGAGGGAGAAGGAGAGGGAGAGGGAGAGGGAGAGAGAGAGGAAGGAAACGCTGACTGCAGTTTAACACTTTAAGGCTTTTATGGTTTTTTCCTTGTGCCTCACCAGTCTATAAAAATCGAACTCTTGCAGATTTTGGACCACATTTTTACATCACAGCTTCAGAAACTACATGGTCACGCACTCCAAGAGAAGGACCTCGATCCTCCTCACTCGGTCATGGAGGCTCGGACTCTATTGGCTCGAGATTCAGCAAATTCCGGTTCTGATACTTATTCTTTTTTCTGAAACTCGTGAACCCTTAATAAGGTCAAGGCATAGTGAACAACATTTAAGAACTGCTTACATTTTTTTTACAATATAGACAAGCTGGTTGTCTATAGAAAATCCAGCCCAAATTGGAAAACCAGCCCACATTTGAAAGGAGTGACAAGAAAGGAGCAGTCGAGGGTCTTATGTTCGACTGAAAGAGTATATAGTTTGTTTTTAATTTTTGGATAAAGTTTTGTTGCTAGTGGAAAATGTTTCAATAGCTTCAAGGCTCCGGGCAAAAAAGTGTATTTCGTTATGAAACCAAAATTGTGTACGGACCACAATCTTTCACTTGATTTTAGTCCGGCACGTTGGAGCTTGAAAAGATATAGAAGTAGAAACGAGGCTACTTCTAGAAATTAAATTGCATGATATAGCCTCTCCAGTTCAATAAGTTTTCTGCAGAAACCCACATGAAGTTAGACACACAGGCGTGTGTCAAAAGTACGGACTTAGTTTTTATCAATGCTTTATTATTTGATTTTGGTAGTTATGTATGACATTATTGCTCCCTGGACATGGTGTTTAGAATTTGCTTCAGCAGCAAACAACCGATTAAGATTGTTTATAAGCAGTTGCCTATGTTTTGTATTTACATTTTTGCTCAACCCTTGTGGAGTACTTGAAAACACTACAACAGTATGGTTGGGATGATATGGGAGAAACATAGCCAGTATAGATGGAAGCTAGGACTCTGTGATGACTTTGAGGATGTCCATTGAGTTACCATACTGTGTCAAAGCCTGAGAGGTTTGGATATACTTATTAAAAATGAGCCTTTTAAACACTGCAGATTTTTTCTTCAAGAGTGCTAACTTCATTTTTCTTCCAATCCTTGGGCATTTTAGTCATTATGATACAAAATGGACATTGGAAAAATATGCAAAAGCTTGCTTGTGTTTATGGCCAGGCTCAAGTGTGAACCTATGTTAGTAATGCATTGCTATCCTTAGTAAAGCAACATCGTTGGCGCTACAGAGTAGAGTAAATCCTGTGATCATAGGGCGACAAAGCAAGCTGAAAAAACTTATTTCCTGTGAAAACTCACCAGACAAATCACAACAACGACAAGGACGCCTTTGATGTGATTAAATACCTTCTCCTTTTCACTAATCCCTGCAGTAAACACAACCGGGTATATGATGGTACTGATTGTCACATCAAGTATTGTATTGCAACGAGACCATTCTAGTGTACAATCAAGCTGCTTGAGGGATAAAGGTGAAGTAAGAAGAGGTTGGCGGCCATCTTATGGTAGATAAAACTGAACTTCATCCGCTTCAGACTTTCAGAAGTCAGGCTCTTAAGAGGATATTCTTTCTTATCCCATCTGACACGCACAAAGTAAATCCAAATGTATTTATACATGCAAGTATTTGTAAAAATTGCCATGGGCACTTATGACCGCAGGTGCATTGACTGACTATGTTTGCATGCTTGCCCGTTCTTTCTTGAGACTGTGACAAGTAACTCCTCTGAAATCTCTTGGTAATGTGTGATCATGTCATGAAGGACAACATAATGTGTTTGAGAGTTGAGCTATATCTGTGACATTCCAGGCCAGAATGTCCGCCACATGATTGGGCTGGTAAGATGTTGGATAATTTCTTCAATTTTCAGATCAACCAGCTGATGATGATGAGTTTAAATTCTTGTATCTCTATGAGAACATTCATGTGAAGCTCTGGAAAAGACCTGATTTTCAAGGAATGTTTGAATCTGGCATAAAGATAAATTGGAATCGTAAACTTCATTCTGCAACAAGAAGCAACCAAAGCAAGAACCACAGCCGCATGATTACATCCTTTAACAATGCTTTTCCTTGACCTTCTTTTGTTAGACAACATTGTAAAGGAAATAACTCCATCCGTGCTATGCCCCTTATGAGCATTTACAATTGCCTAAAATTCTAATCCCAAACGCGGAAAAATAAGGAATCTGACCTGAGACAAGGCGTCAATGAGAGAAGCCTGGGAGTCGAAAAAAAAGACATAACAAATACAATTCCATCCTAATCTGAGATAATGGCTACCAATCGAATACAATCGCATATCTAAGTGGAGAAGGACAACTAAAGAAAAAATATGTAACTGTTAAAGGTATTCATTATAAGGAAGGAAATTAAAACAAGGAACAAACCAACTTTTCTTGATGCTCCCAGCAAAGCTTTGAAATTACAGATTTGTTCTTGTCCGCACTCAAATTTTTATATCTGACCCTCTTCGCGCTCATTCGTTCACATTACAACAACAGTTTAAAACCGAAAGTAGCCTGGTCAAACTGATAAAGGTTATCATCCTCCACCTGAAGTGGTAATAAGCCTTGCAGGAACATCCATCCTAGTAATCAGAAACACTTTAGGGTTTCTGTGGATGGATGATAAGGTCAGAATAAGTACAAGAAAATAAGGTGAGAAAGAGAGAGAGGGACGGGGGTGGAAAAGAGACGCAAGTTGTGAGGAATACGGTTGGTTATCAACCGACACTAAAAATGGAAAAAAAATAGTGTAAAGAGTGACAAAAGTGTTTCACGGATAAACAAAGTTTTCGTCAAACCGACGAAAGAAAAGAGAAAAATAACGGAAAAGAGAAGCACAGTACCAAGCTTTAGAAGGTTTTCCCACAGCCATTTTTTCGTCACCTCTGTCAACTCACGCTTTCCGTACACCTTTCCCTGGCTTGTTCTCCTTCTTTAGACGCTTTCTCGTCCTCTTCTACTGAAATCAGTAATTTTCCTTTCTTGTCTTCTCAGTCAATTTGAAAAGGCTGCTATGAGAGTGTGAGTTGTGAAAGAGAGTGAGACAGACAGAAAGAGAGAGAACTAGAGCGAGTGTTTCTGTGCCCGGGAGTAGGTGACGGCGGGAGGGGGAGGGGGAGGGGATAGGAGGGAGAGGGAGAGAGAGAGAGAGGGAGAAAGTTGAAGGGGTGAAAAAGAGATTGAGAGAGAAGGGGGGGAGAGAGAAAGAGAGAGGGAGAGAGAGAGAAGCGAGAGAGAGAGAGAGAGAGAGAGAACATGTAAGTTAGGTCAAAGATATGAGTCGTTACCAACTTATCGCGTGATTAAGGAGAGAAACGGAGAAACTGACGATTTAACTTTAGGTTTAAGTAGGAGAGCTGGAGGAACATGAAGCCCTCGGAGATGGCTTATGTCAACAGTTCTTTTGAGATATCAGAGGATTATGGTGGAGAGCTTATTATACATAACAAACCTCCAATAAAGGAAATATTGCTTGCATTCAGTCTTCTAACCTTGGGAGCCCTTGGAATAGTGGCTGGTTTCTTTATGGTTCTCACTCAAACAGGAGGAGACCAAGCCAGAGGTAATATTTCTCTGCTTTCTCTTCTTTATTTATTTTTTTCCTTCTGTAATTAGTTCTTTAGTTTCTTTTTTTCTTTTTTTTCTTCAGTTTCTGGTTCAGTTGCATTTCTGCCTGCTGTTGATATCTCCCGCAAGAGCTAAAATTTATCATTTCTCTCTTCTTTCTTTCTTTTTTTCCTTTTCTTCTGTTATCTGTTAATTAATTCTTTCTTTTTTTCCTAAATTTTTTATTTAAATTGCATTTCTGCTGCTGTTGATATTCCCTTCGGTCAAGTTTTGCAATGTCCTTTGTCTTTAAAGGATAAAGAAAAAGAAAGAATCCATTTGACAAAGAGTCCATTTGACTTTCCATTCCATTTGTCTTATTCTATTTGAGTTACCTTAATTCAGATTTTTTGTTTTCCTTAGAAAAGGCATTCTCTACACTGCACACCCTATGTTTTAAGATTTTATGTTCTCAACAATCTCTGACTTTCTTACCATCAGTTAGGCGGAAGAAAGACAGGTCTCGGTTCCGTTTGCTTACATTCAGTTTTGTCCTGTTCTTAGTAAATTGGTCCGAACGGAACACCTTGTTAGATATGCAGTAATTTTTAGATCACTTCAGCTTTCTTTTTTTTATTACCGTAGATTATTTTACTTTGTTCTTTGTATATTCCCATCGCTTCTTTATATCTGTGTCTTTTTGTAAATTGGCAAAACTGCTAGGCTCATCAGTTTGTCGCAATTTCTATCTTAAGCTTTAATGATAAAAACTGACCGCTGTCACTCTGTTATGTGAATATAGCTTGCTGCGAATATAGCTTGCTGATAAGAGGTTTGTTTTTCAAACTCTGTCAATCCAAACTGGCCATAGTAATTAATGACCACCTCCTACATGACTGTTTTTTGTGTTCAGGAATTGCATATGTTGTTTTGGGAGCCCTACTGTTCCTTCCAGGATTTTATGAAAGTCGAATAGCGTATTATGCATACAAGGGTTATACGGGATTCTCATTTGCGAATATTCCAGCTGTATAGGATTTGCCTTTCGTATATACATGTTAAAAGTGTGGACGAGGGTGATCAAGAATATGATGTATTGTCCTTATTCTGCAAAAATCAAAAAGACATAGTATGACTTGGCGTTTAGAACCAAGCAGTACTGTGTCATGTCGCGTATATATGACACGTAACTGAGACAGGTTTTATTCCTTAGGTTTCAAAAGGTCTTCACGCAAGAATCACAATTAGACAGTGTTCAACATGGAAAAAAATATGTTTCGGTAGAAAAATTGTTTGGAAGAAGAATTGTTTTGGAAAAAAAAATGTTTCGGAAAAAACGTTGTTTCAGAAGAAAGTTTGTTTTGGAAGGAAAAAGAAAATGAATGTTGCGGTATGAGTCTGCAGTTTGAGAGAATTTGCAGAAGCACAATGGTTACTAATTCAATTACTAGTGCAATTTCAGTTGTCGTTGTACTTTGTTTAATACTGATTTATTTTCCACCATTTCCGTAGTTGAATTCGAGGCACCAGAAGTCAATTTTGTACACTATTTACAGTCGGTGGTTTGACTCCACTGAATGGCATTTAACGAAGGGTGCGATTTTCCCTTCAGCGTATGTGTGCTCAAGTTTTAAAGTGGTTGCATTAGGGTTTTTGAACAAAACAACAATTAAATGATCAAGAAACGAGAGGAGTCCCTTTTTGTTTTCGACTTAGTTAAAGGACCTTTGGGGCAATAATTGGCGCAAGTGATACTCTCTATAAAGTGAGTGGTATCAAGGGAACTTGTTTTTTTTTTATTCAAATTGTTAATATTGAAATGGATGTCAAAAGTATTTCTTTATAGCAAGAAGGTTGTGTGGTTATCATGTGTGACGAGTCTTTCAATTAGCAACAATCATAATGATATGTGCGCCCGGAAATGAGTGGATGATGTGGTCTAATCGGATGTTCATATTTTAATCAACTGTGTTAATTGATGCATTGGTGATAACGCTGTTTTATTGCTCATTTAACAGTGGAACGAAGCTTCAGACTGTCGAGCTTGTGGTTATGATGCTTCATGCTTATAACAATGTGAAATAAAACAACAACTAATACTTCACAAGATCGCAGCGCGAACGTCCAAATGGTGTCACTAATGGATAAGAAATGGGAAATGTTTTGCTCGGAAGCAAAAATATTATACAGAACCGCCATGTGGGCTCTTGAAGCAATCCAAATGTGAGTTGGATTTAAAATGGCATTTTTGATCGCCGGGAAAGACTAATCGCTCGAAGACATCCTGTTTTACAAGTCATTTTGAAATATCTCTGTTTGAAACCTACGACCACTGTAGCACTAGCAACTTACCTAGAAAGTTGGGCTTTGGTGGCACTTATCGTCACTTCATGTTTTCTGGTGGACGACATTTGTATTTTGGCTAATGCTGTCTTTAAAGTTTGAGGTTCCATTACCATTTCGACATTTGTTATGGTTTGTTCGTTCGCTTTCATTGGTTGAGGCCCCAAGATCAAGGCAGTCTTTGATGACTTTAAAAAACCTCTTTGTGGCCCTCCCTTCGGTTGGAAAATTGGCCAACTATGCTCTTGTTCAGAGCTAGGGGTTGCAGCCTATCTTGTAACCTCACCAAATTTTGCCTCCCTCCACTTGTCTTCTCCACGGTTTTCCGTGTACGCCTCGGCTTGGTGCACTTGTCGATCTTCGACAAGCCCTGTTGCATTAATGGTCAACTATGGATGAGCAAATTGTCCATTAGCTTCGTTGATTTGTGAACAAGCGCACACGAGACATAATAACTCTTGTGGGAAGCAAAGCATAGTATATAGTTGAACCCAAAGCGTCGTACATACTTCAACGACGTCTCAATTTAGCAGTATTCACAACCCTCGTGGCGATCTTATGTTTTTGCGACAAAGCAAAAAGAGCAGTATGTGACTAGTTCCCACAAAACTTATGACATCCCATGTTTCCTCATGCGCAACATTGCTTACGCTTGTCATGGCGCGGGGTACATCGTCCTTAAAAGAACAAGCTTAGGCGCATCAAGACGGGTCATACAACTTCATATCATATACGTCAAAGATCGAGACCTCGAAATCGACTTTTAACGACTTCTTACGTGGTTGCGCTCGACTATTTTTTAATTTATGGGCTTCACATCCTTTCCACAACCAACAAGTCGGTATTCTGCGGCCAATGTATCTCTGTCACCCTTCAATGTGCCCGAGTAGTGTTTGTTTGACAAAGTATGATGGCTGACGATGATCGTGGATTTCGAGACTTATCACCGCGCCACCCCCTGCATAAAGATGTTATTTAGGGTGTGGAATAGGTATTAGTGTTACATCGTGAATCGCTATTAATGTTAATAACACTAATTCGGCGCCCTTCAATTTTTAATTAAATTTTAAATTTTTAAATTTTTACATAAATTAGGATTAATAATCATGTTTTTTCCTTTACGCTAATATAGGTATGGTTTAATTAGTGTCATTTACTCTAATTTGGGTTGTTTTTAAGTAGTATGGTGTACAAAATGTGTCAGTCCATACAAAAACTGCTCGTTATTTCGTACAAATGTCATAAAACGACGTCGACACTGGAAAGTGCACTCGGATGTGATTATTATAAATAAAGACGGGGGAAACTTGCTTTAACATGTTCTCACATGGTCAAACGTCGACAATGTGAACACAGACTATGCCAGCTACAATATGGGAATTTGTATACAAATTAGTGTTTTACGTATAAATTAGCGTCAATTTCCGTTGGCGTTAGGCCGTAGAACTCAAAATAGAGTTGATAAAATTATTTTATTTCTTACTCCAATAATTTTTGTATACTACTAGCGATTCATGATGTAGTCTAATTTTGCATTTGTTTTTGTAATTTTCAGTTTCATATTTTTACTTGTACTCTACGTTTGTTGTGCTTTGAAATCTATAGGGAATTTCATCCCTAACCTGTAAATTGGTTTTTGCACAAAAATTAGTCTTTATAAAACGGAGATTCGAAATAGTACTTAAACTACACTGTGTATCGCTATAACTGTTCAACAATAATAAGGGCAGTTTCCTTGTCAAGCTCGTGTGCTTCACAGGCACCCCTTTTATCTTACCAAGGATTCCCGGGCCTTTTTCCTTTGTACGGTCATTAAAGTACGGGGAAAGGAGCGCACTCAGCTGGACCAGATTCTTCTATTTTCTTAACTGAACGGTACGCACTTTATTTCGCGCCTAACGGAGGCCGGACGACGGAGTTACTCCGTTCCAAATATTACCATCCTGTTACATGTGACCAGTTGCCAACTGTCCCATTGGGGGCTACATTGTGGAACGCCACGTAAATTTTGGGATAGTCTTGTAGATTTTGCTGTTGGCTATCAGTAGGACGATAGTTTAGGTCCACCAGCCGGGTAGAGCATTTATTAATGTGAGTCGAAGTTAGGCGTTTCACGTCAATTTAGAACTTTTTTGCTCAGGATTGTGTCATAGAAAAACACGTGGCTTCTAATCTAGCCGGAGATAGTCGCCTAACTTTTTGCCCTGAGTGTAGTACAACATGTTTTGTCGTATGTCCGTATGATAACCATTCCTAGCCAATGATTGGCTCCTGGTATTGCTTTGACTTTGGTACTATCGATAGGACAAACTTTGATTGTATAAGGCACTTGGGGCCGAGGGAGATAGGTTGTTGTTTTCAGTACTGTCTCCTGAGAAAAACCCTAGAAATTCTAGCAAACTTTCTTGTGGAGAACTTTTGTGTTGCTTGTGTTTGTCACCCTATTGCCATCTTGGTTTGCAGCCGTCCTTTGTGGAAATCGTAGTCCGGTTGGGTGGTTGGCACCGTCTTTCTTGTTTTGGGCGGTTTGGGGACTGGTGTTTTTTTGAAACCAAGAAGGGTCTTGCCGGTTCCGGGTCGCGGAAACCGAGGAGTTAAGGGGGCCTTGCCTGTTCCTGGGTTTTCAGGGGGAGATTTCGTCTCCTTTTGGTTGTCCACGTTACGTTTTGGGGGTAGGTTGAGCTCGCTTGCTATTATTCCACATTCTAACTTTATATTTCTATTTTCTTAGGGCAAGGTGATATTGTTAATTCTGAGACAGAATTTTTATATTTCTATCCTTTCATTATTCTGAGTGGAAGGATCTGGGTTCTCTCTTTGGTAATCCTTTTTGGGGCTCTGGTCGGGTTTCTTCCGGGGGTCTATTACCAAAATCTTTTGTACCAGAATAGTGGATTTTGAGAAGATTTTTGTTAGGCTTCCAACAGATAATCACAGTACTGAAACAACAACCTGTCTCTTTAGGTTAAAGAGGATAGGTGCTCAGATCAGAGTACTTTTATAAGGGGATTTAGATCTTTCTTTTCCAGTCAGCTATGGGGGAAGGAGAAGTTCAGGATAAGGATCTTCCGGGTGTCAGATCGGACGAGCATGAGAGGCAGGAAGCGGTGGCCCAGGGGGAAGAGTCACAGGTGCCCGAGGAAGCACCCCCCTTTGGCTCACCTGTACGCATAGAGCGGTTTCTTAAAGGAGAGATGCCTCCGGAGGTGGCAGTCGACACTCCTCCAACGCACCCAGAGGGGAGACTCTCTCCTCCACCTCCCCTTGTCTTTTCCCCTGAGAATTTCCCAACGTTGTCCGAGTCAGTCAGAGCTAGGGCTTCAGAGAAGGCGGAAAGGCCGCCCTTATCCCCTAAAAGCCGTAGAAAAGGGTTGGCCCACAAGGAAGCAGTCCTGGGTCACCTTCCCCAGATCAGTCGCTATACCCGATCTAAGGCACCAAAAGCTGAAATGTACATAGATCCTGAGATCCTGGTCGATCCTCACCGGCCAAGTCGCAAAGAAATATTAGCCCTTCATGATCTCCATAAGTTGAAGGTTGAGAAGAAGTTGGTGCAGCGGGTAGCCAGGTCAGACCGAGCCAGAGTAGTACGCCCAGTGGGAGGTGTAGTGGAGATACTTAGCAGTTTGTCCGAGAGCGGCTCCTCAACCTCCGTACCGGAGCAACAAGGGGGACCATCAACTTCATACCAGCAACCCACCCCATCTCAGGACACCGCAACCAGCAAGCCGACTCACGACGGGGCGATCCCTCGGACACGAGCCGGGGAAGGGACCAGCAAGCGAGGGTTACCCAAGCCAAAGAAGGGGTACAGGTTCGATCATCGGGACCGCAAAGGCAGGTTCGCTCCCCGACCTAAAGCGGAGCCGTTCTTCCCTTCCGATTCCACCTCTCCGAGCTCAAAGTCTCCATCTGCACCGGCGGTTCGACCATCTGAGGGGTTGTGGCGTTCTAGACCCACCAATCCCGAGGTACCAGGTTTCGGGATTGCGGATCTCTCAGGGATGGTGAGCAGCACGCAAAAACTGGTTGATAACCTGCGATCCCAGAGTCAGGCTACGGCGGGGGCTGGACCCGTCACCATCGATTGGGAAGCTCTTGAAGAAGAGAGGAAGAGGGCCCTCGAACAGGAATTGTTCCTCATAAGGGAGGCTAGACGAATATCATGAGGGATCCTTAGTGGACAGGTAGCTCCTCCTAGAGAGACAGGTCCCTCTGCTGAGAGACAACCTACAGTGCAGACAAACCCTACGGAGATGCAAGTTCCCGAGATTTCCTCGGAACTTAGATCGGAGTCTCCTCTTCAGCGGGAAGGGGGGGAAACAACAAGACCTAACAAACAGGGGATGGGTGCAGATCTAACGGGTAACATTGCAGCTGCCACCACTGAGCGTCCTACTTTTGTCTCACTGGCTGGGTCTTCAACTGCGGAGGCCGTGGTGTTATTACAACCCGACCGGAGACAACACATTTCCCTCGGACTTTCCACTCCTCCACCATCACCACCTCAAGCATCCTCTCCTTCTCCATCCGTCTCTCCGGCTGCAGCAGTCAATGAATCCCCGGGCCCACCTCTCTTACCATATAGATAGGACGTCCCTGCCTACTCTCCTCCTCATCGGCATTCTCCCGCTTCCAGCGAAGGAACTCCTCCACCAGTGGCCTCCAAAAGGCGTACAAGGAGACTGACGCCTTTTTGTCGTAACCCTTAGTCCTCTCCAATCTTTTCTCCCCCAATCCATCAAGCACCCCCAGTGGTCCAACCTCTTCTCCACATCCCCTCGGTGAAAACAGTACTCCGGGAAAAACAAGCCTCCCCGGGTATAGAGGAGCAAAGTTTTGGACATCTTTTCCCAAGCTGATAGTCTCTTCTTTCCCCATAAATAAACCTAAGGGAAATACATGTTTTTCCGCAAAATCACCAGTAGCTTTAACTTCCTCATTGGGGGGGGTGCCCATCTCTCGCCAAGCAGCTCCTTCTACCGGAGAAGGAGGCGGCCCCAAGCAAGATGACGCAGATCCAAAGGCAATTTCACCAGTTCAGTTTGTTAGCCCAACCGGACCATCCTCTTGTCAGTTCACCACCGTTGCAGGGGAGGAAAAAAAAATGGGGGACGTAAGGATCTTTACGAGAGATAGTTTAGGAATCGCTTTCTCGGATTTTGAATTGCTGTGGAAATCTTTCACTCATTCCGAAATCAACAAAAATAGGGGCGGAGCCATTCCGGATGACTTTGAAACCACACTTTTCCCCATGATGGTAAATTATCTTGCTTGTGGCGCTTTGGCTGATTATAAGGAGCGACAACCTCTCCTGATGGCTCCCAGCATCAAAATTTCAGACCTTATCCTTGATGAGGCAGTCTTGCAGGCGGAAGCAAACTTGGCTGCCGCTGCAGCCGCTCTTGTAACCGCCCTCTTCACAGAGGACATGAAACTACAAGCACAAGGACAAGCCTATGTCGCTCAGCTTCAGGCCATCCACGAGGCCAGGGCGACCATTCGGATGGTTGCAAACCCAACCCCTAGTACTACTCTTTTGAATGTTGGAGACTCCTTTACACTGAAAGGAATGAATCTGCTATCAAAGAGTTCACGGAATTCCGTTGCGAAAAGAGTAAAACTCCCCAGACTCTTTTTAACAGATTGTCCAGCCTTTGTCAAAGGACCAATCTCTCAACCATTGATCTCCTGGCAATGGCAACCAAATACTTCATGGCCGTCCGAAATTTGTTCAGACCGACGGGGCAGGCAGCCCTCGATAATTGGATTGCGGGACAGGCCATCCAAAACGTCAATCCAACCGCCAAAGAAATCTCTCTGGCCTCAATGAAGCTTTATGATCACTTCGTCCACAGAGAGGCCCAAGAAAAGGCGGTAACCGGCAAAACCCGGGGGAACTTTGCAGGATTTTCATCTAAAATGCCTCCTGAAAAATGAGGAGTCAGCCGAACTCTTAGCTTTGCTGACGCTTAAGGGGAAACAGGTGGCGGATAGCGGATCCGAACCCGCCATGGGGGCCGATGATCGATTCTTCCTCTATAACTATTTAAACTGTCAACAAACATATCATGGATGGAAGCGATGCCCCCGGAAGCTCATACCGGAATTAGCTCTTAAGCAAAAGGAATGGGAGAAGGAGAGAGATGAAAGGACAAAGAAGCAACAAGAAAGGAAATAAGGGGGAGGGTCGGACGGCACAACTCCGCTTAACAAAGAAAATTACTGGCCGACTCCACGATCTGAGACTGCAAAGATGTCGCAAGCCTAGTTGCGACAGATAAAACTTCCAAAATTCGATGACGCGCAAATCTCCAATGAATTGAGGGGCAAATATACTACTGACGCCTCCAAGTGTGAGGCTTGGGGTTTCATGGGTTAAAGGAAGGGCAGTGTTATCGAAATAATGGAGTTCCGAAAGAGATAATGCAATATGCACTGTTCACCGGAGAAGGCAAAACTGCCGTGAATCCTCTCCCGCTGCAGCTTCTTTACCCTTGAGGACACCGCACCCAGGCGAACGCGGAACGACAGCCGACAGGTCAAGCACGACTAACCCCGGAGGTTATCATCCAACAGCAGAGCCAGCAAATGGCAGCCATGGTTGCAAAATTGGCAGCACTCGGATTACAATCGCCCTCCAGGACTCCTCCTTTGACGGTCGCCCAAAAACTCCACCGGAGAAAACACGAATTAGTATAGAAGCTGGCAAAGCTTGAACAGGAAACCGCAGCGGGCGAAGACGATGACGAGGTGATGGGGTGGGACATGGAACCTCATAAGGCACATCACGCACAGACCTTCCTTTCTGGAGCCTGGAATGTCAGGGTGGGGGACAATCACAGGCAGCTCTGTAACTCAACCTTGGCGCAGCAAAGGGACAGGCAAAAGCTCGCTCCAGGAGACCACAACAGAAACGCTACTAGACCTCTGTCCTTCACCCCCAGGGCTGTCATCCTGAAAGACAAAATAGGTCTCGCGATAAAATCTACAAACCCACCTCCACCAGCCGCAAAGAAACTCCCTCCCGGATTCGAAAATTACAGGACAACTAAAAGAAAGAAGATGGAGGAACAAGCAAAGGAGGAAAAGACGCGTGACAACCAAGACTCGTTCCAAAAATATTTGGCGGAACGCCCGGAGGATAACACGCCAGAAACGCCGCCAGCGCCAGAATCCGACCAAGAAAGCGAGGAAGCAAAGGGGGGGGGGAAGGAAAATCAACCGGAGGAACCAGCAGATTCCCCCATTTCGTCAAAAATTCAACCTCCTTCCTCCAAACCAACAGTGATGTTAGTAAGGCATCTAATGCCCTACGCTCTCACTCACGTGAAAACACTAGCCTATTCTCATAACTTGCCGGAAGAGGTTCTCATCCAGGCCCTCGAAGAGGAAATCCATTCAGGAGGGGAGAAATACCGGGCCGATCAGGCCAGATCCGTTTTTTGGTCAGCAGACCCAAAGACCCCTATGATGGATAGAGACTACAAAACATTTTCTGTGGCGCTAATTCTCAACCGGACAGGGAATTTCAAACTTAACGGATAGGGCGGGTATCAAGACGCAGTTGTCGATACAGAAGCACTCCCAAATCTAAACACCACATCGGCTCTGCGGCAAATGCCTGAAGAACTCCGACCGGAAAGCTTCCCAATGACATATGCCTAAGTACTGTTAGCAGTGGGAGCCAACCGGTACACCGAATAATCAAAGCTATGTTAATAGAGTTCGACAACGACGCAGGTCAAAAGGTCAGAATTCAACTTCCCTTCATGGTGGTGGAAGGTAAGCAGTTTGAGATTTTATTGGGAATGGCCACTTAGACAAGGGTGAATATGGGATTAAGTGTGTGGCAGGAGCAATTTACTGTTTGGGATCTTGAGGATCTAGAAGGGGTCAAGGTGGTGGTTCCCCTGGATCTATGGAATAGGGGGAAAGATAATGCCTCTGTCGCCAGATGTTATCCCGTCTATGCCACCCACACACCCACAGAATTGCTCGCCAGCGCCACCTATATCGCAGACATAATATAGCAATTCCCTATTTTCAAGCGGTGGGAAGAGGGATACCAGAACAGATTATTACAAATAACAAGACTTCGGCGGGAAGTGGACAAATCGTTCACATCTGTTTTTGTTAAGGAAAAAGAACCTCGGTTGGAATCTTCAGAAGTTCCGCCCGACAATCAAATATTCAATCGAGAAGGGGTGTCATTATCTATCCGGATTGTGGACTCCGGATATTATTCCTATTTTCTGGAATTAGCTCGGACCTCGAAGCTGTCTTGAAAGCTGGGCATAAAGTTGAGTCATATGTGGCCGTGAAAATTTCACCGGATGCTCAGGCAATCAGTGAATACCGATTACAACAACTCCACCAATTGTATCCCCAGCAACTTCTGGTATCCGCCATCTGCAGATCTCACAGAAGTGTCCCGCAAAATATAGACAATATCTTGAAGCCACATCTCGCTATGCTGGAGCGAGTAGATTTGGTGATTGCAGGATGGCCCTGTCAAGGATACTCTTTAGCAGGGAAAGGCGAGGGACATCAGGACAGTAGAAGTCGAACCTTCTTCCACATGATCAAATTACTTTCCTGGCTGCAGCAGTCCCAAGACCAACCAGTGGGGTACGTTTTTGAGAATGTCCACCCAAGAGATGATAAGAGAAAACAAGTCGCAAATAGCTGGAATGAAGTCAAGCAGATTCTAGGAGCTCCACTTGTTTTCTATGTAGCACAACTGGGATCCAGGGCTCACAGAGTGCGGGCGTACTGGACCAATTTGATACCTCTGACAGTCCTGAACAAGCTCTAACAAAACCACAAAACAGATCCCCAGATTACCCTTCAACAAATTTTAGGGCCAAGGCAGATGGCCACTCCAGTAACTAAGGCTGATCGTCCTCCGTTCTTCCAGTGCAAAAAACCACGAACACCACGGCGAGCACTATTAACATTGGTTTCCTTCCCCAATAGCCATGCATATCGAAAGGGAGCGGCCGAAATGATATTTGACAGCGGAAGTGGAGTTTGGACAACGCCAACGGTGGAAGAACGAGAACAAGCCATGGGATTCAAACCTGCCAGCATAGCGGCACTAGGTATTTCAGACCTTCAGCGGTGCAGCCTACTCGGACAAAGCATGGATCTTAATGCAATAACATGGGTAATTAAACATTCTCTGGCCTTATCTAGCCTGCAGTCTTCGCAATCGAGGGATAACTACCTTCAAGCTTCAAAGTTTTTAGCGGAGCAGGCCCACTTGCAGCTTGAGGGGGGGAGGGAGGCACGAAAACAGTTTTTATCATCAAAATTTTCCAATCCCAGCATTTTACCGAAATTAGGGGATTCCTCAGTGGGGGGGAGCGGAGGCTCGGAAAAGGACAGCTTAGCGGAAGTTGTTAGCAGTAGCATTCTAACGAGAGGAGAAGAGGTAAACTCGCAGGTAGGGATGGAATTCAATATCTCCCGCTGGGTAGACCCCGGAGGCTTGGGCAGCGGTTGAACCCGGAAAGATGGATTGGACCTTAGGGGAGCAGTTGGACCCTCACCAAAAGGCCCAGCTCTCCGACCTGTTGAAAAAAAACAACCTAGTGTTCTCCTGGTGAGATACCGACGTAGGCATCTACAAAGAAACCCCTTTTTGAATCGATTTAATTGACGAGACGTCTACTGTTTGGCAGAAGCAATACCCTCTGAGTTTCAAGGAAAATGTGTTCATCACGGCAAAGATACAAATTCTGGTAGAAGCAGGATTGGTGCAGGAAAATACAAGACTCCATGGATTTGCGTCTCCAACCGTTCTCCCACCCAAGAAAGACTCTACTGGGAAAACGGTAGACTTTCGGATATGTGGAGATTACCGGATGTTTAACACGGCAACTATACCTGACCGATACCCAATGCCTACCCCGGAATATATTTTTGACTCGTTGGCCGGGGCCAGCATTTACTCCACACTAGACAGGAATAATGGGTTCCACCACATCACGATGGAGCCAAAGCACCGGGAAAGGATAGCTTTTTGGGCAGGGTCCAGGTTGTATGAATGGCTCTACATGCCATTCGGGCTGAAGAATGCGCGAGCCAAATTCCAATGTGCCATAGACGAGGCGCTCCGGGGATTGACTGTGCACGGTGCTATATCGACGATGTTATTATCTTCTCGAAGACCTTCAAGGAACACTTGGAGCACATACATTTGTACTCCGAGCCCTCCAAGCAGCGGGCTTGAAATGTCACCCGGGCAAAGGAATTTTTAGGGTGCAGGAAATTATTTACCTGGGACACGAAGTTACACCCGGGACATTGGGTCCCCATATGGTCAAAGTTGCAGCCCTTGATGCCCTTCCCCCTCCTCAAGACGTCTCTGCACTTCGCACATTTTTAGGCCTAGCTAACTATTATCGGAGATTCATCCATGAATTTAGCAACCACGCTCAGCCTCTGAACCAGTTGCTGCGGAAAGACCAGCAGTGGCAATGGACGGAGGAGCAACAGATTGCCTTCCAGTTCCTCAAGGATTCCCTGAAGCAACACCCAGTGCTCCGAATGCCTGATCACCAAAGACCCTTCCTCCTTTACACTGATTGGAGTCGGTTTGGATTGGGAGCTGTTTTAGCACAACTGGATAATGTTGGGGCCGAATATGTGGTAGCTTACGCCAATAGGAGTAATAACCGAGCGGAGGGGGATTACAACAGCTATCACGGGGAATTACTGGCGGCGGTATGGGCCATCCAACACTTCAGACCATACCTTTACGGAGTCCATTTCACTCTGATCACTAATCACCAACCTCTCAAGTGGATTGTGGAGAACAGCAAGCTCACTAGCAAGCTCACCAGGTGGGTGTTAATTGAAACTCTGAGACCTCCATAAGTCCTCAGAGTGGACAGCTTCCAAGAAGCCTCTAGGATAATCCTGACCCCTTTGTGTTTAAGCAAAAATAACTGCCACCTTGGCAGACAAAAACTCTGACCAACTTCACCCCTGTGAAGATAAGACTCCCCTGAGTCGATAGCAAAAAGAATCTCTGAATTTGCTCCCCTGAGCAGTAAGTTATGGAGGGTCAAAGTTGACCTTTTGTAGAGAAGCTCTCTGGGAGAGAGGGGTCCTATCTCCTAATTTTTCTAAGTCCTATCTCTCTCACAGACTCTATCTACTGATGTACGGAACCAATCAGAATACAGTTCCGTACGCAAAAGTACAGCTGCCAGTGTACTTTATGTACGAACATTGTACGACATGTCCCAAATGTCGACACATGTCATATCCGGATTCGGTGCCATAATCTCCGGAGATTCCACGATCTAACGTAATTTCGCCACGCGTCATCCGATGTGGCGATGACCACAAACCGCCGAAATCTTCCTCCGCGATCTCGGCGCTAATTCCAGCCGTCCGATTAGAATCTAATTTAATCGTAGCCGTAATAAATACATGCACGGTATTCGTTTCACTTACTAAATAAAATGCGCAATATTGATTTTGTGAATGTACCGAATTCCGTACTTATACATTACCGGATCTATGTATACCGTACACAGTTACAGTTAAATGATTTAACCTACGTATTAATGTTTAAATTAATATCGTACTATATGTTACGTAAGACTACTTCTAGACCTAACGGCTAAGGCTACCGGCTATCTTCTATCTGTCGGCCGGCAGGTACCAGGATCAAATCATGTGGCCGGATTACCTTTTAGTACATAATCCCTAAAATAGTATAAATTTCTCGTAAACCTCAGGATAGCCTAGGTAGCCATGGCTCTAGCTTCCTCTCCAATTTCTCAGTGACTGCGACAAGTTTGAGAGTTAGAGAGAGAAGTTAGAGGTAGACTGCCTCGGCTTCTTTATTTCTATTCAGACCTAGAAAATACTTTAAAACCATTAGTTTCTACACTCCCCTTATTTTCTAGTCAATCTTTAATTTCAGACCACACTTCTCCCTGCAGAAAATTAGCTTAGGGGAAGGCAGAGGTTTGGTCATCATATCTGCTACCATCTCACTATCTGGTCGGTACTCTAAACTGATTATTTTATTTTCTACTTTCTCTCTAACAAAGCTGAGTCTAATGTCCATGTGTTTAGCTTTAAAATGATGTTTAGGATTGGCAGAAATAGCGATTGCTGCTTGATTATCACAAAATATTTTCTGCACACCACTCTTAAGATGACCAAGTTCACCAAGTAAAGACTTGACCCACATCAATTCTTTTACAGCAGAGCAAGAGGCCATATACTCAGCCTCCATGGTGGACTGAGCAATAACCTTTTGCTGTTTGCTACTCCAACAGCAAGCCCCATCACCCACATATAATACATATCCAGAAGTGCATCTCCTCATCGGAGCATCACCATAACTAGCATCACTCCAAGTAGTGATGTCAGTATTCTCCCCACCCAAATGCAACCATAGATCCCTAGTTCCTATCAAGTATCTAAGAACTCTCTTAGCTGCCTCCCAATCCTTCTTAGTGGGAGCATTTAGACTTCTACTCAGCACTCCTACAGCTGCAGCTAAATCCGGTCGGGTACAATTCATAAAATAGATTAGACTTCCCACTACTTGCCTGTAAGGAATAGTCTGCATGAACTTTTGTTCTTCAGGAGATAATTCCTCGTCTAAGACTATGACTCCTTCTTCCTCACTCCCCTCACTTCCCTTCTTCAATTCCATTGGAGTTGTACAACTATTAGCTTTATCCATTTGAAACTTTTCAAGCATGTTCCCTATTGCTTCCTTTTGAGTCAATCTTATAATTTTTCTTTTTCGGTCTCTCTCTACTTGAATTCCCAAAATATATTTTGCTTCCCCCATATCCTTCATTTCAAATCTCCCCTTAAGATCGCTTTTCAGTTTATTAATTTTTTCCATTGATTTACTTAAAACAAGCAAATCATCAACATAAATTGCAATAAATATAAAACCTTCCTCATCTTCGAAAACATAGATTGAGTGATCTGAGCTGATCCCGATATATCCCAGACCGGTAAGAAACTCATCAAGCTTCTTATTCCACTGTCAAGGCGCCTGTTTCAAACCATATAGAGATTTAATCAGCCGGCATACCTTACTCTCCTCTCCTTCTTCCACAAACCCTTCGGGTTGTCGCATGAAGATCTCCTCTTCCAATTCTCCATGCAAAAAGGCTGTTTTGATGTCCATCTGGTGCACTTCCATGTCTTCCGCTACTGCCAAGCTGAGAAGTATGCGGACGGAGGGAAATCTGACCACTGGGGCAAAGGTTTCCTCGTAGTCAATTCCCTCCTTTTGTGTAAATCCCTTTGCCACTAGTCGGGCCTTGTAGCGCTCGATTGTGTTATCTGGGTTCAGTTTTAATTTGAAAACCCACTTACAACCGATTGGTTTTCGGTTAGGTGGACAATCCACCAGCTCCCAAGTATCGGCTGCCATAATTGAGGCCATCTCTTCATTGATGGTTGTCTTCCACCGATTTCTTTCTGGACAAGGCATCGCCTCTCCATAAGTTTGAGGTTCATCTTGATGAGATAGTTTAGTTACCTTGTTATTAACCTGTTTTTCTTGCAGTCTTTTACTACTTCTCCTTCCCCCCTCAAAATCTGAGGCCGGAATAGATGGTTCTCGTGGATTCTTTCGAACAAACTCAGTTTCTCCCCTATCTCTTGATTCCGAGTCAATTTCCACCACGTCTTCCGCTTCGGGTAGAGTTGTCACTGGAGTTTCCACAGCCGAGTCCTTTTCACTCTGATTTGTACCTGCAAGAATGTCATCGTTTCTAAAACCTGGATAGTTAGGAAGCTCAAAGTCATCAGAATTTTCTGACTCAAATCTGATTTTTACTGACTTTGTATATTTGAAGGGATCCACAGACTTTCCTTCATCCATAACTACTAGATGCTTTACTAAGATTATATCTTCTCTTTTTAGATCATAAATTCTATATCCTTTAATATCCTCATCATATCCTAATAAGTATCCCGGTTTTCCTTTAGGATCTAGCTTCCAATTAGACCGATCTGTATCTAGACTGAATACTTGACTGCCGAAAACCTTTAAATGAGATAAGTCTGGTTTCCGGCATGTCTATCTCTCATAAGGTGTTTGATCTTTTATAGCTGATTTAAGAACTCTATTTTTGAGGTAATTAGCACAGTTCATTGCTTCTGCCCAAAACCTTTTTCCTATCTTCTTATCCGACAACATACTTCTAGCACTATCACTTAGTGTTCTATTTAACCTTTCAGCTACCCCATTCAGTTCCGGATTTTCTGGAACAGTCTTTTGGTGTTGAACCCCATCTTCCCTCAAAAAATCCTCAAACTGGTTAGAAGTATACTCTCCACCATTGTCACTGCTTACTCTCTTGATTGGAGTTTCATGGAGTTTTTCGCTCCATGCTTTATATTGTCTAAAACAGTCCTCAGCCTCTGACTTGTTTTTCAAAAAATATACTCGGGAATACCGAGACCAATCATCAGCTATAGTCATCATAAATCTCTTCCCCCCCGGTGAGGGCACTCTAGCCGGTCCCCAAATATCTGTGTGTACTAGATCTAGAAGTTTTTCTCCCTTGTAGGTGGCTGTTTTTGGAAAGGGTAATCTGTGTGCTTTACCTTGAGCACACCCACTACAATCACTTATATCATCACTCTCACTGAACTGAATCCCTTCCACCACTCCCATCTTTTTCATCTCTCTTAACTTATCTAGATTCACATGCCCAAGCCTCTTATGCCACATCATAATATCATGAACACCAGCATAATAAAGTTTCTTCGTTTCATTACTTAAGATCAGCCTAAACATCCCATCGCTACCTTTGACAGCAATTAAATAGACATCCTCCTAAAAACTAGCAGTAAAGACTCCTTCCCTAGTGCTAGTAAAAAAACCCTTATCATCTAATACAGATGTAGAGATAAGGTTTTTGTTCAGCTCCGGGATAAACAAAACATCGGAGAATGTTATTATGGATGTCTTTCCTTCTACTAACACTTTGAGATCTACCGATCCTACAAGAGTAGTGGTGACTATCCTCCCATCCCCGTACTCTATCTCTACGGTGGGAATCTTTCTTATCTTAGTGAACAAGTGCCTATCCTTACACATGTGCATTGAGGCACCTGAATCTATAATCCAGCCTGGTTCACCTTTGAATCCACCGTAACCACATTTCTGCCTTCGTGGAATTTCAACCTCAGTTTTCGCCTTCAACTCCTCATCCAAAAGGAGCTCATCGTCCTCGTCCTCGGATTCCGCCTCAAGTACCTGTGTGACAAGGGTCTTTTTCTTTCCTCTCGGGGTACCACCGGTCTGCCCCTCCTTTAACCGAAGCTCGGTTAGCTTGGTGCACTCTGCCATATAGTGCCCCGGTTTCTTACAAAAATGACATAAACCTTTGGGAGCCCTTGGTTCGAACTCGCTAACCTGTTTTTTTTGCTCCCTACCCCCATGGTTTCCGACTGGTTTTTCGGGAATCCTTGTTCCTCCAATCGGTCGTTGTTGCCAAGGCTTGGCCACTCTTTCCTCCCCTTCGGATCTCAATCGTACTCTCTCGAACGAGAATCATCCCTACCACTGAGTTCCATATCCACCTTGAGTCCGGCAAGTCCTACACACGGTTGACTATGTTCTCGAACTCATCAGGTAACTTCATTAGTAAACAGTTAACCTTTTCTTTTTCACTAAAAACTTTACCCGCACTCTCTAGCTCCATGAAGAGTGTAGCAAGCTCATTGCAAAAATCCAACATATTTCCCCCTTTGTATACATACTCCTTAACTTTTTGATCAGCCAACTGTTGTTGCTGAATCGTACCACTTCGGTACATCTCTATAAGAGCCATCCTAAGATCGGATGCCCTCTCTACCTGCAAATGAAGACATGCAAGTCCTTGAGTGAGATGGCGTAGGATGAAGTGTTTTGCCGCCATATTGTTGAAGTCCCAGGTTTCAGTATCATTCTCCTCGTTCCTCGGAATAGGTGACATGAATGCTAAACCAGTTGCTATTGGTGTGGTCGCCTCCTTCTCCTTTCCTTTGTCCACCACCTCTCCTTCCTTTGTTTCCTCCGTTGAAGGTGAATCCTCTTTCCTGGTGAATCTGCTTCCTTTAAACCCTGGAGGAATTCCAAGACTTGATGGACGCCCCAATCGTCCACTCACTATCCCCCAAAACCTTTTTTCGCATAGAGCTCCTATCATCATACTTTCCCAGTATATGAAGCCAGTTCCATTAAAGATTGGTACCCTAGAGGGTGGGCCCATAACCTGAAACTCTGAGACCTCCATAAGTCCTAAGAGTGGACAGCTTCCAAGAAGCCTCTAGGATAATCCTGATCCCTTTGTGTTTAAGCAAAAATAACTGCCACCCTGGCAGACAAAAACTCTGACCAACTTCACCCCTGTGAAGACAAGAATCCCTTGAGTCAATAGCAAAAAGAATCTCTGAATTTGCTCCCCTGAGCAGTAAGTTATGAAGGGTCAAAGTTGACCTTTTGTACAGAAGCTCTCTGGGAGAGAGGGGTCCTATCTCCTAATTTTTCTAAGTCCTATCTCTCTCACAGACTCTATCTACTGATGTACGGAACCAATCAGAATACAGTTCCGTACGCAAAAGTACAGCTGCCAGTGTACTTTATGTACGAACATTGTACGACATGTCCCAAATGTCGACACATGTCATATCCGGATTCGGTGCCATAATCTCCGGAGATTCCACGATCCAACGTAATTTCGCCACGCGTCATCCGATGTGGCGATGACCACAAACCGCCGAAATCTTCCTCCGCGATCTCGGCGCTAATTCCAGCCGTCCGATTAGAATCTAATTTAATCGTAGCCGTCATAAATACATGCGCGATATTCGTTTCACTTACTAAATAAAATGCGCGATATTGATTTTGTGAATGTACCGAATTCCGTACTTATACATTACCGGATCTATGTATACCGTACACAGTTACAGTTAAATGATTTAACCTACGTATTAATGTTTAAATTAATATCGTACTATATGTTACGTAAGACTACTTGTAGACCTAACGGCTAAGGCTACCGGCTATCTTCTATCTGTCGGCCGGCAGGTACCAGGATCAAATCCTGTGGCCGGATTACCTTTTAGTACATAATCCCTAAACTAGTATAAATTTCCCGTAAACCTCAGGATAGCCTAGGTAGCCATGGCTCTAGCTTCCTCTCCAATTTCTCAGTGACTGCGACAAGTTTGAGAGTTGGAGAGAGAAGTTAGAGGTAGACTGCCTCGGCTTCTTTATTTCTATTCAAGCCTAAAAAATACTTTAAAACCATTAGTTTCTACATTAATACTGCAGGAATATGACTTCGAAATAATCCACCGGGCCGGAGAGATTCATGGGAATGTCGACGGACTTAGCAAAAATCCTGACCCTTCCACTAGAGATTCCACAAGGACCCGCCATGATGAGGATCCTGAAATCAGTTTGGGACTCATTCAAGCTTCCTCTGCCTTTATTTCGCTTCCTCAATATGGGGGGGAAATGCCAACTTTCTCTGCAGACGTGGAGGGGCAGGCGCCAATAGGGGCCGGGCGGAAAGACATTTGGAATTTCCCTGATGCCCTTCAATCTATCCCACAAGGTTCCCCTCTTCCCCATTTGTCTAGGGTGTAGTTTTCACCGGTATTTTAATTCGCAAGTGGGCGGACGGGATGAGGAAAGTGGTTCCTCCCCCGACTGACCGGGAGACTCTTGTTTTTTCGACTTCACCAACAATGTGGTCATTTTGGGCAGAAACGGACTACCTCCCTGGTCACCGGATCGTACTGGTGGCACAGGTTGCGGACCCAAGTCAACTGGATTGTGCAGACATGTTCCTCCGATTGTGCAGACGTGTTCCTGCTGTGACCGAGTCAAAACATTTTTTCGACAAAAAGGGAGGTGCTCAGCTTCATTCCCTTCCTATCAGGGGAATGTTTTATTGGTGGTCTCTAGATCTGCTAGGTCCTCTCCCAACTAGCCGATGAGGGAACAGCTTTGTATTGGTAATGATAGAGCATTTTTCCAAGTGGATCGAATTGGTGGTCTTACCCAGGAAGGAGTCCAAGGCGATTGCGGACGCATTCTTGCAGAGAGTGTTGTCCCAATTTGGGGCCCCATTCGAAGTTCTGACCGACCAGGGCTCCGAATTTACGGGAGAATTCTCCAACTTGTTGGAATTATGCCTCATCGACCACGGGCTGACCAGCCGAGACCACCCACAAGCCGACGATTTGGACGAAAGGTTCGTGCAGAGAGTGAAGCGGTCACTGCGTAAATATGTTGTGGAAGAGGATCTAGGAGAGTGGGATAGAAGGGTGCCTTGGATCGCCATGGGGTACCGATTCAGCCGGCAAGCATCCCTCCACTCCTACAGTCCATATTTCATTTTGTTCAGACGACATCCCATCTCCTCGGCGCTGCCTCGGCCCAAGCAGTGGTCCATCCGGAGATGGACAGTTAGGGAACGGTCGAAAAATTGATTGCCGACAGGGCCAAGGTATTTCACCGGCAAATGCCTCTGGCCATGGGGAATTTACAAGCAGCTCAGCACCAAGATCAACTCTGGTATTCGCAACGCCGCAGCGGGGATTTTGTCGCGCGGCAAAGGCGATTTCTGCTTGGGGATTTCGTGTATCGGATACAATAGAAAAAGGACACTCTGGACATTTGAGCGAGAAGGGTGATTTTGAAAGTAGTGGAAGTCTCCAATAAGGGGGTCTTGACACTTGAAGGGAAGGATGGGCGGAGAATCAAGGAAAATCATATCAATGTGGCTCCCTGTCACCTCCAGGGATTGGAAGACAAACCTACTTTTCACCTTACCTATTTTGATGACCCCCCTTTGTTTTCCTCCGAATGCCTCTCATCTTCCTCCCAGAATTCTTTACTGGTCTGTGATCAATGCGACCAGTGTTGCCATCAATCTTGTCTCCCCTCCTCTTGGAACCCTCGTCCTAAACCCTCTGCTCTCTGGTTCTGCGGGAACTGCGAATAAGGGGGTTAATCATTCGAAAGTATTAGTCACAGTTGACTAAGAGGGGGGGAAATCAAGGACCCGACTCCACCTCTAAGGATTCCCTCCTTTCCCCCTGCCAAGGGGGGGAAGGAGAGGGGGGAGGGGATATCTTTTCGCCCTCCCCAAGCACTCATCCCTACCTTTGCATGCATGTTCACAGGAACAAGGCGGGCAACATTGGGCACACGCATTGTTGTGGGGAGCATTCGCATTTTGGGGAAGGTTAAGTGCAGGACTCCAATGTCAATTACCCGGGCAGTGGGCCCTCCTCTGAAATCAAGGACCCGGCTCCACCTCTAAGGATTCCCTCCTTTCCTCCGGCCTGGGGGGGTGAAGGAGAGGGGGAAGGGAATATTTTTTCGCCCTCCCCAAGCACTCATCCCTACCTTTGCATGCATGTTCACAGGAACAAGGCGAACAACATTGGGCACAAGCATTGTTGTGGGGAGCATTCGCATTCTGGGGAAGGTTGAGTGGAGGACTCCAATGCCAATAACCCGGGCAGTGGGCCCTCCTTTGAGGTTTTCCGGCACGCTCGACATCCCATGTGATAAAGTTAGGGTTTTTTTTTGTCGTTTTCTTCCAAAACTTAGCCCTCAACGAGAAAATCCGCAGTCGTACCAAAAAACTGAAATTACCACAGTACAATTTGCGTCACTTTGAAACTTTAAATGTACTGCAGTTAATCTTCTAGCGCGTTTCAACCCACTTTCGCATCTTTCCAACTCATCTTCAAACTTCCAATAAAACCACCTCGCAAGGTGATTTTAACTAAAGTTCCACAATGTGAGCGAATAAGCAAATGTTGTCGCACGCGTCGAAGGTTTTTGACAATTTTTGTGCGCGGAGTACCAAAAAAAAAAAACCAATGCACGTTTCTAGCCTGTGCGTGACTTTTTTCCGTACAGGGGCTGTGGAGGGGTCTCGATCAGCGGGTGCCATTTCACAAAAGCGAATTCCGTGAAAGCGCCTCTTTCTCTTTCTCTTTCCTTGTCCCACTACTACATTTATCTCACATTTTTTGCAATGAAAAACGTCAATAATGGTATCAAATGAAATACCTCAAAAAACAATTTTTTTTTACTATCTTTAGGCGTATTTTGATGGCAAGTAGAGTGAGAAAGGACTAAAAAACAAAATCGAGAAACCAAGGCGGAAAGTTTTAGAATTTGTGACGTCGACGCTCTCATAATTGAGCGTGATGTCAAAATGTCACAAACCCTAAACATCTACAACGTCATCAATTGTCATGAGTTTTGTAGTCGTCTACAACCGTCACAAATTACACCCACGTCTACATCCATCACTTTCTAAAGTAACAAGTTAATTGGGGCGTTACATCGTAAATTCGGAATACTCTGAAAGTAGTACCGAGAATCTTCGCGTAGAAACAAAGTTACAAGACTAAGTTTAGCTTACATAGGAAAGTGTTATGAGTAATAACAATTCATCATTCATGGTGTAGAGTTGCCAAATTCGTTCAAAATGGTGATTGACGAATATTATTTAAAGTTGTTAAACCTTTCATTTTTGTCGCACACTATTTTCCCAATCTTTACACCACATACAACCTACACAAGCCGACGGGGACAACCAAACTGTACATTTCCAATGAAATTTTGTTGATGTCGACGGTTACGCGAGTCGATACCACAACGTCCATTTAAACTACACCGCTAATCGCTATTAGGGTAACGTTCCATCAGACGAAAAGTGGGGAAGTTTACAAAAATATGCGACTATTCGTACCAAACCGTTCCAGTTATTTTGTTTTTATACGAAAAACATTATAACATATAATCTTAGCGATACTCTTTGTAGGTCTAGGAGGTAATACTGACCGTCGGATGTTCATCTCAAAGGCATTTGCTTCATTTTTCTTTGTAACTGTCAACCCACCTCGAGGAGGTGGGTAGGCAGATACATAAAAAAAAAATCCGTGACACGCTGGATGCAATTCTGTGTCCTCCATTGGACTACATAATTCAGAAAGCCTCTAGAAAGTTATTAACTAACCCACTTCCAATGGCAACCACTGCTACCCAAGAAGACAAGCAAACAATCTGACCGCACCTTTATGCAGCCTGGACTCCACTAAGTTCGTAGCAAAAAGAATCTTTGAAAACGCCCCATTTGGCGATAAGTTATGAGCCAGCAAAGATGCCAATTTTATACAAAGCTCTCTTAAAGAGAGGTGACTGCCTACCGAATTTCTTAAGTCCTAAATCCCTCTCACAACCCCTATCTATTGAAATACAAACCAATCATATGACTGTAAAGTACAGAAAGGTACTACGGCCGATGTCTTTTTTGTACGGCCTGTGTACGACAAGGCCACTGAGTGGACGCGTGTCACTTTTCAACTCGTCCGTACATTCCTTCAAATTCCCGCGACCGAATGTCATCCTTCCACGCTGCGCCAAGTCGTGCCACGTCCATAAAAGCCAAAGTGACCATTCCGTGATCTCGGGGATGATATGTGCCATCGGAAAAAATCGGACATTAAATGTCGATCGTCGAAACAAATGTCCGATTCATTTTTTTCGTGCGACATGACGTCCGCCCTAAACTTTAACAAGTTCTATGTTCCTTCGTTCAAATTCCAGCTAATTGATTTCAGTACCATACAATAGTTTAAATACATATCAAACCCTATATCTCCTAACGGACTTCTACGACAGACTGGTTAGAGCTAATGGCTACCCCGCGCGCTGCCAGTCGGAGGTTCGAGTCTTGCCGGACTCAACCTTTTGTTGAGAGTGACTTAAGTCACTCTTTAGTCCTGCCTGTTGAGCTAGGACAGCCATGGCTCAACCACCATCTCTATCCCTCAGTGACTACAACAAGTATGGTAAGTAGAGAGAGGAGGTGGAGGCAGGCTGTACGCCTTTTTCTTTTCCTTTTTATACTGAACTATTTAGACCTATAAAATACCACATAAATTTAATAATTTCAACACTCCCCTTATTTTCTAGTCTAACTTTAACTTCAATTTTAACCCACACATTTTTCTGCAGTATTTTAACTTGGGAGAAGGCACCGGTTTTGTCATCATATCAGCCACCATTGCCTTATCAGATCTCTATACAAGATTCACAATCTTATTCTCAACATTTTTTCTTACAAAACTCAATCTTATGTCCAAATGTTTAGCCTTAAAATGATGTTTTGGATTAGCTGCAATTGCAATGGCAGCTTGATTATCACAAAACACTTCATGCACTCCCTTTTTCATATACCTTAATTCATGCAACAAGGACTTGACCCACATCAACTCTTTCAGAGCAGAACAAGTGGCCATATACTCAGCCTCCATATTAGACTGAGCAACCACGTTTTGTTGCTTACTGCTCCAGCAGCAAGCACCTTCCCCAACATACAACACATACCCAAAAGTGCATCTTCTCATAGGTGCGTCCCCATAACTGACATCACTCCAAGTAGTGGTGTCAGTGTGCTCCCCTCCCAAATGCAACCATAACTCTCTGGTTCCCACCAGATATCTCATGATTTTCTTCGCTGCCTCCCAGTTTCTCTTCCCCAGATCATTAAGACTCCTACTCAGTACTCCAACTGTTGCCTCTATGTCCAGTCTGGTATTATTCATAAAATAGATTAAACTTCCTACGACTTGTCTATAAGGAATAGAATTCATAAACACTCTCTCCTCTAGACCCATTTGATCATCTAAGATCATCACTCCTTTTTCTACACTCCCATCACTTAATTTTTTCAAGTCCATGGGAGTTGTACAACTGTTAGCATTTTCCATCAGGAATTTCTCAAGCATATTACCTATTCCTTCTTTCTAAGTAAGTCTGATAATCTTCTTCGCCCTATCTCCCACCATTTGAATCCCCAAAATATATTTTGCCTCCCCTAAATCCTTCA
This sequence comes from Zygnema cylindricum, assembly GCA_037447655.1. Lineage (NCBI taxonomy): Eukaryota > Viridiplantae > Streptophyta > Zygnematophyceae > Zygnematales > Zygnemataceae > Zygnema > Zygnema cylindricum. The sequence continues at coordinate 74,793 of JBBHKE010001283.1, read as the reverse complement.
TATCAAATCTGCTTCTAAGATCTCTCTTTAACTTATTGATTTTTCCAAAGACTTACTCAACAAAAGAAGATCATCTACATAAATTGCAATAAAAATGACACCATTCTCATCTTCAAACATATAGATAGAATGGTCAGAGTTGATCGTAATATATCCCTGACCGGTGAGAAACTCATCTAGTTTCTAATTCCACAGTCTGGGAGCTTGCTTCAGTCCATACAAGGACTTTATGAGCCTGCAAACTTTGCTCTCTTCTCCTTCCTCCACAAACCCTTTGGGTTGCCGTATGAAAATTTCTTCCTCTAACTCACCATTAACAAAAGCGGTCTTAATGTCCATCTGGTGTATTTCTATTTCTTCTGTTGCTGCTAGACTGAGGAGAATCCTTACTAATGGGAACCGAACAACTGGAGCAAAGGTCTCCTCATAGTCAATCCCCTCCTTTTGGGTGAACCCCTTTGCTACGAATCGAGCCTTATATCTCTCAATAGTATTATCTGCGTTCAGTTTTAGTTTAAATACCCATTTACATCCAATAGGTTTTTCTATCTGGAAGACAATCCGCTAGTTCCCAAGTATTTGCTTCCATGAAGAAGGCCATCTCATCATTTATGGCTCTAATCCATCTTTTTTTTTGTGGACTATTCACTGCCTCCGAGTAAGACTAAGGCTTATCTGGGTGAGATAGCTTAGTTACCTTATGAGCGGCCTATTTTTCCTGTATCCTTTTGCTGCTCCTTCTCCTTCCCTCAAACTCTGAAGCTGGAATAGATGGAAGTCTTGGATTTCTCCTCACATTCTCATCGGCTCCCGTGTCCATGGAAGTTGGTTCTGGTCCCACTTCTTCTATCTCCTCGAAGTCCATAGGAGTATGTGAGGATTTTGGTGAGTCTCTTGTATCTCAGATCTCCCTTGAGTGTGAAAAATCACGGTTACACTCTTGTCCCTTTTGGGAACGACCGAGTTCTCAACATTTTCAGACTCAAATCTGATTCTTATCTTCTTTGTATATTTGAAGGAGTCAAATGACTTACCTTCATCTATGACAACTAGGTGTTTGACCAAAATAATATCTTTCTTTGCTAAGTTATAGACTCTATACCCCTTAACATCCTCATCATATCCCACAAAGTATCCAGGTTTTCCCTTAGCATCTAGTTTCCAGCTTTTCTTGTCCGTGTCAAGACTGTATACTTGGCTACCAAACACTTTAAGGTGTGAGATATCTGTTTTCCTTCCAACCCATCTCTCGTAAGGTGTCAATCCGTTTACAGCTAAGGTAAGGATTTATTCTTAATGTAGTTGGCACAGTTTATTAGCTTCGCCCAAAATCTCTTTCCTATTTTCTTGTCTGTTAACATACTGCATGCACTATCTCCTAGTGTTCAATTCAACCTCTCAGCTACCCCATTTTGTTTCGGGTTATATGGTACAACTTTTTGGTGCTCCACTCCCTCATCTCTCTAGTATTCCTCAAACTGTTTAGAGGTACATTCCTCCCCATTATCACTCCTTATTCTCTCAATAGGGGTTTCATGCAACTTCTCACTCAAGGCTTTATATTATATGAAGTAAGTTGATGTTTCAGACTTTGTTTTTAGGAAATACACTATAGAGTATCTAGACTAGTCATTGATTATTGTCAACATAAACCTCTTTCCTCCTACCAAAGGTACTTTTGCAAGTCCCCAAATATCTGAATGGACCAAATCTAGTACTTTCTCACCTTTATATGTTGCGGCTTTGGAAAAGGGAAGTCTGTGAGCCTTACCTGGAGCAAAGCCACTACAATCATCCATCATTTCATTATCCCCAAAGTGAATGCCTTCTACTACCCTAAGCTTTTCATTTCCCTCAACCTATCAAAATGCACATGACCCAACCGCTTATGCCAAATCATCAACTTAGGAACACCAACATAGTAAGCATTTTTCTTTTCATTACTCAGGTTAAGCCTAAACATTCTTTGGCTACCCTTATCTGTCGTGAAGTTAACTTCATCCCCATACTTAGCTGTAAATACTCACTTTTTAGTAAAGGTACCAAACTCCTTGTCATCTAACACAAACGTAGAGACAAGATTTTTACTCAGCTCAGGAATGTAGAGTACATTTGAGAATGTAAGTATAGAAGTATTACCCTCCACTAAGACTTTTGCAACTCAGAGACCCTCATAAGACCCCAAAGTAGGCAGCTCACACGAAGCCTCTAAGATAACCCTGACCCCTTTGTGTTTCAGCAATAATAACTACCACCTTGGCAGACAAAAACTCTGACCACCTTTACCCCTGTAAAGGCAAGACTCCCGTGAGTCGATAACAAAAAGAATCTCAGAATTTTGATCCCCTGAGTAGTAAATTATGAAGGGTCAGAGTTGACCTTTTTGTAGAGCAGCTCTTTGGGAGAGGAGGTCCTGTCTATCGAATTTTTCTAATTCCTGTCTCTCACTAAGACTTTATCTACTGAAGTACGGCACCAATCATAATAGTGTATCGTACATAAAGGTACACGTGATATTGTACTTTATGTACGGTCATTGTACGACATGGCCAAAAGTCGACACATGTCATTTTTGGATTCAATCCTGGAATCCTTGGAGATGCCGTAATCCAATGTGATTGTGCCACGTGGCGATTGATATGACGTCGACCGCAAACCGCCAAAAACCTATTGCATGATCTCGGCATGCTTCGTGGTCGTCCGATCAAGCCGGATTACAATCGTGGCCGTCATAAATACTTGCGCAATATTTGTTTCGCCTTTGAAACAAAATGCGTGGTATCAGTTTCGAATGTGCCGTACGCCGTACATTACAAATTGTATCTATGTCTAAATATCCCTTGAATGAATATAGCCGATGTGTAAACATTTAAATAACTATCATACGCTATATCATACATATCTGGTTTAGTCTAGTTGGCTAAGGCTACCGGATACGAGCTACTTTGACGGACGGTAGGTACCCGGTTCAAATCTTGGGCCCGTCAAATCTATTTTGGTAAAATCTACTAACCTAATATATATGCCCTTCGGGATAGCATAGACGGCCATGGCTCTATCTCCCTCTCCAACTTTCAATGACTACGACAAGTGTGGGAGCAGGAGAGAGGAGTTAGAGGCAGACTGCCTCTGCTTGTTTTCTGCATCTTACAAAACCTAGAAAATACTAAAATAACCTTTAATTTCTACAGCTTTCATATCTATTGACCCCACTAGATCTGTAGTAACCACTCTCCCATTCCCATACTCTATCTCTACGGTAGGGATCTTTCTTAGCTTTGTGAAGAGTTCCTTATCACGGCACATAGGCATGGATGCATCTGAGTCAATGATCCACCCTTCACGTGGCGCTTCTCGAATTGCTCTAACGGCACACTTATGTCTCCGAGGGGTCTCTTTTTCCTCCACACTCTCGTCAAGAAGAAGCTCCCCATCCTCCTTCAAGGACTCATCCTCGGTTTCTCTTGTCACTTTTGTGACCACAAGTGCCTTTTTCTTTCCTCCATAAGAACTACCTCCACGGTTCTCTTGGAGCCTCAGCTCCGACAGCTTGACACAATCTGCTATCAAGTGTCTCGGCTTTTTGCAAAATGGGCAAAGACCCTTTGGGGGCCTCGATCCTCCAAAGTGATCTCTTTCCTCTTTGTACGTTTTTTTCGGGTCCTACCCCCATCGGTCCCCTCCTGCTACTAGAGCTTGAATGCTATTTCCTCCTCTCCGAATTTCCATTGTGTTTTCCTGCACAAGTATCAGTCGAACCACTATGTTCCATTTCCATGAACTATCAGGCATTTCCTGTACTTGGTACACTATGTTCTCGTACTCATCTGGTAGCTTCATCATAACAGTGTTGACTTTCATTTTCATTGTACTTGTTCACCCGGCACTTTCCATCTCTATATACAAACAAGAAAGATCATTACAGTAATCTAACATCTTTCCTCCTTTGTAAATGTAACTCACTAGCTGTTGCTCAGCCAACTGGAGCTCTTGAATAGTTCCATCTATATAGATCTCCACCGAACACACCCACAACTCCTCTGCCTTGTAAATGTGAAAATGAGGGGTGGCCAAAGCTTGAGTGAGGTGCCTCAAAATGAAGTTCTTGTCAGCTATGTTTACATCCTCCCACATTTGAGTATCGTTCTCAGCGGTCTTCACAGTCGCCGCTCCCGGTACTTGTTGGAATTCAAGTATTTTCTAGGTCTAGAGATTGCAAAATAAAAAGCAAAATAGTAGATATTGACAGCCTGCCTCTAACTCCTCCTCAAGTCCCCACACTTGTCGCAGTCACTGAAGACTGGAGGACAGTTATAGATGATAAAACGAAAAATAAAACGTTAGAGATCTGGATCTTTTATGAACTTAAGGTTGTTCATGGCCCTCGCCGCTGACACTTCTGGCGACTCTTGCTATGAGTTTACACCCTCCTACATTTGTATCGACTGTTCTTGAAGTAAAACTCCGTG
>JBBHKE010001283.1:0-70314 GCA_037447655.1 Zygnema cylindricum | reverse complement strand
TGAATTTGCTCTTCGAGCGTTAAGTTATGGCTGGTCAAAGATGACCTTTATAGTTACAATCTCTCTTAAAGAGAGGTACCTAAATATCAGTAAGTCTTAGTCTGCCTACTCACGACTACCTACTACTAAACCCTTGTCCAATAGGAACACTATATAGTACAAGAAGGTACAATGGGCGATGTACTTATTGTACGGCCATTGTACGATATGGTCTACAAGGTGACATTTGCCAAATCGGGAGCCATGGTTCCTCCTCCCATCTTCTCCGATATCAAATAATGTGGCCCCACGTGGCACCGCGTGAGGCTATCCCCAAAGGCCGCCGAAAGCTTATTGTGGGTGGCGGCTGTAATGGTGGTCGTCCGATCAGTTGTATTTATACGGCTTCGATTCGCTTCCATGCATGAATTGATTAATGCGCGTTTTTGTTAGTCTGCTGCGAATTAGTCTTTTAGATCAATAGATATATATGCGTGAAACATACCAAATGAATCGTTTCGTTAGTGCCTTAATGGATAGGGTATAGGTCTACATAGTAATTTGCAGACCCCTGTTCAAATCGTGCCAGAAGCACTATTTTACTAAAAGTAGTAAAATACCTTCTAATTCATTCTGCCCCTCCTACTAAATGACGCAGCAGCCATGGCCTGCATTTGGTCCTCTATTTCTCTCTCTTTACATTCTAACTAAAATATAGAAGTGAACTATTAATTACCTTTTTCCAACACTCTATTTATTTTTCCAATACAAACCTAGAAAATACATAAATTTCAACACGTACGGACAAGTGAAAATCCAACACGCGTCAGCATTTTAGCCTTGTCGTACATATGTCGTACAAAAGGTACACCGGCAATAGTACTTTTTGGTACGGTACAGTAATCTGATTGGTCTGTTTTTGAGTAGATAGAAGTTATTAAAGGGAATCAGGACTTAGAAAATTTTGGTAGGTAGTCACCTCTCCCTTTGAGAGTTTGTACAAATTGGCATTTTTACTGCCTCATAACTTATCGCCTGGTTGGCAATTTTCAGTGATTCTTTTTCCAACGGACTCACGAGAGTCCACGCTGCAGAGGGGTGCACTCAAACTGTCATTTTGCCTTCGAGGACAACAATGGTTGTGGATTAAAGTGGGTTAGATAAATATTATCTAGGGGCTTCCTGTATTCTGTGGTACAATGGAGGACACAGAATTGGAGGTTATAGGCCCACCCTCGAGGATGCCCACATTTAATGGATCTGGGTTCATCTATTGGGAAGCCATGATGATGGGTGCTTTGTGCGAAAACGATAATGGGGTATCGTCCGTGGACAAGTGAAACGTCCACCATCGGGAACTCCACCAAGATTTGGAGGAGTAAGGTTTCCTGCAGCAACGGCTGCCTCCGTGGAGGAGGCACATGATGGGGACAGCTGTGTGTCAAAAAGGGGAAAGGGAAGGAGACACCCCTCACCCCTCTTACCATGGCACTGGGATCGGCGGCCGTGAAGACCGTGGAGAATGATACTCTAATGTGGGAAGACATAAACATGGCTGCCAAGAACTTTATTCTAAGATACCTCACTCAAGGTTTGGCCACCCCTCACCTTCACATTTACAAGGCTGAGGAGTTGTGGGTGAGTTTGGTGGAGATTTATAGATCTGGAACCATTCAGGAGCTCCAGTTGGCTGAGCAAAAGTAAGTGAGTTACACTGACAAAGGAGGAAAGATGTTAGATTACTGTAATGATCTTTCTCGTTTGTATATGGAGATGGAAAGTGTCGGGTGCACAGGTACAATGAAAGTGAAAGTTAACACCCTTATCATGAAGTTACCAAATGATTAAAAAACATAGTGAATCGGGTACAGGAAATGCTTGATAATTCATGTAAATGGAACACAGTGGTCAGGATGATACTTGTGCAGGAAAACGCAATAGAGATTAGGAGAAGAGGAATAAGCATTCAAGCTCTAGCTGCATGAAAGGACCGATGGGGGAAGGACCCGAAGAAACCTTACAAAGGGGAAGGAGATCATTCTGGGGGACCAAGGCCCCCAAAAGGTCTTTGTCATTTTTGCAAAAAGCCGGGACACTTCATCGCAGATTGTGTCAAACTGTCAAAGCTGAGGCTCTAAGAGAACCGTGGAGGGGGTTCTTCAGGAGGGAAGAAAAAGGCACTTGTGTTAACAAAAATGACAGGAGAAACAGAGGATGAGTCCTCTGAGGAGGATGGGGAGCTTCTTCTTGACGAGAGTCTGGAGGAGAAGGAGATCCCTCGAAGACAGAAGTGTGCCCTTGGAGCAATTCGGGAAGCTCCACAAGAAGCATGGATTATCAACTCACGTGCATCCATGCATATGTGTCGTGATAAAGAACTCTTCACTAAGCTAAGAAAGATCCCTACTGTAGCGATAGAGTATGGGGATGGGAGAGTGGTTACTACAGATTTAGTGGGATCAATAGATCTGAAAGTCTTAGTGGAGGGTAAGACTTCTATACTTACATTCACAAATGTACTCTACATTCCTCAGCTGAGTAAAATCTTGTCTCTACGTCTGTGCTAGATGACAAGGAGTTTGATACCTTCACTAGAAAGGGAGTCTTTACAACTAAGTATGGTGATGAAGTTTACTTCACGGTAGATAAGGGTAGCTAAGGAATGTTTAGGCTTAACCTAAGTAATGAAAAGAATAATGCTTATTATGTTGGTATTCCTAAGTTGATGATTTGCCATAAGCGGTTGGGGCATGTGCATTTTGATAGGTTGAGGGAAATGAAAAAGCTTGGGGTAGTAGAAGGCATTCAGTTTGGGGATAATGAAATGATGGATGATTGTAGTGGTTGTGCTCAAGGTAAGGCTCACAGACTTCCCTTTCCCAAAGCCGCCACATATAGAGGTGAGAACGTGTTAGACTTCGTCCACACACATATTTGGGGACCAACAAAAATACCTTCGGTTGGAGGAAAGAGGTTTATGATGACAATAACCGATGACTGGTCTAGATACTCTAGAGTCTACTTTCTGAAAACAAAGTCTGAAGTATCAACTCACTTCGAATAATATAAAGGCTGGAGTGAGAGGTTGCATGAAACCCCCATTAAGAGGATAAGGGTTGATAATGGGGGGGAATATACCTCTAACCGGTTTGAGGAATATCTGAGAGGTGAGGGAGTGCAGCACCTGAAAACTGTACCATATAACCAGGAACAAAATGCGGTAGCTGAGAGGTTGAATCGAACACTAGGAGAAAGTGCAGGCAGTATGTTAGCAGACAAGAAAATAGGAAAGAGATTTTGGGCAGAAGCAATGAACTATGCCAACTACATTATGAATAGAGTCCTTACCTCAGCTATAAAGGGAGTGACACCTTATGAGAGATGGGTTCGAAGGAAACCAGTTATCTCACACCTAAAAGTATTCGGTAGCCAAGTTTACAGTCTTGACACGGATAAGAAAAATTGGAAACTAGATGCTAAGGGAAAACTTGGATACTTTGTGGGATATCATAAGGATGTTAAGGGATATAGAGTCTACGACTTAGAAAAGAAAGATATCATTCTGGTCAAACACTTAGTTGTCATGGATGAAGGGAAGTCATTTGACCCCTTCAAATATATAAAGAAGATAAGAATCAGATTTGAGTCCGAAAGTGAGGAGAACTCTGTCGTTCCTGAAAAGGACATGAGTGAAACTGTGATTCCAGATTTAGGGGAGATCCAAGATACAGGAGACTCACCGAAAACCTCACATACTCCTATGGACGTCGAGGAGATAGAAGAAGCAGGAAAAGAAGCGGCTTCTATGGACAAGGGAGCCGATGAGACAGTGAGAAGAAATCCAAGACTTCCATCCATTCCAGCTTCAGAGTTTGAGGGAGGAAGGAGGAGTAACAAAAGGATACAGGAAAAACAAGCTGCTCATAAGGTAACTAAGCTATCTCACCCAGATGCGCCTCAGTCTTACTCGCAATCTGTGAATAGTCCAGAGAAAGAAAGATGGATTAGAGCCATAAATGATGAGATGGCTTCTATCATGGAAGCAAATACTTGGGAACTAGCAGATTGTCCTCTACACTGAAAACCTATTGGGTGTAAATGGGTATTTAAACTAAAACTGAAGCTAAATAATTCAATTGAGAGATATATGGCCCGATTGGTAGCAAAGAGGTTCACCCAAAATGAGGGGATTGACTATGAGGAGACCTTTGCTCCAGTTGTTCGGTTCCCATCAATAAGGATTCTCCTCAGTCTGGTAGCAGCGGAAGACATGGAAATACACCAGATGGACATTAAGATTGCTTTTCTTAATGGTGAGTTAGAGGAAGAATTTTTCATGAGGCAACTGGAGGGGTTCGTGAAAGAAGGAGAAGAGAGCAAAGTCTGGAGGCTCATAAAGTCCTTATGTGGACTAAAGCAGGCTTCGCGACAATGGAATAGGAAACTAGATGAGTTTCTCACCGATCTGGGATATATCCAGATCAACTTGTTGATTTGAGGCAACCGGTGACCCAGAGGAGGAAGAAGAAGCACCAGCCGTTGCCATATTATTCATATTACAAAAGAGGAAACTCTCACGGAAACCACAAAAAGACCAACTTCACAATGAAGCCCCAAGCAAACCAGACACACACTAGGTCTTCAAATTTGCCACAATATAAACAGTATAACATAGAATTCACACGCAGAATTTCACAGGGTTCTGCCAAAAGATCACAATGATCTTGCAATTCAAAAAGACACAAAAACTGCTTCGCAGTTTTCCATTCACTGAAATCCTAACTCCAAAGTATTCTAAGTCCTACATATACAAAGTGAACCTACAGCTGATCTACACCGTACCACAACTACCGTGGTGTGTCGGTACACTAAACATTAATCAAACTAAACCCCGCCATCTACCGTACAAGTATTTACATAATCCTTAACCCTAACCACTGCTAAAGTACGCAGTCAAAGTTAGTCTGCTGAAATGACGGCTCGCTCAATATTTCTCTTTCAAAAATGACGGCAAACTCCGTCCGCCGTCCGCGTATTCATTCATCAGCGAAGATGAACCTCCACGTGTAAATCTGGTCCCTCAAGTAAATATGTACTTTGTCAACCAACTCAACCAAGCTTGACTTCCCCACGGACCGACACTTGTACATAGAGTGTACCAAATCTCTGAACTCCCTTTGGAGTTACATACCACACCACATCTTGTCTACGTCTACTCATTTTGTACATAAAACCACATCTGATTTACAGTTTTGCAGCACCCACAAACCACAAAACCGAACACAATCCATGGCGGGACAGTGCTTTAATTCTTTTTCTCTCTACTCAGTCTTTTCGTGCAAGCACCATTCGAATGGAAGAGAAGCGTGTTTGTAAGAGAGCCCAAAGTTACTTATGGATTGGGGGCTCACTTATTCGTCTCCTCCAGGATGGAAGTCACCGACATGTTCCACGGCCGACGTAATACTATCACTTATTAACCATAGTCATACTGACCTAGGACATTCTGGCACCAAACGGACTTTGAGTTTGGTACAAGCACGGTATTGGTGGTCCGGCATGGAGGCCGATGTGGCGGCTCTATTGCATGAATGTAGCACATGTGACCGGCTACGAACTTCATTTTCTAACCGCCAGACCTCCTTTCAGTCCTTGCCTATTCGGGTCTCTTTTACAAGTGGTCGTGTGATCATGCAGGTCCCTTTCCCATTTCTCGAAGGGGCAAACAATACATCATGATAATGATCGAGAATTCAAGTAAATGGGTGGAAGTTGTGGCATTCTCGCAGAAAACTGCTAAACTTACCACCGCAGCTTTTAAGGAGCCTGTGCTCCTTCGGTATGGAGCCCCCGCAGAAGTACTTATCGACCAAGGAACCGAGTTCCGTGGCCAATTTTAGGAGATGCTGGACAAGGCGTTAATCGATCACCGACGGACGAGCCGAGATCATTCACAAGCAGACGGTTTGGCAGGGAGAGCTGTACAAACCTTTAAGCGTGCTTTGCGTAAATGTAACAAGGTTACAGAATTGGGTACTTAGTGGCTAGGGCTAGGCTGCTATAGTTGCAATTTCAGAGCAGCGCAGTTGCGATTCCAGCGCAGCGCAGCTGCGATTCTAAACCAGCGCAGCATAGTAGCATGGCAACTTAGCGGCGTAGCAACTAGTAGCGCAGCGGCGCAGCGGCGCAGCAGCGCAGCATATCAACACCGCAGAATGTAGATGGAGCTGTATAGTTATAGAAGGAAGTTTTGGATAGATCTCGATTGACCGTGAAGGTCCACGTGTACAGCTGTACAGTACTAGGTTGACTAGCAGTTAGTTTAAATAGTCAAGTAGACCTGGTGAATGGAGACCTTAAGTTGACTTACACAGCTAGCGCAACCTTGTACTCTCTTTCAAGTAATAAAGCCTAACCTTGTCTGTGAGTTCTGTGTGTTCCTGCTGTTGCTACGGGGAGATCTTTGGTGTTTTCCGCTGTGCACTGTGACGTGTTGTGGTGTATTGTTGCCTCTTTTACATTGGTATCAGAGCTATTACCCGTGACTCGACAGCATGGATGAACACGACGTGTCCACTACAGAAATGTTGGCGCAAGTTCTCAGGGAGTTGGAAAGTGTGGGATTACAGAACGCGCAGCTGAGTAACACCGTCACAGCCTTGGAGTCGCGTCTAGGGGAGCGACCTCATGGAAGCGTAGAAAGAGACTTCCGGAGACCGAAATTAAGACTTCCCGATGAGTTTGACCCTGCAAGACACAAGAACCTTGACTCATGGCTATTCTCCGTGGCGAACTATCTCGAGAATTTTCCTAGCATATCGGATCGTGAGAAGATTCACTACGCAGGTGGTCTTCTTAAAGGGGCAGCGGGGGCTTGGTGGAGAACATTGGTAGAGGACGATGAGTTACCGACCGTGTGGGCGCTCTTCTTTCAACTTCTCCGCGACACTTGGCAGCCCGTCAACACAACGAAGGCGGCAAGAGATAGGATCGCAGTTTTGAAGCAACGAACGTCAGTGATGGAGTTTACTGTTGATATTTGAGTATTTTATAGGTCTGTATTAGGATAGAAAAAGAGCTGAGGCGGTCTGCCTCTAACTCCCCTTTCCAAGCCCCCATACTTGTTGTAGTCACTGAAGGCTGGATAGAGAGCTAGAGCCATGGCTGCCTAGGCTCTCTAGAGAAGACAGGGGGTAAATTAGGTAGACTTACCAAAAGTTAGTTGACGGACCCAGGAATTGATCCTGGTACCTACCGTCCGTCAATCCGAAGTAGCCGTTAGCTCTAGCCGTTATGTCTACAACAGATATTACAATTTGGGTTTGACAGATATATAAATCGTCATATGTAGATTAATCCGTTTAACGGCTAATAGATACTTAGTACATAGATACAGTTTAATTTAGTACGAAGTACGGAATGGGGGCAGAACGGATACCGCGCATTTGTTTCGATAGCGAAACAAATACCGCGCATTTGTTTCGACAGCGAAACAAATACCCCGCATTTGTTTCGATAGCGAAACAAATACCGCGCGTCGAATTTCAGCGGCTAGGATTGTAGCCGATTTTGATCGGACGGCCACGATAGGTGTCGCGATCACGGAACATGTACTTTTGGCGTTTTTCAGCCATCGCCACGTAATGTGACACGTGGCGCGACAATGTTGGATTGCGGCGACTCCGGAGATTGCGGAAACAAATCCAGCTATGACACGTGTTGACAATTTGGCCATGTTGTACAATGGCCGTACAGAAAGTACACCGGCACCTGTACTTTTATGTACGACACAGTAATTTGATTGGTGCCGTACTTCAGAAGATAGAGTTTTAGAGGGGGAATAGGACTTAGGAAATTTTGGGTAGATAGCTGTCTCTCCCAGAGAGCACCTTGTATAAATGGCTAACTTTGGGCAGCCATAACGATCAATTTACTTGACCATTTTCAGTGATTCTTTTTGCTGTGAACTCAGGGGAGTCCACGCTACAGAGGGGTGTAGTCGGTCAGAGTTTTTGTCTGCCAGGGTGGCTGTATTTCTAAGGGAAAGTCAAAGTGGGTGAATGTGTCCAAATCTCATATTCTAACTTTGCATTCTGTGGTGGAACTGAGCACACAGAAAGTGTTATTTCACAGGGGTGAATCTATATTGGGGTTCTGACTGTCAAGGGGTCAGTCACTTGGGTTTATATTAACTTGGAGTCGGCACTATCTAGATTAGCTTCTTTTGGATCTGCATACTCTGAGGGCCAATGGAGGTCTCAGAGTTTCAGGTTATGGGCCCACCATCTAGGGTGCCTATGTTCGATGGAACAGACTTCACTTATTGGGAGTTTACAATGGCGGGATTGCTTTTCGAGAAACACTTATGGGGAATTGTTTCGGGACAAGTGAGATGTCCGCCACCTGGCTTTGGAGGAGCTTACTATGGAGATTCATCTGAGGCTGCCCAGAATATCATTCGGAGCTCAGATGCAACGGAAGGTGAAGGGAAGAATCTTTCCGTGGATGGGGAAATAGGGGAGAAGGAAAAAGGGACACCTATGGTGAGGGGAGCTAGGCTCTCAGCTATGGTACCACATGTAGGGATTAAAACTGAAGAAAATGACAGAAAAATATGGGAATACAAAAACACTATAGCAAAACATCTCATACTTAGATATGTGTCTAAGTCGATAGCTATCACTCTTTTAAGTCTAACCAAGTCTTCAGAGATATGGGAAGTACTAATTCAGATTTATAAGAGTGAGACTATTCAGAGGCAGCAATTAGTAAAATAGGAAATAGATGCCTACGTTTATAAAGGCGGTAGCATGATAGAGTTTTGCAATGATATTGCTGCGTTATATGTTGAGCTAGCTAGTGCGGGATATGTAGAATCTGAGGAGAGTAAGATTTATACACTACTTATGAAACTCCCAAGTGAGTACGAAATCATTATTTATCGTATGCAGGCAATGGATGGCTCCTCATGGACTTGGAGCTTTACCATGGGGATAATTCTTGTGAGGGAAAGCACTTTGGAGCTTCGTAGGGGAAAGGACAGGGTCAATGCATTTTCAGCTGGTGGTGATTGGCGGAAGCGTGAGGAGAGGAACGGCGGTGACGAGCGGAAGCGTGATGAGAGGAACGGTGGTGACGAGCGGAAGCGTGATGAGAGGAAGAAAGACAAAGGTAAACCTTATCGGAACTTTGGTGGAAAAAGAGGGAGAAGAAAAGACACGGGGGCTTTGAAAAAAGGGGTTTGCTTCTTTTGTAGGGAACAGGTCATTATATGGAGGAATGCCCTTGTTTGGAAAAACTTAGAAGTTGGAATGTGGATGAGGAGGACGAAGAGGAAGAGGAGAAAGAGGATGAAGAAAAATTGGAGCTTCTTCACATCGGTAGAATGGGGAAGAGAGAAAAGTACACAGAAATTGGACGAAGGCAACAGTGTGCTTTTGGAGGTATAAGGGAAGTAAAGAGAGAGGAGATACTTGAAGAAGTTCAAAATATTGAGGATAGTTTCATAGATATTTTGGAAACAGAAAACTGGTCGGAAAGGGAGACTTCAACGGATTCCGAGGAAAGGGGAGAATTAATTCTAGAGGGGGTTTTAAAGGATAGGGGAGAAGAGAAATATTTATTGGGAATTAAAATAGAAAGTGATAGTGGAAAGAATTCCATGGGAGACAGTGAGGGAAGTTCAGAAAATGGGGTAATTATCATGGATAAAAATATGATTACGGAAGATGTAGATCTTATGAGGAACTTAGTGGGGACTAGTGGTTTTTGGGAATATTTGGAGGTGGATGGATTTGACATCACTACTTGGTGTGATGTCTCTTGTGAAGATGTGCCTGTAAAAGGGTTATCATCCGGGTATGTGTTGAAGGTTGGGGATGGGGCTGGTTGTTTGAATTTCAAGAGGGAAAGTGGATTTAGTGTGGATGGAAAAGGGAAGAGGTGGATAAAATCTTTGCTCGGATTTAAGAAAAATGGGATGTTAAATAAAATGTGTGATACAATTATCATTTCAGTTCATTTAATGCACTGTGTTAAATACTTAAGTTTTATGAAAGGAAAAGGAAAAAGGAAAAAAGAAAAGGAAAAAGGGGAGGGGATGTTTGTTTACTTGTTTGTGGAAGTTGAAAGGAAGATAGACTAGAAAATAAGGGGAGTGTTGGAATTCAAGTATTTTCTAGGTCTAGAGATTGCAAAATAAAAAGCAAAATAGTAGATATTGACAGCCTGCCTCTAACTCCTCCTCAAGTCCCCACACTTGTCGCAGTCACTGAAGACTGGAGGAGGAGTTAGCCATGGCTGCCTGTGCTGTCTAGAGGGAGACAGACAGTTGTTTTATAGGGGGTTTTCTCTAAAAGTAGTTTTGACAGAGCCAGGATTTGATCCTGGTACCTGTCATGTGTCACAACTGCAGTAGCCGATATCTTATCCAGATAATCTAAATTGTATTACATATTGACGGGTATGATAATTATTTAAACTGTTACAATTACACTAATTCATTAAACTAGAACTATATGCATACTGCATAGAAACAGTTGTGTATAGTACGACGTACGGTACGTATACGAAATAAATACCGCGCAGTTTGTTTGACGCCGGAAAGAATACCGGGCAGGTATTTATGACGGCCACGATTGAAATCCAAAATTGATCGGACGGCCGCGAAGGATGCCGAGATTGCGGCGTACGATTTTGGCAGTTTGCGATCACCGCCACATTGAGTGACACGTGGTAACACTACATTGGATTGCGGCAACTCCAGAGATTACGGGAACAAATCCGGATATGACACGTGTCGACATTTTGGCCATGTCGTACAATGGCCGTACATACAGTACACCGGCACCTGTACTTTTCTGTACAACACAGTAATTTGATTGGTGCCGTACTTCAGTAGATAGAGTTTTACAGAGGGAATAAGACTTAGATAAATTTTGGGTAGGCAGCTGCCTCTCCCAGAGAGCACCCTGTATAAATGGCAAACTTTGGGCAGCCATAACTATCAATTTACTTGACCATTTACAGTGATTCTTTTTGCTGCGATCTCAAGGGAGTCCAGGCTACATAGGGGTGTAGTCGGTCAGAGTTTTTGTCTGCTAGGGTGGCTGTATTTCTAAGGGAAAGTCAAAGTGGGTGAATGTGACCAAATCTCATATTCTAACTTTGCATTCTGTGGTGGAACTGAGCACACATGAAGTGTTATTTCACAGGGGTGAATCTATATTGGGGTTTTGACTGTCAAGGGGTCAGTCATTTGGGTTTATATCAACTTGGAGTCGGGACTATCTAGATTAGCTTCTTTTGGATCTGCATACTCTGAGGGCCAATGGAGGTCTCAGAGTTTCATTACTGTGGCAATAGGAGTGAGGGGTGTCTCCTTCCCTTTCCCCTTTTCGGACACACTGTTGTCCCCATCATTTGCCTCCTCCGCTGAGGCAGCCATTGCTGTAGGAAACCTTACTCCTCCAAATCCAGGTGGAGTTCTTAAAGGTGGACGTTTCACTTGTCCACTGACGATACCCCAGTATCGTTTTTCGCACAAAGCTCCCATCATCGTGGTTTTCCAATAGATTAACCCAGATCCATTGAAGGTGGGCACCGTAGAGGGTGGGCCCATAACCTGCAATTTTGTGTCCTCCGTTGGACTACAGAATTCAGGAAGCCTCTATATAGTTATTCACTAACCCACTTCCAATGGTAACCAGTGCTACCCAAGAAAACAAGCAAACAAACTGACTTCACCCCTGTGCAGCCAAGATTCCCCTGAGTCGGTAGGAAAAGGAATCTTTGAAAACGCCCAACCAGGCGATAAGTTATGAGCCGGCAAAAATGCCAATTTTATGCAAAGCTCTCTTAAAGAGAGGTGACTGCCTACCAAATTTCCTAAGTCCTAAACCCCTCTCACAGCCCATATCTTCAAAAAACGAACCAATCATATGACTGTAAAGAACAGAAAGGTACTATGGCCGATGTTCTTTTTGTACGGCCTGTGTACGACAAGGCCACTGAGTGGACGCGTGTCACTTTTCAACTCGTCCGTACATTCTTTGGAATTCCTGCGACCGAATGTCATCCTTCCACGCGGCGCCAAGTCATGCCACGTCCATAAAAGCCAAAGTGACCATTCCGCGATCTCGGCGATTATATGTGCCGTCGGATTAAATCTGACATTAAATGTCGACCGTCGAAACAAATGTCTGATTCATTTGTTTCGTGCGAAATGACGTCCGCACTAAACTTTAACAAGTTCTATGTTCTTTTGTTCAAATTCCAGTCAATTGATTTCAGTACCATACAATAGTTTAAATACATATCAAACCCTATCTCCTAACGGACTTCTACTACAGACTGGTTATATGTAACGGCTACGCCGCGCTCTGCTGGTCGAAGGTTCGAGTCCTGCCGGACTCAACTCTTTGTTGAGAGTGACTTAAGTCACTCTTTAGTCGCCTGCTGAGCTAGGACAGCCATGGCTCAACCACCCTCTCTATCCCTCAGTGACTACAACAAGTATGGTGGGTAGAGAGAGGAGGTGGAGGCAGGTTGTCTGCCTTTTTCTTTTCCTTTTTAAGCTGAACTATTTAGACCTAGAAAATACCACATAAATCTAATAATTTCAACACTGGACGATTTAGCTACTTGTCACGATGCATGACCAACGAAAAATCTTTAGATTTACACATGAGACGTGCTTTTCAAAATACAACCGAAAATAAAAATGTAATTTCGTAACATTCTTTTGTCACGCTATTTTTGGTAACTTTTGATCGTCACACTATTTTTTTCAAAGGACTTTCGTTATGTTTCGAAAACAAAAAACCCTAAAAAATGAGCTGGCGTAACCACTGGCGTTTGCAAAAAGTATAAAAGTTATGTCGTATGATGATTTCGTACGCAAGTACATGGTAGGCAAGCGAAGATTTGAAGTTAAGTTTGTCGGTGCTAAAAATCAGAAAGATATTCAATATCGGATCATAGCTTGCGTAGCGCCAATCAATTTAGAACACGTGGTTTACAGACTCTTCGTCATAGAACATCGACTCATAGCCTGTTCCCACCGGAAAGAAATTAACTTTTGCAACAGATGGGCGTTCGAATAATGTACGCCTTTCCGAGAACCGACTTTTTTGTTTTCGGAAATTTTTGGAAAACCGTACATACTAACTTTCTCAAAATATTGGGGGGTATTGAAGTATGTTTAAAGTAGCGTATTTATGTGAAACAGGCCAAAGGTAACCTGAAAAGCTGATGTAGCTAAAACAACATGCGAACAGCTATTTCGTTGTTTTCGCTTGAAAAATATGCAGGACTTTGAACCACCGTTGTCATCCTTCGAACATGGTAAATTCAAAAATTTACAGGTTTGTTTTCGCGCCTATGTTTGATGATGTCAAAGCGTGTGACGTGTCACAAGACACCTTCAATCGAAGTTACATGCTGGAATTTTGGTGTGAACAAGACTCGTTTTCCGATGAGTTCTCGGAAAATCATCGGAATGGGCAAAAAGTTATAAATGCTCCGGTGGGAAAAGGCTATCAATCGACCCGGTCTGTAGAGTTGGCTGTACGATTACAAAAACGTATGATGGAACATCACCCTTAGATTAAATAACGCTAATTCGGTGCCCTTTTATAATTTTTTTAAACCTGAAATACAATCCATAATTATATTTTTTCCTTTACGACTTTTAGGGTTTTTTTTTTATTAGCGTTAATTAGGGAAGTACACTGCGATGTTTATAGTTTCGTTTACGGACAAGGTTTGTTCGTACCAAAATGTACTTTTTGAAATAGAAATGTACGAAAAGTCATGTAATGTAATTGCGCACGCATGTGAATGTGCAATGGAAAAAGAGACGCAAACTCAAATATTCAGGTTTTGGCGTACGAGTTGTCATATTTTGTATTGGTACATATATTGACGTAGACATCGATACGGCGGGTATTTATTATTCAAAAAAACCCAAATTAGAGTTAGTGATTAATTAGTATATATGTTTTTTTAACTTTTTTTTCCTAATTAGCGTTAATAACCCTACTTTTTTTTACACTATTTATTCCTTTACTCTAATAGCGATTGGCATTGTACTGTACAGTACACCGCGAATCGTAATTAGAGTTATGTACGCTAATTTTGTCACCCCAAATTTTGACTATATCACCATAAATAGAGTACATTATTTTGAATTATTCTTTACACTATTTAAGGTACTTTTTGAATGGGCGTTATTCACTCTAATACAGTGTCGTTTTAAATAGTGTGGCATAGGTCGGTGTCTGACCGTGCAAAATTGTACTTTATTAAGTAAAAAATAAAAAAAATGATTTAATACAGGCCGTTATCATGTAACTACGTTTTAACATATCGTGTAATGCAAACGTCATAATGACGTGAAACTGTACGTTTTGTCAGATTCTATACCTATACCTAATTTACTGTATATATATTCAACGCGCAAATTTACTCCCAAATTAGGGTCAAGTTCCATCAGTCGAAAAGTGGGGTAGTTTACAGAAATCTGCGACTATCCGTACCAAACCGTACCCGCTTATTTTGTTTTTATAAGCGAAACAACATTACAGAGAATCTCGCCAATACTCTTTGAAGGTGTGGGAGGTAATACTGACCGTCAGATGTTCATCTGCGAGCCGTTCGCTTCATTTTCCTTTGTAGCTGCCAACGTACCTGTAAGAGGTGTAGGAAACGTACTTGTAAGAGGTGTAGGAGGTGGCTGGCAAGGGTGGGTTGGCAAATAAAGAAAAAAATTAACCGTGACACGCTGGACGAATAAGCTACATGTCACGATGGATAATTAGCGAAAATTGACGAAATTTGCACATGGTATGTACTTTTCAAAATGCAACTGAAATTTAAAAAAGCAATCTCGAAACGGTCTTTCGTCGCGCTATTTTTGGCAAAGCCATTTCGTCACACTATTTCCGGCAAAGGTTTTTCGTCATGTTCGAAAACAAGAACCCTAAAAAATGTACTAGCGTAAAAGATTGGCGTTTGCAAAAAGTACAAAACTTATGTCGTATTATGACTTGGTACACAGGTACATGGTACGCAAGTGAAGATTTGAAGTGAAATTTGCCGTTGTGAAGATTTTTAAAAGATTTTAAATATTCGGTCAAAGCCCACGTGGTGCCACTCAATGTATAACACGTGGTTTACAAACTCTTCGTGATGGAACATTGACTCAATTAACCTGACTCGTAGAGTTGGCCGTACAATTACAGAAACGACTGATGGAACTTGACCCTTAGAGTTATTGATAAATTAGAGTAATTCTTTTTTTTGAAAAGGGTTGATTACCCAAAATAGAGTTAATAACTCTATTTTTTTTCGTTTTTTTACTCTAATTATTTCTTTACTCTAATTACTATTCGGGGTACACTGTAATATATGCATACTGTACCCGAAATATCCACAAAATACTTGTAGTGTATGGCGTAACAACATATGGCGTCTACGATTATATTCGCACATTAAAGTATTACACCTTTCACAACAAAACAAAATGTCAACTCTACCAACCACTAGAAGGCTCATACTCTTTCCTTGCCAAACATATGCAACAAACGACTTTAGTACCTTCATTACCTTCATTTTCACAAACATCTTGGACAATATGTGGCTGATACAGTAAAACATTCACCATCCATAAGAGTTGTCTATATTTTACAAAAAAACGAAAAATCATGACCACAAATAGGTGGCTGATTGCAAGATCAAAGGACTCTATCTTATGAAACATCCCTCACCTTTTCTTTTGAAAGCCTACATGCCTATCAATATGGACAATGCAATTGGTCCATCACTTCTTCACTCTTTGCAATATTCACATTGCTGATCGCCTCTTATGAAGATCCACACGTGTGAAAGCTGTAATTTTTAAACCACTAATCTTTAGGGCCGGCTCCACACCCTTCATGACAAAGGTTTCCATTATTTTTTCACAAACTAAGGGAATGCAATGCAAAGTAGAAGATAAAATCTATAAATGACACATAAATGTATATTGCAGGCTAGGATTCCACTTATCCACTTAAACCAAAACCTAAGAGTATTTACAAAACAGTGCAGACACTACATCGGCGCCCTAAGGCTATCAAGAATCATTTTTATAACCAGCCATAACTTAATTTTATTTAATTTGAATTTTATCTGGTCACCAAACACCCTATTGCTGCTGCTGATCCCTCAGTCTCTACAGAGAATGAAAATGTTGGCCCAGTCTCTCTCCCCAGCTTCACTATTCTTAGCCATGGCCGCCGACTCCTCTGCAGACTTTGCATCAACAGCTGTACTCATCCGCTTGTGTGGTCCTGCAGTAGCAAGACCTAATAATCCTCCTCCGTACACTGTCCGTACAAATCTCTCTCGTAAAGATGTGACTCCTACAGAGGCTGTCGCAGCAATGGATGCCATAGTATACTGGCAATGACACCTGTTTCGCTCTTGAAAGCTTGAAGAAGGTTTCAGGAAAGAGTAATGTCCGTACAGGCGATAATGTCCGTACAAGCGATGAATAGATGACACTGTTCTTGTATCAATGCTTTTGAAAGCTTCAAAAATTAATGGAAGAGAATTGTAGAGACTACTAAGTGGTGCAGTAGAATAAGCTGGTGAAGCTTGGACAGTGCGATGCTTAGTTTTGTATGATGCAGAATCTGTAAGCAAAGGCTGGGCTATATATGTGTAGGGAGAGAGAGCAGAGATCGGATTATCGGTAACTCGGGAGCTGTCCGGAGTTCCAGACTTCGGCAAAGCTCAATGAATTGAAAAGACAAAAAAAAGTACATTGACGGAACGGTCAACGGCTTGCCGTTTGAAGACCGTCAAATATGAAAGGAATTGCCACGCGGAGAAGACCGAGACCTGCCACCGCACGAACTATGAATTTTTTGAATATCTATGCGAGACACGTGGCTGAATGACTTAATTCATGCGCGTTGGAATTGTGGCAGATGCCTTGCCGGCGGAATTGTAAAGAAACTGACAGAAAGCATCTTCCGTAAGCAACAAAGAAACAAAAGAGTCGAGCGCGAAAAAAGAGCGGCAGGGAGACTTGGCCGCGCTTTGGCTGGACTATTTCGTTTCGACTCATGTGATCGTCTAAGATCATCACTCCTCCTTCTACACTCCCATCACTTACTTTTTTCAAGTCCATGGGAGTGGTACAACTGTTAGCATTTTCCATCGGGATTTTCTCAAGCATATTTCCTATTGCTTCTTTTTGAGTAAGTGTAATAATCTTCTCCCCCCTATCTCTCTCCATTTGGATCCCCGAAATATATTTTGCCTCCCCTAAATCCTTTATATCAAATATGCCCCTAAGATCTTTCATTAGCCTATTGATCTTCTCCAAATATTTACTCAACACAAGCACATCATCCACATAAATTGCAATAAAGCTGACACCATTCTCATCTTCAAACATATAGATAGAATGGTCAGAGCTGATCCGGATATATCCCAGATTGGTGAGAAACTCATCTAGAATCTTATTCCACTTTCGGGGAGCCTGCTTCAGTCCATATAAGAACTTTATGAGCCTGCACACTTCGCTCTCTTCTCCTTCTTCCACAAACCCCTTGGGTTGCCTCATGAAAATTTCTTCCTCCAACTCACCATTAAGAAAAGCAGTCTTAATGTCCATCTGGTGTATTTCCATGTCTTCCGCTGCTGCCAGACTAAGGAGAATCCTTACTAACGGGAACCGAACAACTAGAGCAAAGGTCTCCTCATAGTAAATCCCCTCCTTCTGGGTGAATCCCTTCGCTACCAATCGAGCCTTATATCTCTCAATGGTATTATCAGGGTTCAGTTTTAGTTTAAATACCTTTTTACACCCAATAGGTTTTCTATCTGGAGGACAATCTGCTAAATCCCAAGTATTTTCTTCCATTATAGTAGCCATCTCATCATTTATGGCTCTAATCCATCTTTCTTTCTCTAGACTATTCACGGCCTCCGAGTAAGACTGAGGCTCATCTGGGTGAGATAGCTTAGTTACCTTATGAGCCGTTTGTTTTTCCTATATCCTTTTTATGCTCCTCCTTCCTCCCTCAAACTCTGAAGCTAGAATGGATGGAAGTCTTAGATTTCTTCTCACTGTCTCATCGGCTCCATGTCCATGGAAGCCGCTTCTTGTCTCGCTTCTTCTATCTCCTCGAATTCCATAGGATAATGTGAGGTTTCCAGTGAGTCTCTTGTATCTTGGATCTCCCGTGAATCTGCAATCATGGTTTCACTGATGTCCCTTTCGGGAGCTACCGAGTTTTCCTCACTTTCGGACTCAAATCTGATTCTTATCTTCTTTGTATATTTGAAGGGGTCAAATGACTTCCCTTCATCCATGACAACTAAGTGTTTGACCAGAATGATATCTTTCTTTGCTAAGTCATAGACTCCATATCCCTTAACATCCTCATCATATCCCACAAAGTATCCAGGTTTTCCCTTAGCATCTAGTTTCTATTTTTTCCTATCCGTGTCAATACTGTAAACTTGGCTACCGAATACTTTAACGTATGAGATATCTGGTTTCCTTCCAGCCCATCTCTCAAAAAGTGTCACTCCCTTTACACCTGAGGTAAGGACCCTATTCTTAATGTAGTTGGCACAGTTCATTGCTTCTGCCCAAAATCTCTTTCCTATTTTCTTGTTTGCCAACATATTGCATGCACTATCTCCTAGTGTTCGATTCAACCTCTCAGCTACCCTATTTTGTTCTACGTTAAATAGTACATTTTTGTGGTGCTCCACTCCCTCATCTCTCAGATATTCCTCAAACTAGTTAGAGGTATATTCCCCCCCATTATCACTCATTATCCTCTTAATGGGGGTTTCATGCAACTTCTCACTCCAGGGTTTATATTCTTTGGAGTAAGTTGATGCTTCAGACTTTATTTTTAGAAAGTAGACTCTAGATTATCTAGACCAGTCATCGGTTATTGTCATCATAAGCCTCTTTCCTCCAACCAAAGGTACTTTTGCTGGTCCCCAAATATCTGTGTGGACCAAGTCTAACACTTTCTCACGTCTATATGTGGCTGCTTTGAGAAACGGAAGTCTGTGAGCCTTGCCTTGAGCACAACCACTACAATCATCCACCATTTCATTATCTTTGAACTAAATGCCTTCTACTACCCTAAGCTTTTTCATTTCCCTCAACCTATCAAAATGCACATGCCCCAACCGCTTATGCCAAATCATCAACTTAGGAACACCAACATAATAATCATTCTTCTTTTCATTACTCATGTTAAGCCTAAACATTCCTTGGCTACCCTTATCTGCCATGAAGTAAACTTCATCCCTATACTTAGCTGTAAAGACTCCCTTTTTAGTAAAGGTATCAAACTCTTTGTCAACTAGCACAGACGTAGAGACAAGATTTTTTCTCAGCTGAGGAATGTAGAGTACAATTGAGAATGTAAACATAGAATTTTTATCCTCCACTAAGACTTTCAGATCTAGTGATCCCACTAGACTTGTAGTAACAACTCTCCCATCCCCATACTCTATCTCTAGAGTAGGAATTTTTCTTAGCTTAGTGAAGAGTTCTTTATCACGACACTTGTTTAACTAATTGTTGCCTCTGAATAGTCTCACTCTTATAAATCTGACTTAGTGTTTCCCAAATTTCTGAAGACTTGGTTAGATTCAAAAGAGTGATAGCTATTGACTTAGACACATTTCTAAGTATGAGATGTTTTGCTATAGTGTTTTTATACTCCTAAATTTTATTATCATATTCTTCAATTTTACTTATAACCCCTCTAAGTGGAGCTGTGGCGGAGAGCCTAGCTCCCCTCACCATAGGTGTCCTTTTATCCTTCTCCCCATTTCCCCCTTCTATAGCAATAGTTTTCCCTTCACCTTCGATTGCATCTGAAATACGGTTGGTTTTCTGGGAAGCCACAGATGATTCTCTATAGTAAGCTCCTCCAAAGCCAGGTGGTGGACATCTCACTTGTTCGGAAACAATTCCTAATAAGTGCTTCTCGAAAAGTAATCCCTCCATTGTAAACTCCCAATAAGTAAAGTCTGTTCCATCGAACATAGGCACCCTAGATGGTGGGGCCATAACCTGAAAGTTTGAGTGCTCCATTGCCCATAGAAATCGCAGATCCAAAAGAAGTTAATCTAGATAGTGGTAACTCCAATTTGATATAAACCAAAATGACAAACCCCTTGACAATCAGAAACCCATTATAGCTTCACCCATGTGAAATAAGATTTTCTGTGTGCTCAGTTCCACCACATTATACAAAGTTAGAATATGAGTTTTCGACACATTCACCCACTTTGACTTCCCTTAAAAATGCAGCCACCCTGGCAGACAAAAACTCTAACCGACTACACCCCTGTGTAGCATGGACTCCCCTTAGTCTGCAGCAAAAAGAATCACTGAAAATGGTCAAGTAAATTGATAGTTATGAATGGGCAAAGATGACCTTTTGTACAAGAGCTCTCTCGGAGAGAGGCTGCTACCTACTAAATTTTCTAAGTCCTATTCCCTCTCTAAAACTCTGTCTATTGACATGCGGCACCAATCAAATTATTGAGTCGTACCAAAAAGTACAGGTATCGATGTACTTTCTGTACAGACATCGTACAACATGGCCAAAATGTTGACACGTGTCAAATCGGGATTTGTTCCGCTAATCCCCGGAGTTGGCACAATTCAACGTTGTCACGCCACGTGTCACTCGAGGTGGCAATGACCATAAAACGCCAAAACTACATATTCCGTGATCGCGATGCCTATCGCGGCCGTTTGATCAAAATCGAATTTAATTGTAACCGTTGAAAATGGGTGCGCGGTATTTGTTTCGTGGTTAAAACAAATGCGCTGTATTTTTTTTGTAATGTACATAAGTGAAACTCTGAGACCTCCATAAGTCCTCAGAGTGGACTGCTTCCAAGAAGCCTCTAAGATAACCCTAACCCCTTTGTGTTTCAACAAAAATAACTGCCACCCTGGCAGACAAAATTTGTGACGAACTTCACCTCTGTGAAGACAAGACTCGCATTAGTCGATAGCAAAAAGAATCTCTTAATTTGCTCCCCTGAGCAGTAAGTTATGGAGGGTCAAAGTTGACCTTTTCTACAGAAGCTCTCTGGAGAGAGGGTCCTATCTTCTAATTTTTCTAAGTCCTATCTCTCTCACAGACTCTATCTACTGATGTACAGAGCCAATTAGATTTCAGTTTCGTACACAAAAGTACAGCTGCCGGTGTACTTTATGTACGGCCATTGTACGACATGGCCTAAATGTCGACACGTGGTATGTCCGGATTCGCTCCCTTAATCCTCGAAGATGCCGCGATCCAATGTCATTCCGCCACGTGTCATCCGATGTGGCGATGACCACAAACCGCCGAAATCCTCTTTCGCGATCTCGGCGTTAATTCCGGCCGTCCGATTAAATTCACATTTAATCGTAGCCGTAATAAATACATGCGCGGTATTCGTTTCACTAAAGAAATAAATGCGCCGTATTGGTTTCTTATCCGTACCGAAATCCGTACTTTTACATTTACTGGATATATGTCTCCCGTAACCAGTTACAGTTAAATGAACTATCCTACGTATAAATGTTTAAGTAATTATCAAACCATATAGTACATAACACTACTCCTAGACTTAACGGCTAAGGCTACCGGCTACTAGCTATTTGCCGGCCGGCAGGTACCAAGATCAAATCCTGTCCCCGGTACATATCTTTTAGTAAATTAAACCCCTAACTAAAATATATTTTCCCGTAAACCTCTGGATAGCCTAGGTAGCCATGGCTCTAGCTCCTTCTCCAATTTCTCAGTGACCGCGACAAGTTTGAGAAGTTGGAGAGAGAAGTTAGAGATAGACTGCCTCGGCTTCTTTCTTATTTCTATTCAGACCTAGAAAATACTTTAAAAAAGACCAATAATTTCTACACTATAGACGTTGAGTATATGGCATCTTGTTCTGCTGTAAAATAACTAATATGGGTGAAGCCATTGTTGCAAGAACTGGGATATATGAAGGAGGGAGTGCATGAAATCTTTTGCGATAATCAAGCTGCAATCGCAATTGCAGCCAATCCAAAACACCATTTCAAAGCAAAACATATCGACATAAGATTAAGCTTCGTAAGACAAAAAGTTGAAAATAATATTTTAAATCTTGTGTATAGACCTGATGAAGAAATAGTGGCTGACATGATGACCAAACCTGTGCCCTCTCCTAAATTAAAATATTGTCGGGAAAAATGCGGTCTGAAAGAAAAATTAAAATAAGACTATAAAATAAGGGGAGTGTTGAAATTAATAGATTTCTAGAGTATTTTCTAGGTTTAATATAATAGTATAAAAGAAAAAAAAGGACGGACAACCTGCCTCCACCTCCTCTCTTTAGCCCCCATACTTGTTGTAGTCACTGAAGGCTAGAGAGAGTGGTTGATCCATGGCTGCCTTAGTTCAACAGGCAGTTAGTTTTAGTAGGTTACTAAAAATATACCTGACGGACCCGGGATTTGATCCCAGTACCTTCGGTTCGTCAAGTTGGCTGATAGCGGTCAGCTTTATCTTATTAGACTATGACCAATGATAAATGCTATAGTATGTGATAGATATATATATATATAAAAGGAGGAACAATCCATTTAACTAAAACTGTATACAACTTGCATAGATACAGTTTTATAAAAGTACGAAGTACGACACTATTCCGAAACAAATACCACGTTTTTTTTTCAACAGCGAAACAAATAATGCGCAAGTATTTATAACGGCTAAGATTGCGTCTCGCTGCAAATCTAACGGCGCACATCATCGCCGAAATCGTGGAGTGGTCATTTTGGCGTTTTGTGTTGATATTTGTGTATTTTCTAGGTCTGTAAATAGGATAGAAAAAGGCAGAGGCAGTCTGCCTCTAACTCCCCTCTCCAAGCCCCCACACTTGTTGTAGTCACTGAAGGCTGGATAGGGAGCTAGAGCCATGGCTGCGTAAGCTCTCTAGAGAAGACATGGGGTAAATTAGGTAGACTTAACAAAAGTTAGTTAACGGACCCAGGAATTGATCCTGGTCCCTGCCGTCCGTCAGTTTGAAGTAGCCGTTAGCTCTAGCTGTTAAGTCTAGGACACATATTACGATATATAGGGTTTGATAAATATATAAATCGTTACATGTAGATTAATTCGTTTAACGGCGAATAGATACTTAGCGCATAGATACAGTTTGTTTTAGGACGAAGTACGGTATGGGGATAGAACGGATACCGCGCATTTGCTTCGATAGCGAAACAAATACCGCGCGTCGAATTTCAGCGGCTACGATTATAGCCGGTTTTGATCGGACGGCCGCGATAGGCACCGCGATCACGGAAAAAGGTATTTTTGGCGTTTTACGGTCTTTGCCACGTCAAATGACACGTGGCGTGATAACATTGGATTACAGGAATTCCGGAGATTACAAGAACTAATCCTGATTTGACACGTGTCGACTTTTTGGCCATGTCGTACAATGGTCGTACATAAAGTACACCAGCACCTGTACTTTTCTGTACGACACAGTAATTTGATTGGTGCCGTACTTCAGTAGATAGAGTTTTAGAGGGGGAATAAGACTTAGAAAATTTTGGGTAGGTAGCTGCCTCTCCCAGAGAGAACCCTGTATAAATGGCAAACTTTGGCCACCCATAACTATCAATTTACTTGACCATTTTCAGTGATTCTTTTTGCGGAGTCTAGGCTACACAGGGGTGTAGTCGGTCAGAGTTTTTGTCTGCCAGAGTGGCTGTATTTCTAGGGGAAAGTCAAAGTGGGTAAATGTGGCCAAATCTTATATTCTAACTTTGCATTCTGTGGTGGAATTGAGCACACAGAAAGTGTTATTTCACAAGGGTGAAGCTGTAATGGGGTTCTGATTGTCAACAGGTCAATCATTTGGGTTTATATAAACTTGGAGTCGGCACTATCTAGATTAGCTTCTTTTGGATCTGCTTACTCTGAGGGCCAATGGAGGACTCAGAGTTTCAATGACGTGGCATGTCTTGGAGCCACGTGGAGAGATGTTATTCGGTCATAGGAATTCCGAGGAATGTACGGACGAGTGAAAAGCAGACACGCGTCCGCTCAATAGCCTTGTCGTACATAGGCCGTACAAAAGGTACACCGGCAGTAGTACTTTTTGGTACGGTATAGTAATCTGATTGGTCCGTACTTTAGTAGATAAAATTTATTAGAGGGAATCAGGACTTAGAAAATTTTGGTAGGTAGTCACCTCTCCCTTTGAGATTTTGTACAAGTTTGCATTTTTACTGCCTCATAACTTATCGGCTGGTTTGCCGTTTACAATGATTCTTTTTGCTACGGACTCACGTGAGTCCAACCTGTACAAGGGTGTAGTCAAATTGTCATTTTGCCTTCCTGGACAGCAGTGGTTGTGGCTTGAAGTGGGTTAGTTAAATACTATCTAGAGGCTTCCTGTATTTTGTGGTCCAATAGAGGACACATAATTGCACTCCATTGGTCCTCAGAGTAGGCAGCTCCCAAGAAGCTTATCTAGGTAGTGCTAACTCCTAGTTAATACAAACCAAAATGATTTACCCCTTGACAATCAGAACCCCATAATAGCTTCACACGTGTTAAATATGACTTCATGTGTGCTCATTTCCACCACAGAATGCAAAGTTAGAATATGACTTTTGGATAACATTCCCCACTTTGACATTCCTTTAGAAATGCAGCTACTGTGGCAAGCAAACACTCTGACCAACTACACCCTTATTTAGCCAGGACTCCCCTAAGTCCGCAGCAAAAAATATCACTGACAATGGTCCACTGAGTGAGTTGTAATTAAATTGAAATTTTTTCCTATTTATACAGGTGCCTTTTGGGAGAGAGGCGGCTACCTACCAAAATTTATTCTAAGTCCTAAAACCCCTCTCTAAGCCTCCTAGTACTTAGGTACGGACCAATTGTAAGACAATACCGTACAAGAAAGTACAGGTACCGGCGTACTTTCTGTACGGTCCATATACAACATCGCCATAATGTGACATTTGTCACATTCGGAATTGTCATCTCGCGTTCCGAAGATCCCGCAATCCTCCCTGATCCTCCCACGTGTCATCCGCAGTGGCTGTGCTCGAAAACGCAAAGTCGCCCACTCCGGAATCTCGGCTCGCACCATGGACGTTCGATGAAGACCGACATTTCAATTGGTCGTCTAAATAATTGAGCGGTATTTGTTTCACATTTGAAACAAATGCACGATATTTGTTTGGAGATAATTCATAGTATGTACAATACAAACTGTATCAATGTCTTACTATCTCGTTAAATGAATTAGTGTTAATGTTCTTGTTTATTTATTTTTCGTACCCTATATGCTCTAGCAATAATCGTAGACTATAGGATAAAGCTACCAGCTCTTGGATTCTAGATGGACGGCAAGTACCAAGATCAAGTTCTGGGTGTGTCTAGATACTTTTGGTAAACCTTCCAAATATTACAAAACATGTCTCTCTCTCTAGGCAGCATGGGTATGTTGTTTTGAAGATTTAGTTTCGCGCGTACGTGAAATTTGGTGCGCACGCGACGTTTCGTGCGTAAATATTTACCTGATGTACTGTGGAGGTTTGAAGAGATTTGTGGATCGGGGGAGTAAGTGTACGAGTGAAATAAATATGCCGTAAGGAACAAATTGAGTGGTGCTGAATGCGCTAGAAAATGGATGGCGGATCGCGAAGCGATCCGTTATGAAATGTTTGAAATATCTGAATATGTACGCCGACAGTTCTGAGCGTCATATTTGGATAATTGTACTTTATTTGTGACACGCCGGATTTATTGCAAATGACGTGGTTACGGTACGGTATTATTTGGATGACATGATGTCGTTTCGTCAAGTGGAATTTTGTTTGGATTTTTTGTGACCACGCTTCGCGACATCAACGGTTCCGAATAAGAGTTACGGACGGCGGAAAAAGGCCGTCGTTATTTTCAAGTAGTGGTGACGCGAAATCGCGTCAATCACACGATATTTATTTTTGGACGTCCCGGATGCTTTGACGAGATTCACGAAGTCCTGCTGATTTATTCGCCATGACTCAGCATAAGATTGTGTGTACCTGTAAATATTTGGAACAACATTTATTTGTCTTATTTGCATTAATAAATTAGTGTTGATCATGACGTTTATATTTACGTGGTCAATTAGGGTTTCGACAGTTTAATTTGTGTGTGTAAAATATCGTATTTGCAGACAAGTGTACGCTTACGATTGCCTGACTTTCAGGTGTACGCTTACGATTAATTTATTCTTAATAGTGGGTTATCATATTTAAATAGGAGATAATGATAGTTACGTAATTTCCAGTTAGGATTTTTGTCGTAATAGGATATTATGTTTTTAGTGGGAGTTATGTTGGATATCTAGGCAGTTAGTGATTCATTTACAGCTCACAAGTGTATATATAGGAATGAGCTTTGTTAGAAATTATTCATCAATGCTTAGCATGAAAAGTAGGGACCGAAGATGTAGACTTTTAGGGTTGCCGATTAGGTCATGCATTTAAATGATACATTGATTATTTGATTATATATTTGTTTATGTGTGATGCATTCATTTATTATTATTTATATGTGTTAATTTTATGTTTGTTTGATATGCATTATTTATGCATTTGTCTTAGGGTTTGTTTATGTCGATTATTTCATCAAACCTTAAATGTTGTCATAGGGTTTATTTATGTTGATTATTCCATGAAACCCTAAATGTTGTTTGTTGCGTCTGTGTACGCATATGGAGGATGCATTTCAAATGGTTGTTCATTGGCCTAGCTTTCCTTAGCTTCTTGCATGATAGTTTGGGTGGCTTCTGCGGTCTATTTTAGACCAAAGAACAACAGGGTAGTCATGGCTTAGGCTTCCTCTCCTACCTTCAGTAACTGCGACAAGTGTGGGGGTTTTGGAAAGTGGTGCGAGAGACAAGCTGCCTTTGTTGACATCCTCTTATTTATTTTCCTTTATTCAGACCTAGAAAGTACATACATTTCAACAGGGTGCAAAGGATGTATGTTTACGATATCGCGCAATGACATGCGACATGGCAAAACGTTACAAAAATTATGATGTGTCTTACGACGCTTCAAATATTTTCAAAAAACATGGTGCAGTAAGACACATTGTACAAGTTGACAACCGTCACGGGCATTGACAACGTATTCAATCATCACAAAGCTAAGGAATAATTTCGAGTAAATACATAGAATCAACTAAAATTTGGATCCACAAGTACTTGGTGCCGTACTCTAGCATAGGAACACTTTGAAAATTAGTGAGGAGAATCTTCACTAAGTAACAAAGTATGAAGACTTAGTTACGAATACATGGGAACACACCCTAATGGTACTTTCGCATGTGCTTAAGTAACAATTATTTTTTGTCATTTTCCTCCATAACTTCAAAACAAACGAGAAAATCCGTTGTCGTACATAAAAATTGAAATTACCATCGTACAAGTTGCGTTACTTTAAAATTTTATATGTACTGCAATTTTTCGTCTAGAGCGATGCAATTTGTCGTATAACACGTTTCGACCTACTTTCGCATCCTTCTAACTCATTTTCAAAATTTATACAAAATCACCACGCCAGGTGAATTAAAATAAAGTTCCACGAGGTGGGCGAATAGTCAAATGCTCTCGCAAGTGTTAGAAGCTTTTTCACAATTTTTGTGCCCGTAATAGTAAAAAAAGAACATTTCCAGCCTGTGCGTGACTTTTTTCTGTGCGTTTTTTTTTGTACAATGGTCGTGGAGGGGGTCTTAACCAACAACCGCCATTTCCTAAAATCGAATTCCATAAAAGCGCCTCTCTCTCCTGCTCCTACTACCGCGTCCATCTCACAATTCTTCCAATGAAAGAAACCAATAATGGTATCAAATGAAAGATCTCTGAAAACGATTTGTTTTACTATGTTTGGGAGTCTTTTGATAGTAAGTAGAGTGGGAAAATACTGAAAAACAAATTTGGAAAACCATGGCAGAAATTTTAGGATTTGTGACGTCGACACTGTCATAATTTGAGCGTGACGTCAAAATGTCACAAACCCTAAACATCTACGATGTCACAAGTAGGTAGACGCCTACTGTTTCTTTCTCTTCGCATTGTTGCGCAAAGTTGCGAAAGAATGTGAGGCGTCGTCAGAGTCGTCGAAGAAGCAATGGAAGCTTTGCGTCGCCCTTTCACCTATTTATAGTTAATAACCAGTAAGGTCAACGTGTCGATAACACTCGGCGCTTCCGGACACGCGACGTCTTTGACCGAAGGGGGGCTTGTTTGAGTTGCCGACTCGACGGTGATCATTTTGTGTACTTTTTATTTTGTTGTTTTTTGCCAAAACACGTATGAGATTTTGAAACTAAGTTTGGAACGTACAATGTACTTTCGGCAGGACCGGAAAGTACACCTTCAATCGTTATTAGCCTTATGTACGCTATATCAACACCCCAAAATTTTGACATTGATACCTTAAATATAATAAATTACACTATTTAAGTAAGTGGACCATAATCTGCCACGTCTTCTGGAACTAAATTAGAATGAACGACACTAATTAATACTTGACTCTAATAATTTCTATAGTCTAATAACAATTCACGGTGTACAGTGTAGTACAGTGTGAATCGCTATTAACTTTATTTTTTGTCTAGTTTCTTAAAACATATTTTATTCATACACACATGTCGCGTGTGGATCAGACGGTTGTGGTTGAAAGGTAAGATTATTAGCTTCCGATTGGCATTCTCAAATTGATAATCGGACAAACGTGTATGGAGAAAAAATATTTTAAGGGTGAGCCTCTATCAGGCAAAAAGTGGGGTTGTTTACCGGAAAAAGTGCATTTTCGTACAAATCCAGCTCATTGCCGTAGAAGACCGTACAGTTTTTTTTTTTTTTTAAACATGATTACTGGATATTCGTCAAGATTCTCCAAACTTTTGCGCGATTACATCGACCGTCCGATTATGAGTTTTTGAAGCAAAAGGTCCCTTCGTCCAGTGAATGGCTAGGACACTAGCCATTTACCGGACGTGCAAAACGTTTACGCGTGGAAATGTCACGTACGAGCCACGCGCTTTCCAACATATGCCACGCGCCTTCAGACAGGTCGGAATCAGATGTGACAAAAACCAACACAAAAAAGTTTGTTGAAGAATGTGTCGTGACGCCTCCACCACCATCCATCGTCAACCGGAATTTGTTGCGCCTGCTTTTTTCAAATTTTCGATTTTGGTTACGACAAAACAGGAACCTATAAATTGTACACCGCTGGTACAACATCAAAACACGAACGTAAAAAATGTACATTCGCGAAATTTTATTTTGCGGCTGGTTGTACGTATACGACTTTAGAGTTTATACTTTTTGCTTTTAGAATCTTTGACGACGCTCGCCGTCAAGACAGCAATCTACGTGCATCCAATCGAAAAAAGACACTTATGCGACAGATTCCATTGCTGACACGACCTGATAGAGAAGTGAACGAAATTCTAGTGACATTAAACCTATCCGTAACATTACTGTCGGCGGTTGATGGAGAAGTGGCCTTAGCGTTATACTTTGAATGTACTCCATGTTTGTCATCTTTTACACTCATTTTGGCGTTTTCCTCATTTCGACCTCCGGGCAAGCGAATACAACTCGTCAAAATACTTTATCGATAATCACCACGCGAGGTGATTTTAGTTGAAGTACCACCCAAACAACAAATGGCAAACATTCCACGCATGCGCCGCAAAAACGGAAATTTTTTAGGACAAGGGAGAATACTCGTTATTTTTCTCTCTGTCCGTCACACTGATGTACGGAAAAAAAATTACACGGGTCTTGGACCTCCACTTTCATTTATGGGTCCTTTGCAGAAGTTTACGCAGTCCTCTCTTCTCCCCTCTCCCTCTCTCACTATCGCTTTTTACTCAGAGGTTTTAGAATGCGACAAAACAGACGGGTAAGAAATGAAAGATCTTGGACAAATAATTATTTTGACTACCTTTAGGTGTATTTTGATGGCAAGTGGAGTGAGAAAAGTCGAAATAACAAAACCGAGAAGCCATGGCGGAAAGTTCTTCGATTAGTGACGTTGACGTTGTCACAAAGTGGGCATGACCTCACAATGTCACAAAACCCTAAACATCTACAATCTTTATACAAATTATAGACCTTTGGTCGTCCGTTTGAAAACCTATAAATGGGCCAACTTTCTGTTCGTCTGCACCCGTAAACTGCGTGTCCTCTGGCCAACGTCACCAAACGAGTAGATTTGTCCCTCGCCCCACGTCAGCAAACGGTTAGGGTTGTCCCTCGACCTGCACAAATGGGTAGCTTTGTCTCTATGCTAAAGTCAAAGAACAGGTAACTTTGAAAGTACTCACTCAATAATCGTTCTTGACCATCAGATCTTTGCTACTCGACCGTGTCATTGAATTAAGATAAAGCCGCCACGTGCACTAAAGAGTTTCAAGCCGTAGATCATTAGTTCGTAATCGTCTAATTATAGGATGCTAGCAGTTCAGAAGTTAGCCGTCCTTTTCAACAATTACGATTTCGTGTCGTTATTTTCGTCAATCGTTATTTTGATTTGGGTCGTGTCTAAAAAAATCCGTATGGACGACTTGAATATTACAACAGTACTAAGACGTTTTGATAAACATGACACGGTCCATTCTCGTTTAACAGGCATGATAAAAGGGCATGATAAAGGGGCATGATAAAGGGGCATGATAAAGGGGCATGATAAAGGGGCATGATAAGGGGGCATGATAAAGGGGCATGATAAGGGGG
Organism: Zygnema cylindricum; assembly: GCA_037447655.1. Lineage (NCBI taxonomy): Eukaryota > Viridiplantae > Streptophyta > Zygnematophyceae > Zygnematales > Zygnemataceae > Zygnema > Zygnema cylindricum. Next base: position 39,492 of record JBBHKE010001283.1, on the reverse strand, counting down.
CATGATAAAGGGGCATGTTAAAGGGGCATGATAAAGGGGCATGATAAAGGGGCATGATAAAGGGGCATGATAAAAGGGCATGATAAAGGGGCATGATAAAGGGGCATGATAAAAGGGCATGATAAAACAGGACACGGTCCATGCCCGTATAACGGGCGTTGATTTACTACACCGCAAATCGTAATTAGAGTAAATTACTCTGGTTCGGTCGCTCGAAATTTCGACTCTATGACATCAAATAGAGTAAACGATTCTATTTTTTTCATTATTCTAGTTTAGGTAAGTTTAATTAGCGTACAAAATTGTGATATAGCTTTGTTTTAAATAGTGTGGAGTACGGACGACGTTCGACCGTGCAAAGCTGTATTTTTTTAAGTAAAAAGGTACAAATAATGATTTAATAAATCGCGCTCGCACCTGAAATCGCACTAAACAAAAAATCAATCACATCGAAAAAAAAGTCGTTCGCATAACTCTCGTCCGTCGACAGCATCGTCGTCAGTGTGAACATTAACTGACATTCAGCGCAACAAATAGTACTAAAATCATAATGACGTCAAAACTATACGAGCTGACAGATTTTGTACATCTATGTAATTTAGTGTTTATTATTTCAGCGCGGATAATTATTGCCGATATAACCCAATATAGAGTACTTAAATAAATTAGAGTAAACTTCCTCTGTGAAAAAGTTATATCACATAAATTAGAGTTCATTACTCAAATTGTTTTTTTTTGTTTTTTTACTCTAATTTTTTCATTACTCTAATTAGGATTCGCGGTGTAGTATCATAAAAAACTAAACGTCTACAATCGTCGTTGTTCTTGTAGACGTCAATGGTTGTCGTAAGTTACGTAGTCGTCTTCAATCGTCACAAAGGTGTACCGACATCTACAATTGTCACATTTCAAAGTTTCCGATTTCATTTTCGAACATTGGAACGCTCTGAAAAGTTGTGTTGGGTATCGGTAGTTTCATATCGCGATGATTTCGATATTCAATATATTGAATATCGACCGAGGAAAATTCTCGATATATCGTACCGCAACCAACATAAACCATCGCGATATATATATCGCGATATATTGTATTTTATTAAATAAAAAATTTATTTAATATGTTGTTTTAGCGATAACGACAATTTTTCTGAAACGCGACGTACGACGCGATTTTCGTTCCGTGACTTAAAAAGGTAACGCCGCAAAATGTAACCGACGAAAAAGTACTAATACTGTAATACTAATTCATATAGTTACTTATTTAGTACGTACTACGGTACAGAACTTCACATATGAAAACTTGAAACCCACACTAATTTAGTCAAAGTATGATATGAAAAAGAAATTGCAGACTGTTCGTTTCAGGCATGAATTTTTATTATTAGTTTTATTTATTAATTTTTGAAGTGTACAAAATGAGAATTCTTCTTATTATTTTTATTAATCATTTTATGAAGTGTACAAAATGTGAGTTTTAATTATTATTTTTATTTATTATTTTTTAAAGTTTATAAAATGTGAACATTTATTCTTATTATTATTTATTATTTTTTGAAGTGTAGAAATTGTAAAATCTTATTCTTATTTTTATTAATTGGAGTAGCAGTAGCTAGTACTACTGGCAGCAGCAGTAGCTAGTACTAGCATCTGCAGTAGCACTACACCGCCAATCGCTATTAGCGTAGAAGTTTCTTTAGCGTGTATGAAAAATTACAGTGGTGTACGCTAATTAAGAATTTGAAAATTTCGAAAAAAACATACATTCTAATTTTTTAATAATTATAATTTGGGTCTTTGAAAAAATAAATGTCGGTCGCAAACATGCTTACACTAATATAGGTATTTGTACAAAATCTGACAAATCGTACACAAATCGTACGTTCACACATTCGAAATGTGGTTGCTGGACGAATATGTGCGAACGTGATATTTGACAGCCCGATTATATCCCATTTTTAGAGCACACATTCTCATGCGTCCACGGTTACTAAATCTCATTAATTATACTTTTGCACTTAAAAAGGTACAAATTTGTACGGTCTGACGCTGTCCGTATACCACACTAATTAAATGATGACGTACTTCCGTTTTGTACGGTACTAAAAAATTAACCCTAAATAGAGTAAAGAAAAAAATAGAATGAACTACGCTAATGGAGAATAAAAAAAAAAAAAAAGCGGGACGGGATTAGCGTACACTACGCTAATAGCGATTGGCGGTGTAGTTCTGGCTGCAGCGGCACGTAGTTCTAGCAGTTGCAGCTAATCAATTCTCAATTAATTAGGTTCTCAATTAATCCATTTTCAGTTTCCGATTCGCAGTTTCCGTGAAAAAAAAAAAACATCCTCCACCACTTTGACAACTGTCCTTCTCTTCTTCCGAGAACAAGATTTTTTTTTTTGAGAAGCTTCGATATATTGGCGATACGATATATCGGCGATATATCGCGATGATTTGAAATTCGATATCATCGATATTGATATCCAATTTTGTCGGAAACGATAGAATGATTGAAACTTTGAGTTTTTTTTAGTAGACCTTTTGTACGCTCTCTAGAAGCACTTCAAGTTCAAACATCCAATTTTTACAGGTACTGAATGCATCTCAAGAATTAACAGCAATTTCAACACTCACAAAGTCTTATTAAGGAGACTAACTCATTGAGAGTGCAGATACCCAATGAGATCTATAACTTGTTAGTATATCGGTTTTACAGAGACACTCTTAAAATTTGTACCACATTGGTCACCACTATTTGTGTGGATAACCACGTCAAGGAGAGATCATGCGGCGGAAATATACCTGTTTTCCACCTTCTAACTGAAGGACAGAAAATGACATAGTGGTCATACATACGATAATTTACAAAAACTGTACAATTACCAACACAACGAAGGTAAAATGGGACTATAATTCCCCTGTTATTTTCTTCACTCACAAGAACCTTCACCCAAAAGTTTTACTGTATCCAAGAGGTAAGAGGAGAGGTGAAAGGACGAAATTGCAATGAAGAGTTATCGGAAGCAATTTCGAGAGCTATAAGAAATCTCCAAAGACATCAGTGGTCATAATACCAACAAGAAATGGGAGAAGACAAAGAGAAAGACCAAGAGAAAAGACCAAGAGAAACGACCCACTCACGTTTGTAATAGAGCATTAACAGTTGTAATTACTCCTTCGCTTACTCTCCGAGGTTGAAATCCGACCGCTCTCATAGTTTCCCGCCATTGGTCACTCGGTTCTTCTCTCAACAAACCGTCTTTTCCCTCACAAGCGACAACATTAACAATAGCCCGTCCAAAAACTTGTTGCTCGAATAATCTTCGAGCCGCCATATGTCGAGGAATAGCTTGATCGATGGACTCGAAAAGCGAAGTATAATAGTATAGAGCTTCATAAAATCGACCGAGGAAAAAAGGAGAGTTGTAACTCGTATGTTGCTCGACAATAGTACAAACTTTCGGATTTAGAGACCGAAATGCAGTAAAAACTTTACTTCCGGGACTAGTGGGACAGGCACAATCATCTAAAAGTTGGTGAAGACGTAAAGAACAATTAACAGCTATGGCCTCTCCCTCCTTGATGTTGAGATTATTGGCACTCACGTCTTCTAAAGGACTCATTAGAGGATGGTATTCAAAAGGGACACCCCAAAGTTTGGCAGTTCTCTGCGGAAAAACAAGTCCATCGAAGTTTGATGTAAATGCACAAAAAAATTAGCCTCGGTGATATACTTAGTTCTCTCTTTCTTTCTCTCTTTCTCTTTCTTCCCCTCTTTCTAGCATGCAAATCTTTTCTCACCTATCATATATGTTCTGACCACCCCGCAATGAATGCTAAAATTAAAATTACAAAACCTGCTCTCCCTCTCTTCACAGCCTCTCCCGTCTGCTGTCCTCTCCCCTCCGCTGCCTCTCAATTCTCCTCTCTCCCTTCTACCTTCTCCCCTCTCCCTCCTCTCACCTCTCCCTCTCCCCAGTCCTTTAGTACTTACAACAAAAGACCAAATGAAACATACCTTCAACTTTTCCCCGACATGTGCAAGGCAATACGGCGACTTTTTGCCTCCCTTCATATAAGTTTCTATGGCTGTGAGACGGACAAAAGGGGGACCTCCGGGTCGAGCTGCGAGAGCTTGAAGGAGTGCCGGCCATTGAAACCCAAAACCGGTTCCAAAATCGACAATGTGAACACGACTCTCGCCGGCAAATGCTTCCAAAATAGCACTATTTGCAGCCACTTGACCGAAGGTAAGGAATGGGCTCGCGTTCATTACCACCTGCAAAAAACATTTCACAGACGTTTTTGTTTTTTAAAAGGGAGTTTGTGTTTTACAAGCGTTTCCGTTTTTTATAAGCGTTCTTGTTTTTTACAAACGTTTCAGTTTTTCACAAACGTTTCGGTTTTTCACAAACGTTTCGGTTTTTCACAAACGTTTCGGTTTTTCACAAACGTTTTCGTTTTTCAAAGAACGCTTCCCTTTTCCAAAAAACGTTTCCCTTTTTCAAAAAAACGTTTCCCTATGCCCACGTTTCAAAAATTTCCCAGTTTCAAAAAACTTCCACATTTCAAAAAATTTCGCATGTCACGAATATCCGAATTTCACCAGCCAAAATAACCATGCAAAACAAAAGAAATGGTCAATTGACTATATTTCTACAGGATAAGAAAAGACGTAGAAGGGATCAGAACGAGAGGACTATGATGGTGGATATGAGATGAACGGAAAATTCAAATGAACATCAGAGGTTGTAACAAATATAAGAAGCAGTCTAAGCTGCTCAACGACAAAGGCTCCGTACACGTAAGTATCTTATGTGTTGCAGTATTTTATGATTTAGAATACACATTTGTCAAACGATATCTACAAAGAAGAAGTTTGCATACGAAGAAAAGCTGAGAAACTTTCGCCAAAACCATGAAAAAAGATTCAAATCTCCCACACTCCCCAGTAAAAGAACATGAAAACGTTACAAAACACAATAGGTGAAACAAGAAAATTTCAAACTACACATAGATACTGGATGGCAATATACTGACCTCAAAAGCCTCCAACAAGTGTTTCACATCTTGTTTACAAGAAGAAGAGCTATCGTTTCCTTTAACTCCCACTGTACTGCTTTCATCCGCAAAAGAATATCCTTCCTGAGAACAACCAGAAGAACAGCCTTCCAGAGATACCTGGGATTTCCCATCCGATTTGTGTCCCGACATTCTTGCAATAAACCCTTCGAGAAAATATGCCGAAAGACGCTGCTGAGCATCGCCGTAAACCGAGGCAACTTCGTTAAGTTTCTTCAACAACTCGTTGACTTTCGATTGGTCTTCTGAAACAATTGCTTTAGCGATTTCAATGAGTAGTTCGATGGCGGAACCACTAGCTTGCTGATAAATCTCTTCCTTTCTTTGACTACCATCAGTACTTCCATTCTGAGACTTTTCAATCGCGACCTTACTGCCTATTGCTTTCTTCCTGTCACATTCCTTGGTGATCTTTGCCAAAGATTCTTTGGCATGTAACTCTTCCAAAGTCAAATATGAGTCTCCAGATCTTTCTGTGGGTGCCTCCTCATTATTATTATTAGCATTGAGCAATTCAAGGGCTGTGTAAGGCTGTTCAATCCCATTTTCCCTCAGGTATTCGTTAAAGAGGTCTTCTTCTCCTTCTGAATCCAATAATTCATGGCCAGTAGTGAGACCCTGAGATATTTTACCTATCCCATCAGATTCATCTGTGGAAACGTATTGCTCCTTATCCACAGCAACTTCTGAAAGATCATTCCCTCCATTCAAAAGTTGCTCCATCTCCGAAAACGCATCCTGCAAACCCTCTAAACCTCTAAAAAAATCCTCTTCAACAAACGAACTCGTTTCCTCGACTTCCGTCTCTCGAAAAAAACTGTTTTCGTATGCAACTTCTTGATGAGGTTTATCTGGTATTGGCGAGTTAGCACTGTCACCCATGACAGCTCTATCTGCCGTTACCCTTCTTACTTGTCTCTGTTCTTCCTCCGTTACAAGGGGATTGGTCGATCCGCCGGTTGCGTTTGAAAGATCAGGGAGATGAGAATAAGCGCTCCTTTCTGCAGAATCTACCTGTGTCCTCATCCAAAGACTTTGTAAAGTATTTGTGAGATCCTGTGAACTTCCTCCACGGTCTCCAGCGTTTACAGATCGAACCCTCTTTAGCCCATGGGATCGGGTATCTGTGAACCAAAAAACATGAGGAGTTACAAGCGGAGTTATGGAATTCACTTAACTTTGCGTCAAATACGGGTGAACAGTTTTCACATGATGTATTAAGACTTATGTTATGCATTTCTTCTTCTGTACTGACACAATAACATAACAGCATTTACGTAAAAAGAGAAATTGAATCAACCTTTCCTCAAAACACAAAATTTGATAACTTCATCTCAGAGAATGAAAAGGATAAACAATGTTTAAGAAGCAAATACGATCCGTTGGCGATAGCAATGAGTTTTTCCGATGTCAGATAAACTAAGAAGAACTGAGGTTTTCAACTTGTTTCTAACTTGAAAAAAAAAACGGAAGAGGCATTTATGAGGAAATGAGAAAGAGATTGAACGAGGAAACGTTTGTAAACTGGGGTAGGAAATAGATCACATAAAAATTGCTATATTGCCATCCTGAAACTAGAGTGGTAAATTGAGGTGAATGTCAATGGGCTCAAAATGAAATGAGATAAAGGGTATCGTTATTAGTGACAATGACACTATATTGGTGCCCCTGAATTTTACTTCTAGAACCTAGAGTAGTATCAACGACAAAAAGGTTTATTTCTTAACGCTAACTCTTTAAAAGGTTTGAAATCAGTTAAGAGTTAATAACATTGATATAAACCCCACGCCCCTCTCCCCCTCTCCACCTCTCCACCTCTCCCACTTCCCCCTCCCTCTCTCCTTCTCCCTTTCTCCCCGCCTCTCCTCTGCCTATCTAAAGACGAAAACAGAAAAAATATGAAAACAGAAGGGAAAAGAAACACAATAAAGAATATGCTCGGGTTTTGGAACCTAAAATAAATAAACAAATAAAATAAAAACAGCAAAAAAAAAAAAAAAAATCCATTTTACAATTTTTAGAAAACGACAAACCAACATGTCTTCATTTAAGCTCCAATAGGTCTCCATTTTAAAACCAGCTAGGGTTAGAGTTACGGTTAGGGCTAGAACTAGGGTTAGGGTTAGGGCTAGGGCTTGGGTTAGGAATAGAGTGTTCGGGCTAGGACTAAGTTTAGGATTAGGGTTAAGATTAGGGTTAGGGCTAGGGTTAGGGTTAGGTTAGAATTAGGGTGTTAGGGCTAGGTTTAGGGTCAGCTTTAAAATTGGTAAGGGTTTCACAGGTAAAATATATTCTCACATTTCAGAAGTTATTGATGGTAGATAGTCCTCCATTGTGTGAATATAGCAATCAGATTGTCAATGTACAAACAGTTTCCTAATAAAAATTTGACAATTAGAGACATCATCTCCCTGTTTGAAGCAAAAAGCCTTTTTAACACAACCAGTCACGTTTCCCACAGTAAATGATTCGATGAACAAAAAAGACAATAAAAACAAAAAAAGACGACAAAAACTGACCTGAAGACCGGTTATTATTACTGTGGCTACTGGCCGCTGGAGCAGTATCTCTTGAAACCGTTTCCTTTGGTAGTTTCTGTGGTCCTGAGCTCCCGTTTTTTCCGTTAGTTTCAGTTTTAGTTTCAGTTTTTGTTGCATTGGATGGCTGTAAAGCTTGTAACCAGGCTTGCTGAAGACGTGACTCGAGATCTCTCGGAAACGTGGTTCTATCCGTCACAATTTTTGCCGGCACCATAGGAGCCAAACCGTGCATTTTTGACTGCCGGTTTGCGTGAGTTGCCGTCATGGTTACCGGAAAACAAAAGCTACAACATTCGGTAACAGTAAGAAATTAGGTGTATACTAGGTTTGCATAAGGTTTGCATTAGGTCTAAATTAGGTTTGAACTAGATTTGAGTAAGGATTGAACTAGGTTAAAAATAGCTTTGAATTACGAAAGAATTAGGTTTGAATTAAGTCAACGTAGTTAGGGTTTGATGATTAGGCTACGAGAATGTTAGAGAGAGGGAGGAGATGTAGAAGATCCGTGAAGCGATGAGGTCATACAAATAAAACATACATAGAAACGAATTCGTGACCTTGACAGACGGCCGAACTAACCGATTTATTACCTGAATCCGACTTTGTCCGTACATATTACCTACATTAACCGGAAGTGTACGAATACGGTAGATTGGGTTTCCAAACATGCGTTGCCCGTGTTTGAGTTCCATGGAGAGGCGCCGTAATACCTATCATTGCAAGATACTTGTACCGACCGGCTCGTTATATCCGTACAACATCTTTATTTTACAAGCTTCTGTTGTGATTACTGATTAGTCGCAGTGTACGGATGTATTTACCCTAGGGTTTTACGTTCCCTTTAAGTTGTTGCCCGAAAAAGGGTAGAATTCCATTAGACGAAAAGTGGGATTTGTTACTAAATTCCGTACGTTTTCGTACTGTGACGTACAAGTCCGTACCCTATTTTATTTTTTGTCAGACGAGCCATCGTTACTGAACAGCTGTTGGGAGGCTCCAATGATGTAGGCGTAATTCCTGGCCGTTGGATATTTCACTTTTTCAGATCTGCGAAGCAATAGCGCCCATCATTCAGTGTAAAGATACTCTCCTCGCGAGGAGAGTTGTTCGATACTGGTCGTGTACCATTGGTACACGTGAAAATGCAAAGAAAATATCCGCTTTGCACAAGCGATCGCAGGTCTACACGTCGAGCATGCCATGTGCGTACGTCGTACAGGCCATGTGCCGCCTGCCACGCTGGATGCAGGTGAGCCGAAAATATCCTCGCACACTCCGTGTGACATCCACCGACATTCAGAGTTTGCCGCGACCTTCAAAGTTTGCCGCGTTTTTTGCCATTACGTTTCGAAATTTTGATTTCCATTTTCAAAATCAAAATCTGGCCGCAAATTTTATGTACGAATCATTAACTACACCGTCAATCACTATTAGAGTAGAGGAATAAATAGCGTAAAAAAAAAATTAGTGTTATTAACACTAATCGGGAATTATTTTTTTTTGAAAAAAAATATATATACTAATTAATCCCTAACTGTATTTTGGGTTGTCCTGAATAATAAATACCCGCCCTTTCGATGTCTACAGTAATATGTGTATTCGTACAAAATCTGACAATTCATACACCGTCGCGATGTTCACATGGTCGACGGAGGAACATATGAGAACGTGATTTTTGTCGACAAGTTTGCATCTCTTTCTTCCAGTGCACATTCACATGTGTGCGCAATAATGTTAATTTTATTTTTATGCCTTTGTAATTCAAAAAGTATCATTTCGTACGGAAATATCCAATATTCACGCCACACTATTTCCATCGCAGTGTACTTTCATTATTAACGCTAATTGAAAAAAAAACCTAATTAGAATAATGGAAAAAATAGAATTATGGATTGTATTTCGGGTATTTTTTTTTGAAAAAGGGCACCGAATTGGCGTTATATACTCTAATAGCGATTGACGGTGTACTGTACCTCCGGTCTTACAAATGTTTTGTTCTGACTTTCCGTTTGTAGATTTCTTTAAGATTTTCAAAATCTGGACTTTAGCCTATGTGGCGCCAATCATAATTGAGGAAGGTTTGTTACTGGCCCGACAAAATGGAACAGTCTTCCAGTAAACGCTGCCAGTGGACTTGTCCGTACATTTACTGGGACCGCCTAATGGAATTATACCCTTAGTCGATCGTACAATTCGTACAGTTTCTCGTGTATTTTACGTACGGTTTTTTCTAAAACTGGACGATTCACCATCCACCGCCATTAAGGCAAATTTGAAATTTCTTCATCGAATTACTTCCAAAAGTAATAACGAATTTTGTCCATGGAACCTTTCCGTTTTACCGTATCAGGGAGTATAATTCGCCGAATTTTGTCGCGATTTCTACCGCTGTAGTGCTCCTCAGGAATTTTCTCCTTTCTGGAGAGGTTGATTAGGGTTTGTACATATGTTAGGGTTTTTGCCAGAAATTAGGGTTATTAGATAATTAGGGCTCTGAGATAATTAGGGTTCTGAAATAATTAGGGTTCTGAGATAATTAGGGCTCTGAGATAATTAGGGTTCTTATACAATTAGGGTTCTGAGATAATTAGGGTTCTAAGATAATTAGGGTTCTCATACAATTAGAGTTCTGAGATAATTAGGGTTCTGAGATAATTAGGGTTCCGACATTTGATAGGAATTAGGGTTTAAAATCTGCAGTTTCCAGTGTCTGACCAAGTAACAGTTGAGCAGCATGACGTCAGCAATTTTCTGTTTTTTATCAGATGTAATTTTTATTTTTTTTTTTAATTTAGTGACAGGTTAAGCAGGGTTGTGAAGGGAAACGCAAAGGAAAATGAGCTCCAAAATTGAAATGCTTCTTACATCCATTGAAATGCATATATAATATAAATATATATTATGCATATATATTTATATACAATGGATGCGTTAGAGTAATTCTTATAGCGATTAATCGGATAATGAATGCTTAAATAAAGAATAAAGTTGAATGAATTAAAGCTATGCTTAATTTAACCGAAAGTGAATTTTTAAATTGACTATAAATCAATGCTTAAATTAACCAAAGATTAATGCTTAGATTTACAATAAATTGACGTCTAAATGGATTATAAATTAATGCTTAAATTAATTAGTAATTAATTTAATTAATGCGACATTAATTAATGCTTAAATTAATTAATTTATAAATTGAATAATGCTTACAATAATTAATGAATGAATTAATTAATGCTTATTGTAATTAATGCTTATTAATAAATTCTTGAATTTAATTAATGCTGAATTCAATTGATGCTTAAATTCATTAATGCCTAAATCAATTAATGTTTAAACTCATTAAATTACAGTAACTAATGCCTGCATTAAATGTTGTTTCGATTAATCAATGTGTAAAATAGTTAATGTGTAAATTTATTCTTATTAATTCCTAAATTAGTTAATGCTTAAATGCTTAAATTAATCCTTAAATCAGTTAATGCTTTGCTTATAATTAATTTATTCTTAAATTAATTATTGCTTTAATGCTTAAAGTTAAAATGCTGTCAAGTATTAATCCAGTTGCCAATTTTTTTTCCAGAAAAAAGAAGACAAAGAAAAGACAAAAAATAATAATAAAAGGCAAAATAAGCAAAAAAAGCAAAAAAACAAAGTAAAGTAAGATAAGCAAAAAAACCCAAAAAAACCTAAAAAAGCAAAAAAGCAAAAAAAAAAAAAAAAAAAACATAAAACCGAAAAAAGCAAGAAAAGCAATTTCAATTTAGCGTTAGTACAAATAATTTTGTTAATCTATTTTTATTTAATTTTGAGTACGGAGATTTTCCTCTCAATTTGGGACGAACTGAAATGACAGGTGGCAGGGCGGTTTCTAATATGAGGGGGGAGAGGGAAGCGAAAAAATATGTAAGAGAGAGAGGGAAGCGGAAGAATATGAAGGAGAAGAGGGAAGCGAAAAAAATGAAGGTGCCGACAGAAGCGATAAATAAAATGGGGTAGAATGAGAGAGAAGGTTATGTTGGAGAAGAGGTAAGCAAAGGACAGTTTGCATCCCATTCCCCCTCCTCCCCCCCTTTTTTTCTTTTGAGTAGTTTTTTCAAGTATTAATATTAATTTTGTTTTCCTACAGCTGTAAGCTGAAAAGACACTAAATAGACATCAAAAATTCATTAAAAAGACACTAAATTGACACCAAAAATTCACTGAAAAGACACAAAAATAGACTTTAAGCATTCACTGAAAAGACACTAAAGAGACATCAAAAATTTACTAAAATACACTAAATTGAAACCAAAAATTCACTGAAAAGACATTGAAAAAAAAAGACATCAAAAAGACACGAAGGCCTTAAAACAGACATGAAATAGCCAAAAACCCTTAAAAAGTCAATAGACACCAAAATGACACTAAAAGGACATAAAAAGGGTGTGCAAAAACATAAAAAAGACACTAAATAGACACCATAAAATTGCTAAGTAGACATCAGGAATTTATTTAAAAGACACAAAAAAGACACTCAAAAGACAAATGACACTAAAAAGACATCATATGGACATCAAAAAGACACGAAGCACTGTAAAGACATCGGATAGACACTAAAATGACGCAAAAAGGCACGAAAAGGACACTAAAACTACATTAAAAAGACACTTAAAAGACACTAGAAAGACACTAAAAAGACACTAAAAAGACAAGTTAAAAAGACAAATAAAAAAGACGAATATAAAAGACAAATCAAAAAAACTAACAGAAAGACACTAAAACGAGGGTAAAATTTGTAATCGTGTTTTTTCGTGGGATGGATTGTAATTGTTTATACTTCCCATCGTTATTAGAGTCGATAAACTCTAAATTGAGTGAGTATTTTTGGGCCTAAAATCATAAATTAGAGTTTATAACAAAATTTCGCGTGATTCCTTCCTCTTCCTTCACTTACCTCTCTCTCTCTTTTCTTCCATTTGACTCAAAATCATAAAATAGAGTGTAGTAACACTATTCAGTTAAGTGGCCCACAATGAGCCACGTGGCAAACATTCTTTAGTGTAGCCAATTCTAATTCTCTCTCTCTCTCTCTCTCTCTCTCTCTCTCTCTCTCTCTCTCTCTCTCTCTCTCCCCTCGTTCTCACTTCCCCCCTCTCCCTCTCTGTTTCGGGATATTTCAAACAAAATATGGAGGATAGGAGAAGGGAAGTGTTATAAAGTGTTGATTTGTTTGTCGAAAAAGTGGGTGGAAGGGAAAGAGAGAGAGAGCGAGAGAGAGAGAGGGGGGGTGAGGGGAGGGAGGGGGAGGGGGCGAGGGAGAGAGGAGAGACAAACTTGAAATTGGAAATCGGTCATTGTGTGTTGTTAGATGTTCAATTCGATAAAAAAAAAAAAAAATTGACACGATAATTTAAGGCAAGGTAGAAAAAGGATGACATGGGTGCATTTACCCTAAAAAAAAAGGGGGAAAAAATTGACAAGGGGTTTTTATAAAAAGGGGACCCTAAAATGTGTGTTGGTGAAGGAATGAAGCTAGGGAGATTAAATATGGTAAAATTCTGAAAAAACACTAAAACATTATATATATATATATATATGTGTATATACATATACATATATACATATGTATATGTATATATATACATGTATGTATATATATAAATTCAGTCTTGAAGTCTTAGCAATTATTTATACTTTCCCGCTTAAAAGTAAAACAAAAAATCCAACTCGCAAAGAGGTGATCACTTAAAAAGTGTGCATAAGCAATAATAAGTCCTAAAATTATCAATACCAGTCTAAACATTCTTACTTCAAAGAGTTGTGGTACCGATATCCAAAGAATAAAAGTGACCAGAACCACAAAGAGGTTGGTAAATCAATTTTAAAATTCCTAGCACTATCCTACAAATTTGCACTTAAGTTAGTCAGGTACTGGAATTTGCAAAAGAATCATCCAGTAAAAAAATATGAAAAAATGATAAAAACAGTCCTAAAACTTTTCAGCAAAATTTCGTGCGTGAGGTAAATAAGTTACCCAAGTTAGCAAAAAAATAAGTGGCCAAAAACTAAAAAGTACCTATAAATAACATCCTCCGACAGAATTAGGAAGAATCCAATTTCTTTTTCTGTCAAAATTGACCTAAGCTTGCCCTACACTCTCTCATTTCAGTTTTGGAGTACAAATTTTAGGAGTTGTTTTGGCGCTTTTGGCCTTCGCACGTATAGTGTCAAGTGCAGTGTCGGTACATGCGAACTTATTTAAAGTGCGAAAGGATGCAGGTATGATTTTTGACTTAGGATCATCTTTGAAGTAAGTGGTTGTCAACATGTTGCAGTTGTGCGAGGTTGCCAATGTGACAGCTGTCCCGCTGCATCCTGCTGTTGCACCTCCAAGGTCCACAGTGTCTAAGCAAACCTGGAGGCACAAGAGACACAACCCCCATTGTGAACATTATGAGCCACAATAGATAGACTTTGTGCAAGAGAAATTACGAACCCTAGTTTAAAGACAAAAGGCAACCACAAAGGGCCAAAATATTTACAAAAGGAGGTCGCAAAAACCATAGTACTCTCACATCCATGATAGTAATCTGTCACGCCTAATCACGAAGTATGTTATCTAATAAACGTGCAAATCGCAAGTATGAATGCGGAAAACCTTTTGTCAATCATCTTAAAAAGACAATTCATGAAATTTGTACGTTTTAAAAGAACAGTTATTTGTTATGGATTGGACATTAAAAAGTCAGATGAATGTTAATGCTTAGGTGAATGTTAATGTTTTGGAATTCTTCTCACCTCTTGCTGAAAGGTGTTGTCAACGTCGGAATATAACCGGATACGACCACAATACACACCAGGGTTTAGGGAATAGAATTTTGTCACGTCTCCATCCATATATTCACGAATAATGGTTGGGCACGTATCCCCCCGCTTAATGCTATATGGACGGGTACAGGGTCCATGAAATGGTAAATCTCCCTTGGTAATGCATATCTAGCAAAGATAGATTTATTTTCCAAACGCATACAACAAAAAAATTAGTAATTTTGGATGTCCAAGTGACATTTTGATGTTAACACAGCAGTATACAACTTGTCAGAGATTAAGGGAAATTCCAATGCACTTTCTGTTTATGTCCATTCGTGCATCCAGATTTTCAAATGTAGGGTTAAGGTATTCCAAAACTACCTGTTGATATGGTTTCAAATTTGAGCAGTTCAAGCTCGGATTTGGAGAATCTGGGCCTTCGAGTTCGAAGTTCTGCTCGAGTTGTAACGTAAACTTTATAGAATCACACGTATCGCCCTGGAAAGTCCCCTTTTGCTTTGATTAGCTATTTAAAGTAATTAAATACTCAAATGGAATTGCTTTTTTAGAAGACCAAAATAATGGGCCCAGTAGCTAAACCCACTCTAGGAAGAAAAAAAGGGTTGCATCAACGCTCAAAAGATGTAAGCACTTGTAAATGAAATTGGATAAAAAAAAGAAGTGTATGGTTCACAAGAACGTAAAATTACCTCTTCCGCTGCGTAAATTAGGGAACATTCTATGGAGTTGGTGACATTAACTTTGGCACCTTTTGGGAGAAGCTGGCTACAATTCAAGTTCTGGAGCTCAACCCAAATGCACTTCCGTAATGGTGTTAGGCCAACATTATACCATACATCTAGGCAAAAAAGGACCGTTGCCATTGCACCCTTCCCTTTCCAAAAAAATAATTGATATTGATAATTGCTGCAGTCATCGAAGAGGAAAACCAGGTGTTTGACGGTATATACGCTGAGCTACATGGCAATAAAAGTGGTAGAAATAAAACCTTGTTTTGTTCTAAAAAGATTTGTTGTGAGATGCCATATGTGTTGAAGATAGTCGAGCAAGAAATAGATCCACCAACTGGCACAATATATTCCTTTGCTCCTAATGTAGCGGCGGCTGAAACAAAATAAACCATGAAGAGAAAAACAAGGTTGAAGTGAAAACATTGGTGGGCATCAAAAAAAACTTACAATATCGTTTTAATAATCAAGAAAGTGTTTCACGTTAGCATTGCCACAAATTTACGTCATGCATTTACATGTGGCATTGATTCAACATATGAAATCTGCAATATCATTTTTAACAACGTGCATGGACATGGATGTATGCTAATGTGAATTTCCTTATGATTTTCCATAGCACAATAAAACTTGTGATTTATTGAAGGAACAGAGACCGTGAAATGCTCATTAGTTTTGAACCCTTGATTAACCTTGAATAAATGTAAAGTTTCGGGAACATGAATCTCTCCAAGACAGTTGAAGTGTCCGCACTGGAACTTTGTGCCTTTTGAGGTTGGATTTGTACAAAATTTGATCGAATATGATTCTCTACTTAGAGTTTTAGAAATACGTAAATGATCACATTCGTATTTGATTTTATCACTTGAAAGACTGAATTTTCTAATCAACTTCGTGCAATAAGACGAAAGTAAACAGAACCCACCTGGAACACATGAGAGAGAACCGTCTGAATCGTCCGCGGCATATCCAATCAAACAAACGCAGGCGTATGTTCCCGGTTTGTCCTTAGAGTCCACGCAAGTTCCCATTCCACAAGGATTGCGCGATGTGAAGGTACATGGAGAGGCTAGACAAAACAAAAAAAGAGTCGAGGCCATTTAAAATCTTGAACCACTTGAATACAATTGACAAGTTACGTTTTAAACAAAGCAAGTCCACGCCACCAAAAAACTAAAGGGTGATCGATCTGGAAAAAGAGCTATATGGAATATGGAGGATTGTTCATGAGTTAGCGTGACCTTTAGATTGTGTTCCACTATCAACAGTGCAATCATTTCCAATAAACAACGTGCATTGTGCGGTACTGTATAACCAAAAAAACCAAAAAAGAAGAACAAATGCGTTTCCAAATCCACCAAAATATATGCAGAATTTCAAACATTTTAGCCGATGCTTTTAAAACTGGACATATTCATCATTGTGCATACACATCCCGTACTCTGGTGTTTAATCAATCTTGCCCATTGAAAAAAATCTTAGAATCTCAAAAACATTTTTTTAGTTACAAATGAAAGAATTTCCACATGCTTGAAAACAAAGTTTAAAAATAGAAAATGTTTCTCACCTGGAGCGCAAGTTTGTGTTCCGTCCGTGTTGGTAACGGCTACAAATTGATCCATACATTTACAGGTATATGTTTTGTTGTTTGAAGTACATAAACCGTTGCCACATGGGTTCATGCTTCCAGGACCAATAGTTGCATTCTGTTGTATTTGTGCAAAATTTTTGACGTTGCACAGATCACCAACTGAAATGTCCAAGAGGAGAAAAAAAAAGAAAAAAAATCGTACAGATCAACACGGTGACCTCCTACCACGGTATTTGCAAAAAAATCAATCGCATTTTATGATCACTCATTTAATTCACAAACTAGCATCTATGATAATAGCCAGCTGCTCTTACATATAATTTTTGAGTCACACAAAATTTGAGCAGAATACATGTTTTTTACCGAACTTACGTTTGGGCTTCATTATTGGTATAATAGCTGGTTGAGTATTGATTCCGCAAATCCCATAACCACTTGATATTTTAAGACGCATGTATCCTTTATCCCCCCAATTGACTCCCCATGAATTTTGAATGAGCCAATATGGCGTCTCAGCTGTCAAATCGTAACCAACGACTAACACCGCATGGTCCACCCCGTTTGAGAAGCAAGTCTCGTCATCAAAGACACCCTGCACCAATCCCAAACACATGCGTGTTACAGCAAAATAATTGTGTACCATGTAAAATTAGATCTTAAATATGCACAAAACGAACCTTTGAAATTTGACACATTGAACCTGAGGATAGCCCAGTGATTTTAACAGCATTTGAAACAGCTTGCAGCAGCGATTTCAAGTTGGTTTGACATCGTTGAAATATTTCCAAACGGCATCTGTAGATTATAAAAATTTAAAACTTGGTACAGGTGCTCACTAATTTAGGATTATAATTGTTGAAAGCATAAGAGCTGGCCTCGATAGCCACCACAGCTGGCTGCTGTTGAAGTGCCAATAAGAGGCCACTCCAGCCATTCATTCGAATTCTATCATATGATAAAATTTGTATTCCGTTTAATTTCTGCAAAATCATCAGACCACGAATGTTATATTGTAAAAGGATGTGACGAATTTTCAAAATGTAATCACAGGGTACTTAGATTAAGAGTTGAAAAATTAGACCATGAATATAATGCTTTAGAAGTACGTGAAGAATTTAAATAAAGTAATTACAGGATATATACGCTGAAGAAAAGTGAGCGATAGGGAGAACCAGGTATGCGAAAGATAAAAAAGAAAACTAAAGTCAAAAAGAAAAAAAAGAGGAGACACGGAGTACGTGAAAGATATTTGGAAGCATCGTCATCAATTGTCTGGTCACAAGATATCTCATTTAAGCATTGAAGAAAGAAAAAGGAAAGCGAGAGTAAAATACATACAAGGAAACCCTAAAAATTGAAAGAGATAGGAGAAAGAACACGAGTGAGGATATTTGGAAAATATAAACATTGACTTACATTGACCAATTTGCAGGTACTTTCATTCGTGAATCTTTTTGATGGTAAAAGACCTGTGTTTGCTGCGTAATCAAACGCTTCGTTTGGCCAACCTCCTCTAGCACAGTTAATTTTGGTGCAATTAAGCATTTGCCTGGCTGGAAAGTCAGGGAGTGGTTGCGTTCCCGCGTTTGCAATGTAATAAGCATGTTCAATGGCAGTGAAAGCAGAAATTATCCAGCATGTATCTACACATCGCAAAAAAAATTACAAAAGAAATTAACCATCTTGAATTGTAATCTATTAGCATAGTGTGGTTTTGCTACGTTAGTGTGCAAATGAACATAAAAATCATGAACGGAATTTCATTTGCCGAGAGAAAACCAAAGAGTTAATTTCCACATTATTTCTTCAAAGTAAAATAAATTCAATGAGTTTTGGGCATTTACTGCAGCTAGATTGATCTTTGGCTTTGCTGCTAGGTAGTTGAGCAGTCCAATTCCATGAGGTCGCCACCATCCATGTTGGTTTCTTATCCTTAGAATACAAAAATCCAGAACTTGCGTAACGAAAAAACTGATTTGTTTTTTTGGACAATTTTCGCGGCGGTGTTAATAATCCCATTCCACGAGATTCTGCAAAATTCATCAGAAGAATAAGAATCGAAGGTTAAGTCAGGCATCAAAAAGCATGTATTTGCACATCGCTGTCCCTATAATACCTCCAAAGTTATTTGTGGTTACGATGAGCCACTAAGTTAAAACCTCCAAAGTTATTTGTGGTTACGATGAGCCACTAAGTTAAAAGGAAGCTTAGTGCCTGACAACGTGATCACTTAACAATGTAGAGATCTCGTACGCAGCTAAAGTTGATGGCTCTACAATTTGAAAACATCATGAGATTTGCTAAAATGAACTATACTTTGGACATATCACACGATTTCAGCATTTTGATGCACGATCTTAAAACACTAATTTATGTTTGAGGCAATGGCAACCCAATAAAATTGTTGATATTTGAGTATTTTCTAGGTCTTTATAAAAAAAGAGCAAAGGCAGTCTATCCCTGACTCCCTTCTCCAAGCCCCCACACTTGTAGTCACTGAAGGCTTGATAGGGAGCTAGAGCCATGGTTGCCTAAAGCTCACTAGAGAAGACAGGGGGTGGATTAGATGAGAAGCCCCCACACTTGTTGTAGTCACTGAAGGCTTGATAGGGAGCTAGAGCCATGGCTGCCTAAAGCTCACTAGAGAAGACAGGGGGTGGATTAGATAGGTTTACTAAAAGTTACTTGACTGACCCAGGAATTGATCCTGGTACCTGCCGTCCGTCAAGTTGCATTAGCCGTTAGCTCTAACCGTTAAGTCTAGGAAACATATTACGATATATAGGGTTTGATAAATATTTAAATCGTTACATGTAGATTAATTCGTTTAACGGCGAATAGATACTTAGTGCATAGATACAGTTTGATTTAGTACGAAATACGGTATGGGGACAGAACGGATACCGCGCATTTGTTTCGATGGCGAAACAAATACCGCGCGTCGAATTTCAGCGGCTAGGATTATAGCCGGTTTTGATCGAACGGCCGCGATAGGCGCCGCGATCACGGAAATAGTACTTTTGGCGTTTTACGGTCTTTGCCACGTCAGATGACACGTGGCGTGATAACATTGGATTACGGGAATTCTTGAGATTACAAGAACTAATCCTGATTTGACACATGTCGACATTTTGGCCATGTCGTAAACCGGCACCTGTACTTTTCTGTACGACACAGTAATTTGATTGGTGCCGAACTTCAGTAGATAGAGTTTTAGAGGGGGAATAGGACTTAGAAAATTTTGGGTAGATTGCTGCCTCTCCCAGAGAGCACCTTGTATAAATGGTAAACTTTGGCCAGCCATAACTATCAATTTACTTGACCATTTTCAGTGATTCTTTTTGCTGCGGACTCAGGGGAGTCTAGGCTACACAGGGGTGTAGTCGGTCAGAGTTTTTGTCTGCCGGAGTGGCTGCATTTTTAAGGGAAAGTCAAAGTGGGTAAATGTGTCCGAATCTCATATTCTAACTTTGCATTCTGTGGTGGAACTGAGCACACAGAAAGTGTTATTCCACGAGGTGAATCTATATTAGGGTTCTGACTGTCAAGGGGTCAGTCATTTGGGTTTATATCAAGTTAGGAGTCAGCACTATCTAGATTAGCTTCTTTGGATCTGCCTACTCTGAGGGCCAAGAGTTTCAAAAATTCTGTCACCAACTCAAGCTATAATGAATCACCAACTCAAGCTATAATGAATAACGGGCATTATACAGCCATACATTAACTTGGCCTACATTAACTTGGCCTCACCCTATCTGAGTTTCAAATCACTCGTTGTGAATACTTTAAGAGGCTTGTTGTGGCAAAAAAGCTATTATAGCCCATAAACTACATTTTTCTGGTTCGTCTACACATACATTGCCATAAATATAGACGGTATGTTGTTATGAAAAAGAAACTGCATATTGATTAGCATCCATCATGTTGACAAAAATTCACAATGCCCAGAATATGGTGTAACATTGGTGGCGCAATTTTTTTAATTTGGGTGTGGGAAGGGGCACATAAGCGAAAAGCAAAGACCATATCAATTAGCGTGGATAGTGTCGAGACTTACTGAAATTACATGTGTTGTTGAAACTTATATCTGTGAAATAGTCAGCATCGCATATGCAAGATTTATTCAAACCAGGACAGATGCCGTGGCCGCCACATGCACCCATTGGTTGAGAAGCATTACAAAACTGCAAACACAGGGATTTGTTTCTTTGTCCGTTTGAAGAACAGTTTTTCAGCAAAGGGTCGTCGTCATTGAAGCAGTTCCCAATAGTTACGTTGCAAACATTTGGTGTATGTTGATACACTATTGCAGAACCGGAAAGAAAGTTATTTCTAAAGTCAAATTGAGGCACCCATGCCCAGTAATCTAGCGGGAACGATATTAGCCCACTCAAAAGGTTATCTTTCAATGACCTGCACAAAGGCATATGAGAAAATATCAAATTCAAGAGCACAATTCAATTCCTGTTTTAGGGATTTGAAAAAGAATCCCTGTTGTGAAATTTTGGAACTGATATGGAAACGTATCGTTACAAAAACTAAACCTTCATGGTGTAAAACTTTGGAACCGACATAGAGGATGTTATAAAAAAAAAAATAACATAGACTCCTAGTCTACTCTGAACCTTCTTGTAGCATCAACTTTGAGATGTACGAAATAATACAGTTGTTTATATGGCTTCCACACGCTTCCAATGGCTTTTTTTGTTTATGAGGTTCATTATTATTATTCCTATAACTGACATTTGCTCGTTTTCAAATTTAAATTAAGTGAAAAAAAAAATCTAATTGTTTTCCCCAAGCGTGTGGTGCCACCAGTAGATTATAACTTTACGTAATGTGTGTTGTTTACAACCTTTCTTTCAACTACTAAGTGGGTTATTCATTTTTTTGAATTTTGAAAGGGAGAGGGCGAGGGAGGAACAAGTGAGTGCAAGAGGATTGTGCGGGTAGGAGAAAAACCTGGGATAGGCGTGGGGAAAGAGCTCAAAGAGAAGAAGCGAACAGGGAGAGCATATACTGGTTTGCTCAGATTACAATGACATACAAGCCCACAAGTTTATATTTTTGAAATTTTGCTTAAAAACTAAATTAATCTAAATTAAAATCACTTAAATGTTCATAATTAATGTTTTGATTGCATAAAAACCTATCGGTTCTCACACCAGCCTCACCTTTTTTGGCCCTCTCACTTTAAATGAAACATTATTCATTTAATATTTAGTATCTAAACATCGAGAAAAAACATATATTCAAACGAAATGCTTCTTACAATCTCTTGAGAAGTCTCAATTGACCGATGGACGATGGAATTTTTCCACTCAACTGGTTGCCAGATACGTCTCTGTGACATCCTCACCAATACCCAGTTTTATACTCAACGCCAGTTGCAAGTTCACAACAAACAAATGTAAGATATGACGTATGCAACACGTACTATTTTTTTTTATCCAATACTGCGCTTATTGGTCTACGAAAACGTGTTTCCGCCATTAATTTGAAGTATTTACTAAGAGAAAAACTGCTTCAATTCCCTATCAGTCTTACAAGAATTAAATTTATCGTTTTTTTTGTAAAAGTAAATAAATCAATTTAGCTTTTTGACCAGATAGATATTCCACAAACAAACTACAATTACGGGAATGAGAAAGGTTTAATTGGCATACTGATAGAATGAAGTATTTTGTTTAATTTTCAACATTAAATATGATCAGTTCTAATATAAGCTTTTTTTATTTTAAAATAACATTTTCGTATTATGGGAAAACATATAAAAATACTAGTAATAAAGCAAACAGCAAACATCATAATGCACTATAATAAAAAACCAAGAAAGAGTTGAAACCCAATTTTCAGTTAATTAAAACCCCCCCCCCATTCTTCCCTATATTTTGTTCCACCCGCATATGAGAATCATAATTGCTAAATTATCAATCTTATTTATTTCATTTTTTAGCTTATATTTTATTATTATTGATTAAATTGTTTATCTATCTAGTATATAAGTGATGTATCGTAAGAGATTTCAAGGGATGTCTCCAGTAAGTAGAAATGTGCATTTCTCTTATATTTCTTACAAGTATTGGAGGAATGTCATTTGACCGATGGACGATGGAATGCTTCCACTCAACTTGTTATTTTGTAGCCATCTGTGACACCTCGCATCCGCTCCCCCAAACCTCCCAAACTTTTGTTATTCAAACAAGCTTATTATTGTTAATAATGATTTTTTTTATTTTTTTTTTTTCATTTTTCCTGTTAAATAAATATTACTGATTGATAGTGTTGGGTATCGAGGACCTTTTGCCGATATTCGACATATATATCGAATTTCAGGTACCCTATATGCTTCGATATATCGAAAATCAAAACATCGCAATATATCGCCGATATATCGTTTCGCCGATATATCGAGGCATTTAAAAAAAAAAAAATGAAAATTGTTACAGGTCTCCAAAATCACGTGCCTTTGGACAAGGTGACCGTAAAATCTTTGCCCAAAAGAAATACGGTTTTTTCTTGAAAGTCAACACGGTTTTTTCCTGAAAGTCAGCAGAGTGAAGGAGATCTCTGAGGTACATTGTGAAGTACACGTACTTAATACGCAAGTACGGATTTCTATACGAAAATGGTCGGTTTTTAAATCTTTGACGATTTTAGAGATTTGATCGTCAACTTACAATGAACCACTCAAATCAAAACACGTATGTAAAAACTTGTTTACAGACGATACGCGATGTAACCGAGGCTTCTGTAATACAGAAATTTTGCTGTCCGTACTATTACAGAGACCTCCTGATGTAACCATACCCCAAATGAGTAATTATATGAATTACAGAATAAGTATTTTTTTGTCGGTTAAATTTTGCGGCGTCTGCCTTTAAGTCACGGAACGAAAATCACGTCGTACGAACAAAAATCACGTCGTATGTGGCGTATCAGACAATTTGCCTTTTTCACTAAAATAGCATATTATATAAAAATATTAAATATTAAATTTAAAAAAATACTATATATCGCGATATATATCGTGATAGTTGATGTTGGTCCAGCTACGATATATCGAGGATTCTGCTCGATCGATATTCGATATATCGAATATCGAAACTATCGCGATATGAATTTACCCGATACCCAACACTACTGATTGATTATTGCTTAGCATTGTTAGTTATTTTTTTTTTAATGCTGTGATTTATTTCTAGTGTTCTATATTTATCATCAGTATTATAAATAATAATTTAATATCGGTTGATTTTCCTTTTTATTAGTTGTTACTTTTTTTATTGAATTGGAAAAAGGTTGCCGTTCAAGACACGCCGAATTCCGGATCTGCGGAATTCTAACAGTTATCAAATTCTTAATAATGACTATTCCTATTAATTTTACTTATTGCTATTACCATTTATTTATTGTTATTTTTTGCAACTAATTAGTGATATTATTAAATTGAATCATTTGTCAACATTAATTAAAATTGATTATAATACGATTTGTTTTGTATTTATCATGCATAAAATTGTTCAGAAAATATCCAGTTTTCACTTGACCGTCGTCCACCCCTCATCCACAACCCTACCTAGGGAGATAGGCAATAACTCTTAACGGGTCACTTTTATTATATTTTCTTATTATCTACTACAAATCTGTCTTACAATGTTTTGAGGGATGTTTCAAAGCTGTAAAAAAAAAAATTCTCCTGTATATTTCTTACAATGTTTGGAGGGACGTCAGTTGACCGATGGATGATGGAATGCTTCCACTCAGCTGGTTATTATGTAGCCATCTGTGAAAACTCGCATCCCCATCCACAATCCTCTCAAACTCCTTTTCTAAAAATTGCTTGTTATAGTTATAAATGAATTTTTACTATCATCTATGTTTTATGATTAGTTAATACCTATTGTTAAGTTATTAAATAGCATTACTTGTTACTATTATTTTTAATCGTTATAATCCGTTTTTACTGATTAATATTTATCATCGATATTTACTAGTAATTTATTATCGGTTTATATTACTTATTTGTATTTATAAATTACTAACTAGTACAATCAGTTATTACCCTGATTGATTTTCATGATTCTATTAATAATAAAATCTTAACACAGCAATTTTTTTTAAATCTTTGTCAACATCATTTTAAATTAGTTGTAGCATGTTGTTCCTTTTTTTATTCATCTTTTAATTTTAAATTGTTATGATCATAACTGGTTTTTACTTATTACCCACCCGCCCATGCCCATCCACAATTCATAATAGATTATCTTGTTCAAAGAAAAGGTTTGTTCTTTTGTGTTACTATTTTTACAAAATGTGCCTTACAATGGTTTGTCGGACATTTCAAATTTGGAAAATGTGTATTTCTCTTATGATTCTTACATGGCTTGGAGGGATGTCAGCTGACCGATGGACGATGGAATGCTTCCACTCAACTGGTTTTTTTCTATAAATCTGTGACGCCTCATATCCCCACCCACAAACCTCCCAAGCCATTAATGGCTTTTTTATTATCACCCATTTGTAAGATTTACTAATGCTAATCATTAAATACTCATGGCTGACTATGAAGTTTCTTTTTTTATTTATCGTATATTTACTATCTATGATGTTTCAAATAACTATTAATCACGTATTAAAAATTTCTAATAAGGATTACCAGTTACTGTGATTTATGATTGTTGTAGTTAATTTTTACTATTAACTATTCATCATCAATATTGATTACTTTCCTGCTGACGGTTTCTTTTATTTATTCATATTTATCTAAATAAGATTCTAGTAAATAGTTATTATTATTATCCATTATTATTTTTTATTCTTTTTTTTTATTTTACTTAATATGGTTACTATTTATTCATTTTACAGTTTAAATAATAACCAGTATTTTTAGAATATTTCTTTCTTTGAATTATATTGATTATAATTAGTTGTAGCATTAGTTTTTTTTTTTTTAAGAGATAATTTTCATGATCATAACTACTTTTCACTTGCTTATTTCTACTGCTCTCACGCCCTGCTCCGTAGAATAGACAATTTTTTTTAAGGTTCGTTTTTGCTTTTTATTATTGTCTACTACAAAATGTGTCTTACAATGTTTTGAGGGATGTTTCAAAGTTGTAAAATTTGTTTTTCTCCTGTATGTTTCTTACAATATTTCGAGGGACTTTAGTTGAACGATGGACGATGGAATGCTTCCACTAAATTGGTTGTTAGATAAATCTCTGTGGCAAATCGCATCCCCATCCCCAATCCTCTCAAACTCCTTATCCCAAACTTCTTTATTATTGTTACTAATGAATTTTAAATATCGTCTATGTTTTACGATTAGTTAATACCTTTTATTTAATTATTAATTAGCATTACTAGTCACGATTGTTTTTATTGTTAAAATCAGTTTTACTAATAAATATTACTAATTTATTATTGGTATATTTTATTTGTTTTTGTTTATAAATTACTAATTAGTATGATTAGTTATTACCACTGTTTGATTTTATTGATTTTATTGATTTTAAAAATTACCATTTTCATTTATTCCTTGTTATTATTTATAATTAGATGTTAACATTACAAATTATTTTAAATCATTTGTCAATATCGATTTAAATTAATTGCAGTATGTTGTTTTTTATTTTTTAATATTGAAATGTTATGATCATAACTGGTTTTTACTTGGCTACTTACCCCCCCCCGCTTATGCCCATCCACAATTCATAAAAAATAATATTGTTGAAAGGAACGGTTTTGTGTTTTTTTCTATCACTATTTTTACAAAATGTATCTTACAATGTTTTGTAAAACGTTTCAAATTTAGAAAATGTGTATTTCTCATATATTTTCTTACAATTCTTTCATAAATTTCCATTGACCGATGGAGAATGGAATGATTCCACTCAGCTTGTTGTTATTGAGAGATCTGTGACACCTCGTATCCCACCCACAAACCAACAAAATTTCAAGTTATTATTTATGATTTTTTTTATCAATTATTGATTACGTATCATTAATTATTAATTAGGATTACCCCTTACTTTTTTTAAAATTGTGAACAATTTTTAGTATTAAATGTTTATCATCGATATTATTTGATTTATTGTTATCGGTTTATTTCATTTATTTATATTTATGTCAATTAGCTTTTTAAATATAGCTATTATTATTATCAATTTTTGTGACTGATTATTTTTATTCATTCTAGTTGTAGTTCTACAATTTTGTTAATTACTAATTTTATAAAATATTTTCCTCGTTATTTTTTATTATTATTAGTTGAAACTTTAGTTTTTTCTTTTTTTTTAAATAACAGTTTGCTATGATCATCACTACATTTCACTTGTTTATTAGCATGCCCTCTCACGCCCTTTCCTGTAGAATAGACGATATTTTTTAAAAAATCGTTCTTGTTTTTTCTATTATTATCTATTAAAAAATTGTCTATGTTTCGAGGGATGTTTCAATTTGCTGAATTTGTATTTCTTTTGTATATTTCTTACAAATATTGGAGGGATTTAAGTTGACCCATGGACGATGGAATGCTTCCACTAAATTGGTTGTAAGATAAATCTCTGTGACACCTCGCATCCCCACCCCCAAACCTCTCAAATTTTAGTCAAACAATTTGTTATATATTATTCATTCAGAGCTATCTTTATTAATGTTTCATTCTTGTTACTAAGCAATGTTATTCATCAACTCATATTGTTTAGTAACTAGTATTATTTATCAGTAGTAAAGATTTTTTGTTTTACTACCATTAGCCTTTAGTTAATATCATAATTTTCTACAATTAATTGTTATAACCAAGATGAACATGATGAAAAATTATTTTACAATCAATATTTTGAAGTATTTAGATTATTTATTTACAATCATTGTTGATTTTTGCTGATTATTGAAGATAATTTTTATAATTATAATAATTGATGATTTTTATCGTTTCCTTCCGTTTTTATTCATTTTAATTACTATTGATGATTATCGATTATTATTATTGTATACTTTTTGTTTATAGTATTAATTGTTATTATTATTTATTATTCTTTATAATTTTATGCTTTCACCTGCTTAGAACTCCTCTCCCTTCCTCGACCCCTAAAAATAGATAATACTATATAGGATATCAATCTTGGTTAACAATATAAGTAACAGTCATTATTTAGTGGTCTTTATAATATTATTTTTTGTCTTGCTTCACACGCTCCCACCCTCTCTGACCATTAACTATAGGCAAAATTATCTAAGGTACCAATCTTATTCACTAATTTCACTTGGTAGATAATGTGTCGATAGCTTGTCTTACAATGTTTCGAGGGATGTTAGTTGACCGATGGATGATGGAATGCCTCCACTCATTTGGTTATAATGTATATATCTGTGACACCTCATATAGCCATCCCAAACATCCCAAATGCCTTTAACATAAAAAAGAATGGATTTTAATAATAATAACAATCTTGGTATACACAATATACATGTAATTAGCCTATGCTCTACTTGCGTGAATCAAAAAGTAAAGTATTGAAAATGATTTTTTTTCATTTATCCAAAATCACCCTCATTTTATCCCACAACCTTCCATAATCAAACAACAATAAGTATACAAAATAACAAATCAACCTTTTCAACATACTGCTATTCCGTCAAAATATAATATTTTAAGGTGGTTAAGTAATAAACTGGTGATCGCTTCGAACCCACCAATGCACCTCTTCAATGAAAGAATCCCCGCTCTAGAACGAAGTTTTTCCTCATCAAAACGATTTTTTTGGAAAACCACATGTATTTCCAATCTAAAAATTCATTATTTCTTATTCAAATTCCAATGTTTGAAGTTCCTCAAGTAATCGTCAACTCTCATTTAATTTCGATCACAATAAACATTGTCATTTCACCCCTACAATCTCCACCGTTTCATATACCACCCCAATCATTACAACTTGCAAAGGAAAACAGTTATTGTTGATATTTTTCATCTCTTTTGGAAAAGAGTCACCAACACAAGAAACATTTTTCGTGTCATGAAAACTTTTCATATGAGATGCATTTCCTCTCTCAATTTACACTCACAAGGCTTTCAATCGTGTGAGGTTGCCAATCTCCGGAGCAATGCTCCCCTCCATATAGGGTAGCTCCCTACAGACCTCCCCTAATTGTCAATACACAAAACTATATATGCCATCTTCACGCTTTCCTTCTCAATCTTTTATTTCTTTTCTGTTTCTTTCCTTTTTTCTTCTCTTTCCTTTTAACTTTTTCCCATGGATTCCTCTAACCCCACAGTGGTCTCAAAGCGCATAAGAGCAGAATCGAATCCAAATATAGCAGATTTAGATCTAATTCAATGTGGATCATATGCAGATTTTAGTGCGATATTCATTGCGAGATTTTGTGCTAGATTCAATTCTGACTTCACTGCGGATGCTGTACAAATTTTAGTGCGAAATTCATTTGTAGGTTCAAAGTGATTATCAGTGCGGATCCAATGCAGGTTTTTGTGCGGAAATTAGTGCTAAAGGTATTGCTAAGTGTAGAGCTAAATGTAGATAAAAACGTAGAGCTAAATGTCGATAAAAATGTAGAGCTAAATGTAGAGCAAATGTAGACCTAAATGTACTGCTAAATGTACTGCAAAATGTAGTGCTAAATGTAGTGCTAAATGTAGAGCTACATGTAGTGCTAAATCTAGAGCTAATTAAAGAGCTAAATAAAGTGCTCAGTGTAGAGCTAATTGTAGTGCTAAGTATACAGCAAAATGTAGTGCTAAATGTAGTGCTAAATATAGACCTAAATGTAGTGTTGAATCTAGAGCAAAATGTAGAGCTATAAGTAGTGGTAAATGTAGAGCTAAATGTAGTGTTGAATCTAGAGCAAAATGTAGAGCTATAAGTAGTGGTAAATGTAGAGCTAAATGTAGTTCTAACTTTGGTGCAAAATGTAGACCTAAATGTAGTGTTGAATGTAGAGCAAAATGTCGAGCTAAACGTAGAGCTAAAAGCAGTGCTAAATGTAGAGCTAAATGTAAAACTAAATGTAGAGCTAAATGTAGTGCTAAATGTAGAGCTAAATGTAGACCTAAATGTAGTGTTGAATCTAGAGCAAAATGTAGAGCTATAAGTAGTGGTAAATGTAGAGCTAAATGTAGTGCTAAATGTAGACCTAAATGTAGTGTTGAATGTAGAACAAAATGTAGAGCTAAATGTAGTGCTAACTTTGGTGCAAAATGTAGACCTAAATGTAATGTTGAATGTAGAGCAAAATGTCGAGCTAAACGTAGAGCTAATAGTAGTGCTAAATGTAGAGCTAAATGTAAAACTAAATGTAGAGCTAAATGGAGTGCTAAATGTAGAGCTAAATGTAGACCTAAATGTAGTGTTGAATCTAGAGCAAAATGTAGAGCTATAATTAGTGGCAAATGTAGAGCTAAATGTAGTGCTAAATGTAGACCTAAATGTAGTGTTGAATGTAGAACAAAATGTAGAGCTAAATGTAGTGCTAACTTTGGTGCAAAATGTAGACCTAAATGTAATGTTGAATGTAGAGCAAAATGTCGAGCTAAACGTAGAGCTAAAAGTAGTGCTAAATGTAGAGCTAAATGTAAAACTAAATGTAGAGCTAAATGTAGTGCTAAATGTAGAGCTAAATGTAGACCTAAATGTAGTGTTGAATCTAGAGCAAAATGTAGAGCTATAATTAGTGGCAAATGTAGAGCTAAATGTAGAGCTAAATGTAGTGTTGAATGTAGAACAAAATGTAGAGCTAAATGTAGTGCTAACTTTGGTGCAAAATATAGACCTAAATGTAGTGTTGAATGTAGAACAAAATGT
The DNA here is from genome assembly GCA_037447655.1 of Zygnema cylindricum. Taxonomy (NCBI): domain Eukaryota; kingdom Viridiplantae; phylum Streptophyta; class Zygnematophyceae; order Zygnematales; family Zygnemataceae; genus Zygnema; species Zygnema cylindricum. The sequence goes on along the minus strand of JBBHKE010001283.1, from coordinate 8,915 downwards.
AGAGCTAAATGTAGTGCTAACTTTGGTGCAAAATGTAGACCTAAATGTAATGTTGAATGTAGAGCAAAATGTCGAGCTAAACGTAGAGCTAAAAGTAGTGCTAACTGTAGAGCTAAATGTAAAACTAAATGTAGAGCTAAATGTAGACCTAAATGTAGTGTTGAATCTAGAGCAAAATGTAGACCAATGAGTAGTGGCAAATTTAGAGCTAAATGTAGAGCTAAATGTAGACCTAAATGTAGTGTTGAATGTAGAACAAAATGTAGAGCTAAATGTAGAGCTAAATGTAGTGCAAAATGTAGACCTAAATGTAGTGTTGAATCTAGAGCAAAATGTAGAGCTATAAGAAGTGGTAAATGTAGAGCTAAATGTAGTGCAAAATGTAGACCTAAATGCAGTGTTGAATCTAGAGCAAAATGTAGAGCTATAAGTAGTGGTAAATGCAGAGCTAAATGTAGAGCTAAAAGTAGTGGTGAATGTAGAGCTAAATGTAGAGCTAAATGTAGTGCTCATTTCACCCTCCCCTCATATTTTTGCCACTTCTCCCCTTCTACCTCCTTCTCTCTTTTCCCCTACCAATTTTCTTTAACGAGATTCAACATTCGGTGTTTCCTACTCCCACCTCCGCTCCTCTCCCTCCCCCCCCCTCTTCCCTTTCCACCCCTTCCCCTCCCTCCCATTCTGCTCCCCTCCCTCTTCTTCCGCTCCCCAACCTTCTGCTCCCCCTCCTCTCCTCCCCATCCTCCGGCTTCCTCCCCCCTATTTTCCCCCATCCTTCTGCTCTCCCCCCCCCTCGCCTTCTTCCCCTTTTAAGGAATTCAGTGCGAGTTTCAGTGCGGAATTCGATGCGGAATTCGGTGAGGGATCCATTGCAGAACTTAGTGCGGAATTCAGTACGATATTCAGTGCGGAATTCAGTGCGATATTCATTTCAGTGTGAAATTTAGTGCGGAATTCAGTGCGATATTCATTGAGGAATTCAGTGCGGAATTCAGTGCGGAATTTAGTGCGGAATTCAGTGCGGAATTCAGTGGATACGGCAAGGTGTGCACGCAGGGATAGTAACTCACGCTAAATACACGCGACCGGAATCGTCGCACCGGAAAAACCACAAATCGGAACATTTGATTTCTGGGAAGAAGACCTCGGACGTCATCGCCGCCTTCACCGCCTCCAGAGCCGACTCTGCAGCACAAGTACGGACAGACGAGGCAGAGGACCCAATCAGATGCATGCTTCGCACGTGTGAAGACGCAGACCGTGCAGCAAGAAGTGGGGAAAGGAAGGGGAAAGGAGGGGAAAACGTACTGTCAGGCTCCAGAATGGGTCCTTCGTATTCTCCCATTACGAATGCCACGTGGCACGCCAAGATCAACACTGTCGCTAACAATCTGGTGGCAGCCATGGTTACACACTCGCCAAGTCAAACGAATTCAAAACTTTCTAAGCAAAGGCCACGTGGCAGTTTTAGGTCAAGAAGTTATGTTCTCCGAATAGACCTAAAGGACTCGACTCGGCGGCAGCTGTTTCCTTCTCTTCGCAGTGTTGCGCAAAGCTGCGAATCGATTCGAGGCGTCGTCAGAGTCGTCGAAGGAGCGATGGAACATTTGCGCCGCCTTGTGACCTATTTACAGTGACAAGTAATAAGGTCGACGTGTAATAACCAGTAAGGTCGACGTGTCACTGACACTTGGCGCTTCTAGGACACGCGGCGTCTTTGACCGAAGGGCGACTTTTTGAATTGCCGACTTTGACGGCGATCTTTTTGTGTACTTTTTATTATGTTTTTTTCTGCCGAAGCACGTATGAGATTTTGAAACTAAGTTTGGAACGTACAATGTTACTGTCGGCAGGACCGGAAAGTACAGTACAGTATACTGTGAATCGCTATTAGTGTTACTTTTTTCTTGGTCTCTTAAAACACCATTTATCCGTACACACATGCCGAATTGTGGATCGGACGGCTGCGGTTGAAAGGTAGGACTATCAGCTTCCGATTGGCGGTCTCAAATTGATAATCGGACAAACGTGTACGAAGAAAAGTTGTTTTAAGTCGCAAAAAAAATATGAACACTAATAGCTGTACACGGTGTACTATGCGTTCATTGGCAGGGATGCGACATACGGTACATTTGTCGGCAGCCGAAACTTACAATACGTTTATTAGCAGCGACGAAAACGTACAGTGTACCTCTTTACCGTACAGGTATATCTTGACCTTTGACCAAAACCAAAATTCGGCAATGGTTGACTCGAGGTCAGCAAGACGACCGCGGACGAATGAGATACATAATCTCCGCTGGTATTTTTTCGTCGGATAAACGACAAGCATTCGTTGACTTGGCGCAGGACCACTTTACAAGGCAGGACTGTCGCGACTTGAATATAAAGTGGGTGGAAAATCCCAACGAATTATATTTTCCCACGTGGCATTAGGCTACTCATCAATCAGGCGTTGCCACTAATACTTATCGTACGGTCACGTATAGTGGCAGTAATATGTTAGGGTGAGGTTCCATAAGGGGAAAAATGCCGTTGTTTACTGGAAGCCGTACTGTTTCGTACAGTGCCATACCAAAAAAAAATGTCAAAAAAGCAAGCCTACTGAATGATTGATTCGATTCTCCACGTTTATGAGCGTAAACGTGGACCGTCAGATGCGTACTTGGATACGCCATCGGTTGAACCTTCCAGTTCGCAACAAGTGACCCGGAATAGGTCAATTTTAAGCGCTTGAACGTATAGCATCGTGCCTCGTGGAAAAGTAAACAAATATCCACAACGACCGCGCGACCAGGTGGGTACAAGTCGCATATGACATGTGCCTTCCGCCAGGGAGGATGCGAGGCCACCGGAAGCCGCAAGAAAATCTTTGACGGAGGACATTTTCGTAAGCTTTTACAAATCTTAAGTTTCGTCCGCCCAGACACTTTCTACCCTCGCTGGTACAAATATGTGGTCACAATTTGCTGTCAGATTTTCTTTGAAGATTACCAAAATAGCATTCATCTATTAAGTGAACCAATCAGAGTGTGCCACGCAAATAAAATGTAAGTTATTGACCCAACACAATGGAACGATGCTTCGTAAACTTATTTTTGACGTTTACTGAGACCGCCTAATGGAACAACGCTCTTAGGGTAACGTTCCATTAGGCGGTCCCAGTAAAAGTACGGACAAGTCTACTAACAGCGTTTACTGGAAGTCCGCTCCATTTTGTCGGGCCACTAACAAACCGAACTCAATTATGATTGGCGCCACATAGGCTAGAGTCCATATTCTGAAAATCTTAAAAAAATCTATAAACGGAAAGTCAAGACTAAATATCTGTACGATCGGAGGAGGGTAATGATTCGTACGTCAAGTTTGCGGCCAGATTTTGATTTAAAAAATGGAAATCAAAGTCTCGAAACGGAATAGCAAAAAGAAGCGGCAAAATTTGACGGTCGCGGCAAACTTTGAATGTCGGTGGATGTCAGACGGAGCGTGCGAGGATGTTTTCGGCTCACCTGCTTCCAGCGTGGCAGGAGGCACATGGGTATGTACGAGGTGCACGCTTGTGATCGCTTGTTAAAAGTATATTTTTTTTTGCTTTTTCACTTGTACCAATGGTAATCATCGAAGCAATCGTGCACATCATCCAGTGGGCCCCAACTCTCCTCGCAAGGAGAGTTGGGGCCCACTGGATGATGTGCACGATTGCTTCGCGGATCTCAAAAAGTGAAACATCCAACGGTCAAGAATTACGCCTACATCATTAGAGCCTCCCGACAACTTTCAAGTAGCGATGTTTCGTCTGACAAAAAAAAAGATATGGTACGGATCTGTACGGCACTGTACTAAAACGTACAGAGTCCAGTAATGAACCCCACTTTTCGCCTAATGGAATGTTACCCTTAGGGTGACGTTCCATTAGACGAAAAGTGGGGTTCGTTACTGGACGTCGTACGTTTTCGTACAGTGCCGTACATAGCCGTACCAAACATTTTTTTTTGTCAGACGAAACATCGTTACTGGAAAGCTGTCGGGAAGCTCCAATGATGCAGGCGTAATTCCTGACCGTTGGATGTTTCACATTTTGAGATCCGCGAAGCAATCGAGCACATCATCTAGTGAGCACCAACTCTCCTCGCCGAGGAGAGTTGGGGCCCACTAGATGATTGCCATTGGTACACGTGAAAAGCAAAAAAATATCTATGTTGCACAAGCGATCACAAGCCTGCACGTCGTACATGCCACGTACTTGCCATGTGCATCTTGCCACGTTGAATGCAGGTCAGGTGAAAATATCCTCGCACGCTCCGTCTGACATCCACCGACATTCAATATTTGCCGCGGCCTTCAAGGTTTGTCGCGTCTTTTGCCATTCCGTTTCGAAATTTTGACTTTCCATTTTGAAAATCAAAATCTAGCCAAAAACTTTATGTACGAATCATTAATAACCTCTTGTGGTACAAAAATTACGTACAGATATTCTGTTTGTAGATTTTTTTAAAGATTTTTGGAATCTTGACTCTAACCTACGTGGCGCCAATCATAATTGAGTAGAATTTGTTACTAGGCCGACACAATGGAGCGGACTTCCAGTAAACGCTGCTAGTAGACTTGTCCGTACATTTACTGGGACCGCCTAATGGAACGTCACCCTTAATCATTTCTCAGTAAGGTCACGTCATTAAGTCAACTATTGCCTACGTGCTTTATTGCGACTAGTATCACGTAGGATCCTGTTTAAGCTCGTAGAATAGCCAAAGATTTTAAAAGCAAAAAATCTAATGTAGTATCAATACGGCGGACAAAATTTAAGATCAGTAGAAACCGCTGTTGTTCAAATCGTGCGATTTTTTCTATTTTTCCAATTGTTACGTATACAATTCGTGACTGTTGAAAAAATATCAAAAACAAGCGATGTACTTTTTGTCGAATAAACTGAATGGACAATGCACGGAAACTGTGTGGTTTTGCACGGGAAATGTACGAGCTTTGACCAAAAGATACATTGCACTTAGTAGTACTTTTTGTCCGGTAAACTATGCATAAATTTTACGTTCAATGTACGGAATTGTATTGAAATGTAAAGACTATTACTAAAAAAGTCAGAAATTGTACGGAGAACTTACAAACTGCGGTATATGTATAATTAATTTTTGTTTATATGTGCGGAATAATACGAAATAAAATTAATTAACAATTTTTACTATTTTTTTAAATCGTTCAATGCGTTCGTTACGTATAATTCGTCGCAATTTAATTGTTCACCCTAAACGGTGTGAACAACTATGGTAAAAACCTGTTAAATTTAAAAAGTTACGTGCGTACTTTATTAATATTCAAATTGCGTTACATTTTAGGCGGTGTACCCATGTGTTAAGGTAAGGTAGTTTTCCGTCGTTTTGACAAAAAATGATAGAAAGTGGGATTGAATGATAAAATCTTTCGCCTTACAAAAAATGTTTGAGAACCGAATTACAGTTTGCGTCTTCTTAAAACTTTGAGCGTATTCCAATTTGGAGTTATCATCAGACTTGGATTAAATCTTGTATGTGTTTGAAGTATTCAGCTTTGGTGTTATTTTTTTATCACTTTGTAATAATTTTTTATTAGGGTACAATGCTTTATACGCCGCAATAGCCAAGATAAGTTAAACTATGAGCTTATTCAACAATTTTCATAATAAGTATTCGACCTCAAGTATTTGAAGTTAGTGTTACTTTTTTTATTTTTGCTTTTAACGAATCTACCCACATCCCCGGAAAAAAAATTCCCAAGATACTAAAACTTCGTATAATACCAAGACCAAAATAGGTCGCGCACAAAACAAAGGCGCGTACAGATTTGTACTAATGCATGAAGCCTAACAACCCACCTCCCCCCCACCTCCCCTCTCTTCTCCCCTCCTTTTCTACCTTACTGTAAGCTACAACGGTGGGAATCGTGGCTCTACCCATTTCAATGCGGATCGCCATCAGCGTTAAGCATGAAAGTGTAGAAAAGTACACCGTACATTATAATATCAAGGTATAATCTCTTAGCGGGCACCTATTATTGAAAGGGTATTTATGTAATATGTCATTCTGTACATATACTGCCATAATTTTGTATTATAGTATTGAAAAAGCGTCATATAGCTGTCTAGTAGACAAGAGACAGTTCACCAAAAATCTTGCGAACTTGCTCTCACATGTTTAAACGTCGATAATGTCAATAGAAACGAAAACTATTACACTGTAGGAATGTGGAGATAAACCATTGTAATTGGTTTTACTTAGCGTTACTATTTTGTTCGATTTAGGTCATTGAACCCAATGAACCATAAATACCATTGTTTGTTTCCTTACACACTAATAACTTACTTGCACAACTTTTTTACACTAGACATATTGTGTGAGGGTCCATGTTTTTTTCGACACATAAACTTTGTCTCAATGAACATTTGTCGAATTGTTCATGTGCGATTGAAAGTGAAGATTCTCGTTTTTTGATAGTTGGTCCCCAATCAAAAATAGGATTAGTGTGCACAGAAAAATGATATTTTAAGTGACAAAACAACATAAACACTACTTTCGATGCACCGTATGGGTTCGCTACATGTTTCGCTTGCGGTGAGGGCCCTTCGGCACCTCCTCGTCACCAGTCCCGCAGACCTGTAATCGGGTTTTTGAACAAGGGTTTATAAGTTTAGGGTCGTATGTTATTTGTTTTCTCAATATGAAAAAACATAAAGAAATAAAAAAACACACAGTCGCACGGAGATGACGGGAGGCGAGGGTGACGTCGACCTGCTCGTCGTGAACGAAACGTCACGAAAAATTGTAAGATTCCGTGCAGTGTTTCCTTTTTGGCCGATAATGCTTTTTCGGTTGAGATATGCGTAAATTGACGTGGCATTGCGATATGTCACTAGAAAAGTTGTTGTAGTACTAAGGGGGTGTGCCCATGTATTAAAGCATCAAGTTTTTCCCATTGTTTTCGTCCTAAATTAAGTATGTAACGAGAAAATGTTTTTGCCGTACGAAAAAAATAATTTAACCATAGTACAATAAGCGTCAACTTGATACTTTGAATGTACTCCATGTTTGTTATCTTTTGCACTCATTTTGGCGTTTTTCTCATTTCGACCTCCGGGCAAGCGAATACAGCTCGTCAAAAACAATTATCGAAAATCACCGCGCGAGGTGATTTTTGTTGAAGTATCACCCAAACAACAATTCTCAAACATTCCACACATGCGCCGCACGAGCGGATAATTTTAGGACATGGGAGAATACTCGTTTTTTTTCTCTCTGCACGTCACACTCATGTACGGAAAAATATTTACAGGGGTCTCGGACCTCCACTTTCACTTATGGGTCCTTTTCAAAAGATTACACAGTCTTCTCTTCTCCCCTCTCCCGCTCTCACTCTTGTTTTTTTCTCACAGTTTTTAAAATGCAACAAAATAGTACGGGTAAGAAATAAATGATATTTGACAAATAATTCTTTTGACTACCTTTAGGTGTATTTTTATGGCAAGTCGAGTGAGAAAAGGCGAAATAACGAAATCGAGAAGCCATGGCAAAAAGTTCCTTGATCAATGACGGCGATGTTGTCACAAAGTGAGCATGATGTCACAATGTCAAAAAACCCTAAACATCTACAATCTTTATAAAAATTATAGACCTTTGGTTGTTTGTTGAAAACCTTTTAATAGGCCCACTTTCTGTTCGTCTGCACCCGTAAACTGCGTTTCCCCGACCGACGTCACCAGACGGGTAACTTTTTCCCTCGCCCCACGTCAGCAAATGGTTAGGGTTGTCCCTCGGCCTAGGCAAACGGGTAGCATTGTCTCTATGCTAGGGTCAACAAACAGGTAACTTTCAAAGTACTTCCTCGACAATCGCTCTTGACCGTCAGATCTTGACTACTCAACCATGTTAATGAATTAAGATAAAGCCGCCACGTGCACTAAAGAGTCTCCAGCCGTCGATCATTCGTTCGTGACCGTCCGATTATAAGATGCTAGCGGTTCAGAAGCTAGCCGTCCTTTTCAACAAGTACGATTTCATGTCGTAAATTATTTTTGTCAATCGTCGTGTTGACTTGGGTCGCGTCTAAAAAAATATGTACGAACGACTTGAATATTACAACAGTATTAATACGGTTTGATAAACAGGACATGGTTCATGGGTGTGTAACGGACATGATAAAGGGGCATCAAAAACAGTTGACGGTCCATGCCCGTTAAACAGGCGTTGATTTACTAATGTCATAAAAATCTAAATGTCTACAATTGTTGTTGTTTTTGTAGACGTCAACGGTTGTTGTAAGTTTCGTATTCGTCTTCAATTGTCAGAAGGTGTACCGACGTCTACAAACGTCACATTTTAAAGTTCCGATGTTTTTTTTCGAACATTGGAACCATAGTTCAAAAGTAGGCGTTTTTATCGTAGGCCTTTTGTCTGCGCCTTTATCGTAAGTGGTGTTATGGGCTTTTCATGTGATCTTCTTAAATCGCTACTTTGATCAGCGGCCGCCTGATCGTCTAAATCTGATGGTTTAAATAAAAAATACCTCAAAACTCACAGAAAAATAATTTTTTGTCTGAATATTTTTCAAATTTAGACATGACGTTTAATTCTCTATCGATCGATGTGGAACTCGACCACGTTACTATTTTTTTTATATTTTGCGACCAATACAATATTGATTTTAAGGTCATATTGTATGTTTTGCGTACAATAGGCATATTGTATGGGGCTACTTTCACCTACTTTTGAACTATGATTCGAACGCTCTGAAAAGTACACTAGTACGAAAAATCTTCTCTAAAATCAAAAGTTCTTTTTTAAAGTACAGTACTGTACTGTATTGGATAGGGTACATCCCCATGCAATCGGTACTTTGATAAAGTATTTTGGACAGTAGTAATGATTCTC
>JBBHKE010001282.1:0-27790 GCA_037447655.1 Zygnema cylindricum | reverse complement strand
TCGCCCTCCGCCCTCCTCCCTCCCCCCTCCCCCCTCCCCAGCCTTCGACCTCCAGCCTCAAGCCCGCAGCCTCAAGCATTTAAGCATGAAGCATCAAGCATCACCCTTAAAGCACCACCGTTAAAGCACCACCCTTAAAGCACCACCGTTAAAGCACCACCCATTAATTAGTTCTTCTTGTTTCCATGTACTCATCAGATGGGTTTTCTTAAAAAGCCCAGTTTCAGCCTTAAAAATTCTTTCGGCCTTTTTGTGAAAAACCACACGTGGGTTGAATTGGCTTCAACCGACAATAACCGACCATTAAACAATACAAATGTATGCAAAACAATTTTTGATTTGAAAATACGGACAGAACCAGAAAGCTTAAATATAAGAACTGATGACCAAATCTGCCATTTCGTTATTGCCCGGGTCGTAAATTGACAATCTCTACAATAACATCCCAATAATGAAGCTAAAAAAAACCCGGTAAATTTATTCTATGCGTATGATAACATTGCTATAACCTTTTTTTACAAAGTAAATAACAAATTTGCGCCACAATAATCCACGGCTCCTGGTTTTCAATTTCATGTGGCAGCCTCGTCATTTAGTGTGGATGTCATATGTACGCCAAAAATGTCTAAACCACACAGAAAATAATACCACTTTAATAAACCACGATCGCTTCAATACATTATCACTTTAACCAACCACAATGAAACATATAGATAATAAGGCTTTAATATTCGTAGCTATAACTTTCACCACAATTATTAACAAAGTTGTTTGGGCTTTTCCTGCTCCAAACGTTTATTGTACCGTCGAGACAACCTCCGTACCGTGTACCAGGAACCCGATTTCCAACCAAAACCGTAGCTGGAGAGAGCACACACCCCAAAAACAACAATAAAAATAAACACAACGACTCAACAACTCAATACGATCTTTGTGCTGTACAGAATCAATAACACTCATATAAAACCCACACCAATACTTTCTTTCCTTAAACAACGATTCACGGTGTATTACCCCAGAATGCTGGAGAAGACAATTTTTCTTGCTAAAAATAAGGTATACAGTATTAAAAAGCAAATATGAGACAATTCTGTTACCTTTCACAACCCATTACCTGTCTTTCATACTATGAAATGAGATTTTTAGTGTACACTGACACATTGCATTGTACAAATTTTCATTTTTAAATTTCTTCCTCTTCCTCTTTTAAAAAAACAAATGTTCTTGTATTCTTGAAAATGTGTTTGCTAAATGAATAACACTATAGACCATCACTTTGATTTGGGTATAAAACGTTTGGAGTCTTTTCGACTGACACCAGTCTCGACTTAAGGCTTTCAAGATAAGACCGGACAAAAGATAAAAAGAAAATTCCTTGAATAGACGATAAACAATTTCCAGGTTGACGGTCCCAATAAACAATTGATTGAGCAAAAAATTGGGACATTGCAATTTAATCGCAACTTAGTATCACGATAACTTCAAGAAGTGGAGATGTTTAGGGACACATGCACACTAACGAGACGGGTGGATAATGCAAAGGTTATAATATATATAAAAAATGACAAATTTAGTGTTACGTTAACGTCAAGAGGATTTCGTCTATTTCCCTTATAATAACTCCCCAAGTATTTGACAGCGAGGGTAATTTTTTATGTCGGTTAAGTTGCGTTATATTTTTGTGGTCGTACATGTCATCTATACATGCATCACACATATGTGAGAACCATGGTTACTCCAAAATCGATTTGGGAGTATGGACTAATTTGATAACGTTTTGTAAAACAGCCTTCATAAGCATCACTAGTGATCTCGCGCACACAAATCTGCCAGCCAAAGAATGACAAATCCGCTTCAAGTGAAGTCCAAGGGTTTATTTCAAGCCAGACTGTTACAAACTGTATAAACTGTTAATGTTAACTGTTAACTGTTAAGATGGACTGTTACAAAACTGTTTGAGTGTTTTTTTTCACTGATCAGTTCAAGCAATTTTACCAGCCTCAATTCAACTCACTCAACGAGGGCTAACACCTCATTAAACACTCTTATTTGCAAAACTGAAAACAAACTGCAGTCCAATACCAGTAGAGTTTCAGCACATCGAATTGTGGTAGTTCAATTAGAGTCTGGCTTCCCTGCACACAAAATATTCTTTCTGAACAAAAGCAAACTAATACGGTCTATACATGAAGCTTAACCAGAATCACACACAGATTGACGGTTCAGTTCAGTTCAGGTTGGTTTCTGTGACCTGCAGACCGGCTAGACTTGGAGTTCAGTTTGACTTAACCGCATGGAGTCCAAAACTTTACGGCCGATCGCTACTAGTGTTAATAACACTAATGCGACTACATTTTTTTTCCACCAGATAGTGTTAATCACACCATACAAGCGAGTGGAGTTAAATCGGCCACGCCAGTATGCACTAAACCAGTATTATTGATACTAATTTCGCTCTAATACTAATAGAGATGGACAGCATAGCATGGTTTATGCTGAATTTTACGCATGACGTTGCAATATCAATCGTATTGTCCAATTACCCTCCACAAGAGTTGTTCTTTTCATAAATGAATGCTGTTGGTAGATAGAGACCTTTGTGAATCGGTTTGATTTCTTTATACATTGACTTAGGTAGTTTATACAATTCAGTTCTCTTCGGTGGTCACTGAATCAAATTATGGTAGACTGCATTGAACCATACCCAGCAAATTTGAAATGGGGTGAGTGACTCCAACCAAAGTGAGTTATCCATTCTAAGAAACATGCATAGAAAAGTAGGAAAAGAAGGAAAAGTATTGAGATGATACCCAACTAAGAGCGCCAATCCAGTTGCAGCCCCACATGTGCGATAATTGACAGTTCCGGCAGCTGTCTGCTTTGTAATGGCTCGAGCTTGTTCTTCTCCCATATTATGAACTGTAGTCATCTGCAAACATATGTCAGAAAAACATATCAGTCTCTTTTTTCAAAAACAACAGCAACGGAGTACATATGTGACCTTAACACTGGAGTGAAACAGACGAGTAGTAATTTTAGACATGCCCACCGAAAAGGTCCTTTGCTTGTTAAAGAACCACAGGTAAAATTATAAAATTCTGAAATGTAACAAACATTTAAAAATTATGCTACACAAGAATATAAAGCAATTCAAAAAGGCTCATAAAAGACACTTTGGGCAGTCAATAACAGTATATCCTATTCCACTTTTCTTAAACACTGGAAAGTCTGTCCACTGTCTGTCTGTTTCACTTCACTTTCACTTTCCTTCTCTTTCCAGCCCTATGACAGATTGGAAATATACACACATGCGTACATTTTCTTCATTAATAGACTCACCGCATGCTCAATAGACCGAAGCCGTTCCTCCAGCTTGTGCTGATGTATCTGTCGAGCCGTGTAACCTGAAAAGAGCTTAGAAGAAAATTATAATGTTTTTCAAGTGGTTTTTTATTTATGTTATTTTGGTTTGTACTTTTGTGTGTAGTTTTCTCTTTTCCATTTGTTACTGTGTACGTAGAAAATTTAGGATTTAGAAATTTTAGAAATTAGAAATTCAGAACTTTTAAAATTTTAAACTTAGAAAGTTAATAGATCGACACAAGGGAAAAGTTTGACCTGCTGCACAATGCCCTAGCTAAAAAGTCAAAGTCATTGCCTCCTTCACAGTGCCCTAGATGATCAATAAAAGTCCCAGTTTTACACAAGACAAGTTAATCAGCTTAGAGAGCAAGATTCTTAGCTTCTATTAAGAGGCTTAATATTCAGTATCCCTTTCAGTGTAATATTCAGTATCCCTTTCAATGTAGTCCCTCCATTGCACACCAGAACTACACTGCCCATTGTTGTAGAGTTTATCACTCTAATTAATGCAAGTGTTTTACTCAAAATTATAAATTAGTAACACATCTTAGTTGAATGGTCCATAATGAGCCACGTTGTAGTGCAGTAATTTCTAATACAGTCTTAGCGCTAACAATTCATAAACTCTAATAGTGATGGGCTGTGTAGCTACTGATTCTTAAATCGGCTGGAAAACCAAATCACTTATTAGAAAACAACAGAAAATCCAAATGAATGATTGCGCATATTAATTATTCAGCACAGTGGTTGACTGAATGGGCACAACAAGGAAAACAGCTCCAAATTAGTTCATCAGTGATTAAAGAGCAATAATCAACCACAGGAATATGTTTTATGGGATCCATATGTTCACGTTTTCTGACACCATTCCAGACAGTAGAGGCTCAATAATGTGACTTGAAGTCACTGTAATTAAAAGAAAGTGTTATTGTATATCGGTTAATGTTACTGTATACACTTTCATGTACTGACCAGTGAACAGTTTTAATAAAGTGCATTTTCTCCTGTTGCTTTGATACTTTTAAAGTTTTCACATACCAGCCCATGCGGCCCCAGCTGATGCGAGAGAAGCTGCGATTGTGAATACAACTCGATGTCGCTCGAAAGCATCCTGTCACATCATGGAAGAAACATTACGAATAATATCAGCTTAAGCCCTTCGGACTCACCTAAGACACGCCCTGCATCCGAAAGTACATCTATTGTACCTTTTCGAAAGACAGCCATAATTGCCGATCCTGAACTTACACCCTGGTGATGCAAGATGAATTGCCAGCCCTAAAACTCATCCCCATTTTTGATTGCTTACGGTTGGTTACTAATTAGCTGGTGTCAATTGCTTGATAATCACAAATTGGATAAACCTGAATCCTAAAAGCTCCTGCAGACTCCTGACTCCTGACTGTTCATTGCTTTGCAACCAACAAACAGCAGTCGGTAAAGACATTATTCTCACAGATTTCTAAGCATCGCCAAAGCTTTTACACTCAATTCACTTAATGGCCAATACGGTTTCCCAATAAAATTAGACGCACATAAAACATCTTCAAGGGCAGCAATCCTCACCTTTGTGGAAAGAAACGCTTCCGAAGCTGCACGAGCGACATTGCTGGCGAAGGATCCAGAGGACATGGAATCTTTATTTCAACAATCCGAGGCTGCAAAAGTTGCTACTTTAGCCCCAGGTCGCCAAAAAATTTCAAACTTCCCTTCGCACCAAAAACTTCCTACTCAAGAGTCCTTTTTGCAATTTGAAAGCTTCAAAAATTAAACACGCAATGAGCTGAGTGCATCCTTACAAATTAGTTAAGAGCAGTAAGGCAGGGAAGCTCAACACAACAGCGTACTTTATGACTAAGGTGTGAAGAAATACTAACAACATCCTTTGTCATCCTTCGTAATTTTATTTTTAGAGCTAAAGATACGACGAACTTCATAAAACAATTTGATATAAGGCGACGGATATAAAAAATACTGTTTGTGAAAGATATAAACGACAGGGTAATGTACACGAGTCCAATGAATCACAATTTACGAATTTACAAAATGATGAAACGTTCAACAAAAAAAGTAAAGTGTAGTACGATTGTATTTTTACTAGTTTCCTACAAAAAGTAGCATAACTTCAAGCAAATCAGTGAATCAGTGTTTAGTGACATTTAGGTTGACTCAAGACAATAGTGATGCAACACGTTTAGAATTGTCTAAGTGAGGATACTTAGGCATTATGCTACAAAATACGCCATTGCTATACAGCTTGCTTTTGTAAAATTGACGAAGGCATTAAAATACTGCATTGCTATAGATCTTTTGGAGAATTGACGAAGGCATATTAAAATACTTCATTGCTGTACAGCTAGCTTGCTTTGTTGATCCTCACTGCTGGAGGCTGAAAGCTGTTTTGCAATTTTCAGTGACTGGTCTCTCACTGCTGGAAGAAAGGAGAACGGACGCGGTTGTTGCCTTCATCAATCTGAACTTGAAACTACTCTGCCGAGAAAAAAAAACGAGAAACCTGACAAGATTTACGTGTAGTGTGAAGGATGATACACAATCGTGCCACGTATAGACTACTATAGCCACCTGAAAACTTTTGAAACAGAAAATGGCTAAACGTTGCATGAAAGCTTTCAATCTGTTCCATTATGGTCTCCGGAATTCATTTTCATTTTCTTTTTTGAGATATTCAAGCTCGTATATGGATATGGTTCAATCAAGGGACCTACAACCGCCAGATAGTCCTGCTGATACAAGATTTGGCGATGAATCAAGTACAGTAAGTCAAATTTCTAAATACATCCTGAGGTTTCAGAACAGAATACACAAACCCAAACCTTTCAAACCTCCCAAACCACCCAAACCAATGCCTTCCAAACCCGGCAAACCTAAACCAAAATTCTCTATGATCCTAAACCTCCTAATTTCAACTGGGGATTGCGAAAGCTGAAGAAATGTGAGAGAGAAGCTCAGTCTTTCTGGAAGATTGAGATTGTCAGAGATAATATGTATACAAGATGTATTTTGGAAATTCAGCATGCTATATTATCGGTCAAGGAAGGTTTGGGCATGAGGTTATGCTGTCTCATTATTGGAGTATTGCATGGTTTTTCTAAGTTTAACCATTTTCTCATTTTTTATGCATTTTTGACCTTTTTGACCTGTCAAGAGTTGAGCAGAAATTTACTGGTTAATTTTGGCGGCAAGAACGATCAGTGAGTCCGTTTTTTTTTTTTGAGTTTGCTTAACACTTTTCCTGTATCCATCTTAATTGCTTTACGCTGTATCAAAGCTCACTCTTTGCACACTCACTCAAACAAATGATAATCACTCTTCTGATTATCATCTGTTTCTTGCATCCTTTAGAAAAGCTCAAGGCATTTTATGGGACGTAAGTCCCATAATTGAAGTCAAAACTTGATTGTCATATGTTTCTGCATCCTCTAGGAAAGCTCACGGGCATTTAATGGGACTTACTTAAGTTTCCTATTAATTGAATTGAAACCTTCAGTGAAAACTAAAGGCAAAGCATCCCACTTTTACGATATTATTAATGCATTGCTGTGTTTTGCCCTGCTGTCTGTCATAGTTCTTTGGGACCCCTTTTCTCTATATTCTTGTAAGAAACTGTATTTCCTATCCTCCAACGTAAAACAGTTACATACATTCCCTCTTTGCATGTAGGTCAATTTGTCACCCTTATATACAGGAAGATGATGATGTTAGAGTCTTAATAGTGTACAGCATCTCTATCCGCACTTTTTTTACAGAATTCTTCATGTAATTATTTGTATGTGAATCAAACCGTATAAACAGCTTAAAAATATACACGTCAAAGCCGTTTGACATTTTATGTCCTCTATTGCTCAAATTTTTAGGTAATGATTTACTTTCCATTCCGTTGTTTATTTAAGTGCTTTAGTGTAGCGAAGGAGTATGCATAGTTCGGCCACTTGCCATGAGCAAATCTGTGGTGCAACAAAATAAAGCAACCAAAATGCAACTGTAAATCAACGTCAGTATTTTTATCTGCGATATCCTCAAGATCCTGGCCCATCCCGCAATCACGCCCATCTCCCTCCCCTCCTTTTCCTCCCTCTGGCTTCTCTCGCTTCTCTCCCTCTCTCTCTCTCGCCAATTTTCTATTGTGTCTTCACTGGAGCATGGGTGGGGATGTTGTATCGGTATTCATCATTTTCAACATGGGGCGCTGCCTTAATATCAGATGGATCTTTATGCAGACAGGCTCCTCACATCAAATGTCACGTATTTGGCATACAGAGTAGCTCCAGTGGTTTTATGGAGCAGTAAATTACAATGCCTGTCTCTACTCAAGTGATCACTCTAATTCGTGTGAATAAATTTTTCTGAATCAAAGTCATGATGTGAGTGTAAATAACGCTATTTAGTTAAGAGGCCCATAATAAGCCATGTTGCAAGACATACTTCAGTGTAGTCAATTCTACTAAATTGTTAACGTTATTAATTCATAAACTCCAATAGCGATGGGTGTTGGATATTTTTATATAGAGTCAATTATATGCCCCCTTCCACAATATTCGGAAGTTCAGTACTCTGGAGTAGAAGTGGACCCAATCACGTGCTTGGTCATATTTTGATGACTGGCGTAAACAATCCCCAACGGTTTCTTTGTTGGTTTTTTCATTTCTTTTTCCAATGCAAAAAAGGAGAATAGTTTTGGTTTGGTTTGGATTGGTTTGAGATGACAGGTATAAACCAGGTGAATACTTATCACCGGAGGACCAAAGATTTATAGAAGAAAATATTGTTGCGTTTCATCCTCGAAAGGAAAAGAAGATTGGCGTCGGCATTTCAAAAATTAAGGTGAGGAATATCGAGGTGTATTTTCTTCATATACAAAAATAGTTGTCGAAATAGTTGTAGATCCCAAACTGTTTTCTGGTCATTATTAAGTGGTTCCCTTCAAAGGTTTGTGGTCAAAGCATATAGATCAAATGTGTGAAAATAATTTGAATTGCTACATGTGATTACCCCATACTATACACGTATTTTACGTAAAATGCGTATTTCATTCTCGTATAGTATTATGGGTCAACCACATATAGCGTTGCCCAATTGTTTCGCACATTTGAAACTATGATTAGAAAGGTGTCTTTATTTTCTCTGTTTCAATCATAGCCATTGTGTTAACCTTCATTGTGGATTTTGTAACAACAAAGAAAAACCAAAAAACGAGGGTAAAAACGATTTCTCTCAAAACAAGGGTAAAATTTCGTTTGTGTAATTACTCTATGACTGACTGGTGAAGACCATGAGTTAAATGTAAACCACATTTAATCTGACATGAAAACTCGTTCATTAGTATTATTGTTTTAAAAGCTTATGCTAACAAAAATCCTCCCTGTTGGTGCTGTTACATTAATTCTTTTTGCGGTCCTCAACAGTTGTCGTCATTTGGACCAGAAATAGAATAATTAACACTAAAACAGTCCTTGTACTAATTTCTTCTTGATACTAATAGTGGTTCACGGTGTTATATTTTTCAGGTCGGGCACATGTTCCAAAACGACTCGTGGTCAGTATGTTTTTTTGTGGAGAGAGTTGATGGGACCGAGGAAGATTTTTCTTATAGGAAAACCACTGCCGAGTTACTCAAAAAGCACCAGCGTGACAACAGACTCTTGTTAGCAACAACCAAAGAAATGGAGCCCCAGACAGTTGGCAGCATGAATGGTAATTATATAGATAGTGATCTTGTTAGAGAAGGAAATTTAGTTAACGATCATCGAGTGCTGCATAATGTAAGACTAGAAGAAACACCAAATGGAGAAACACCAAATGTAGAAACAAGGAATGTAAATCCGAATAGTCTTCTAGGCAAACGAGGAATCTTTCTTGGAGCAAATGGAAAGAGATATTTAGTTGAGATATGTGGAGAATGACGCAGAGACCTAAGAACAGAAACTCTTTGTGTAGGGAGAATGCAGGGGCGAAATCCATTATTGGTCAGCGTAAGTAGATTTGTCCACATTATGACTTTGAGAGTTCGTGCACAACAAAAAAAGATAGCTAGTTGAGAATAAGATTGTTCTTCTAAGCATAGAAAAAATGCCAAAACTTCATAAGAGAGATACAATTGCAAAATTTTCCCTCGCTTGAGGGTTATTTTTTCCTGTTAAGTGTGGTTCATCTAAAGTAGATTCCTTCATGGGGTAATTGCATTGAAGTAATTTGTACAGTTTCGACGATTTACGCAATGAGCTGTGCAAAGTGCACTATTCACATTTGAAAGGAGATCAAACTTTGTCACCCTGATGCCATCCTACAAGTCATTACAATGAATACATAGCTCAACTGTCGGCTGTCTGTTTGCAAGTAATCTTCTACATAAGCAAATACTGCTGAGATTGAACTGCTAAATGATTACCATTCTGATTCAACGCTAATGTCCAAGTAACGACTGAATAGAGGCTTCAACATATTCAAACTTTGAAACAGATGTGCCGGATTGTCCATGCCTCCTCGACCACAGACAACTCCCAAGCGCATTACAAGAGAGCCCTCCTTGAACCATCGCTGAAGGACCGGGTATTAGGAACCACCTTTGGATGCTATATCATACATTCAGTGTCCTACGAAAGTGTGATAGATGCTATTTTCAATGTCTTATACAGAACTCCCATGTACAAACAGGGAAGGATTTACGTTGATAGCCATTGTAGAAAGTTTCATATAAAAGTCCTCCAGAATCCTCACAGAAAACAGACTACAGTCACCAAATTAGTTCACTGCCATGACCAGCATATCCATAGTCTTCAAACTGAAACTGTAGACAAGTACCATCCATGTAAAAAAACAGGAACTTCCTCAACAACACAATCCCATTCCATCCAGTAATCAATTTATTTGGTTTCTGATATTACAAACAAGATATACTTGTTGACTTTCATTTTCATTAAGGGACGAAAAAAATTCATTACTCAATGGACACATTATTCAATTGAAATGACAAATGGTTGTAAGCTTAAACATTATTTACAAAGCTTCTCCTGCTCCTCCCCCTCAAAAATTGAAGTCAACACTCAATAGACTACCAAAAGAACTGAGTGAAAGAGAACGAGGACAGGAAAACATACAAAGGTCTAAAAAGGGAAATATGATTTTCTTTCTAACAGCAAAATCACCTTCTAACGGCGAAACAGCTGTAAATTAATACTAGCAAAAAAAAATCGGCCAGAAAAGTCCCTGGCCATATCTCCCATTATCTCTTTCTACAACAGTTTTTTTCCCATACTCTCTTTTACCACCATTAGGAGGCACAATCGAACATTGCCAAGAAAATTCTTAAACCTTTCACTACGAAGAATGTAATCACAATATAGTTGAATATGTAACAAGCCAAAGCGCCCATCCCAGTGCAACATGCCATCTTTGATGTCATTATAGCAATAACGAAAAAATCATATTTCCCCTGAAAACACACAAAATCCTAGTCTCTACTCCTCACTCGAATCCGTGAAGGTAACGCTCTTCCAGTTCCCGACCCTCCACAACTACTGCACCGTGCTCTACCCGAGCCTCGACACGATCCACACCCCACATCGCCATCCGACCACCTGCGAGATAAAAAAGATAAACCTTCAATTTTTTACCTAGCAAAGAAGAAATTTACACAAGGACGAGAGAAGAGGGAGAGAGAGAGAGAGAGAGAAATCAAGGAGAAAACAGCTTGCATAAAGCCATCACAAAAATACAACAAGAAAATAAACTAACAATAAACTGACCTCCAACCAACCACTACAAGACAAATAAACTGACAATAAACAAATTCAGAATGAAAAGAAGTTTTCTAGATTCACAGAAAAACAGAGGCAAAAACAAGGCAAGTTACTTACTTATTGCATAAACAAGGCACTTCACGAGTTCCATTGCAAGTTGGACAAGGATTGTAAGGAGGAGCCATAGCCTTCTCCTGGTCCAGAATTGTTTTCACTGCCAACATTCCGGCCGCCATGCCCACACACTGAGCCATGACAGCTGGCAGTGCTAAACCGGGTGACATTACTGCAAGCTTTTTTGTTTCTGCAAATCAAAACAAATCAAATCAGACGATCATCAGCAAAAAAAACATATCATCATGCTATGAGGGAATTCCAAATCATAACAGAAGCAGTGTGGACACATATTTACACAAACCCTAATCGATGGCGCCTTAATGAGACCACAACCTCGAAAACTGTGCAGAAATGTGAGCCAAACATAAACAGTCCAGCAAAACGAGCAAAACGAGCAAACCGATCAAAACAAACAAAGACACAATAAAATGCAAACCACAATAATACCCTCTCACCGGCTAGAACAGGCACGGGACCTCAGTTCAAACTGCAACACAATTGGAAATGTTGTATGCGGGTACAAAAAGCTATGTGTATTACGTCTGCCTATTCACGTTTCATTTAATATAACCACATACAGAATTTCCAAATGTTTTCACTCTCATGAACTTTAAAAAAACTTGCAATAGCTAACCCGAAGAAGCATCCAAAATACATCAATTCCAAAAGAGAGACCAGCTTTGCTACTATAATAATTAAGAAAGCAATCACCCTAATGTCCGGATGATTGATCGCACAGCTTCAAGAACACAGGAGACATACAATTCACATTCTTTCTCCATCTAACAACCATACGTAACACATAAGAAAGCAGCATAATTATACTTCGAAAAACGCTTGAAACATGGCATGAAATCAATAACAGAGATCGCAGATTAACAACAACAAATTGCAATTTGCCGTCAAAACTCATTCCAGCACATACTAACTAGCATAACACGAGTTTACATGACGTTCTTGTGTTCGGCCTTAAAGAGACACGAAGGAAACTCAATAACAGATTATGACGAAGAGAAAACATGATTCTAGCAGTCACGTTTACCAAACTCAGATCATGTATTGAGACAAACAATTGAGAGAGTAGCTTACTTCTTCAACCGCCTCGGTAACTACAAAAACAAAAAAGTAATATTGTGTCCCCTTCAAGTCGAAATTTTTAAAAAGAAGTAAATTCTCTTGATACACGGATTAGGATGGGGCCAATTCCCGTGATTGAGACCTAGACTCGCCAGAGAATTGACAAAACACAAAATGAAATTAACAATCTCCTAAACCAAAGATCAAGTACGTTAATGTAATAATGAGTGTCAGAATGAAAATACTAGGATCAAGAAGTGAAGTAAAAACGAAGGAAAATGATCTAGAGAAACAAAATGTGAAGAGAAAATATTGTAGTTCTGGAAAGAAGTCACAGTTAATCGCTGTGTACAATAAGAAAGCTTTTCCAAACTGCACAATATAGACGTTTCATGTGACAGCCACAGTTGGAACTGGTCTAAGTTAGCTTAACAGCATAGAAATGACTGGACGAACTGCGAGTCCCTTACCGCGCAATTGAAGAAACTACACGGTGAACAGCGATACTTCTTATCGGTGTTGCCACGTATGTTTTTCTTTTAAAATCGCGCGGGATTTTGGTGCCAAAGTGGTTGCTCTACCGCTCGGATGTGTTACACACAGACGTGGCACGCTGCGAGCAATAACAGAAGCATGTGCGGTTTAAATTTTTTCCTGGATGTACGTGCCGTAAAGTTAACTAAAAGGCGTCAGTTCCATGTGTACGTGTTGGTTCTCTTGAAAATTCAAAGCGGGGGCCAAAGGGAGACCTCGGGAGCAAAATCACACGGTTGAAATAAATGAGCACGTGGCGGAAGTATGGCGGTGGAGCATTGTTGCTTGGAATTGACACGTCTGAACAGCTATTATGTACGGCTCCATGTGGTGGGCGCTGCGTAAAACGTGTCTGCCAAGGCAAATTCCCGGCAACGCAGTCCGTAGTGCAGCACAGTCTTCGAAATTGCTTGGAAAGGCGAGGGGTGGTGCATCGCGCCAAGACTTTCAGGCGAATTCGAAAGGCGGTAAGTTGATTCAGCATTCTTGGAAAGGCCAGGTGTCAAAAGAAAATGTACGGATACTGTCTTTGAAAGGAGGAAAATGTTTGTAACAGGCAAATGATATAGGGGCAGAGAGATATTTTATGATTTTTTATGACGTGGCCAAAGTATGGCAGAGTTTCGACCTCACGTCGGCTCCCGATTGCACGCATGGCAGATCTGAATGTAAAAAATCCCTGCGGATGTCGGTGGAGGCTATGCCGATTTTTGTCCAGATTCTACTTTTTAACGCCTTCAAAGAGCCGTGTAAAACCGGTGAACCTTGAAACTTTGTTTGCTTCGTTCTCATGGAATCTAAAGCGCCAGTCTGCATAAACCAATGATTTGCAAGGCGTACGACATTTCATTGGCCAGCAGCGGCACATTTCGAAGAGGTGATGATGATCAGGATGCATTAAAATTTGTCATTTTCCACGCTGTTTCTGTAGTCCTAGAGTAATAATCTTTTAGGGTGCGTCTCCATGTACTTGAAACTTAGCGAACTTACCTTGTTTAATCTTAGTTTCACCATACGGTTCGAGAAAAATTCAGTATTGCATATTACACGCGTATAATACGTAGTTCATCGAACACGTGTGGCCTCTCATGGGAGGTATGCTGTTCTGTAGTTCATGTTCAGAGTTCAAACCCATCGACTCTTTTTCGATAATTGGGTAGTTATGGCCGTAAAATGATAATTTGGACGGTCATGAATCGCCTAATAATTGAAAATGGGTCATGCCAGCTGGTGAACAGACCCTCTCACGAAGGGCACATACGGCGACGTTATTGACGTCACAATTTACGAGAGTACATCGTCTTAAGCTTAGTTTTGACAGGTCCATGGAAATTGGAAAAATATTTCGAATAACAATACGGATTCGTACCTTTTCGTACATGAATCTTCTCAGCGACTCTTAAAATTTCAAACTACACCGTGAATCGTTATTAGCGTATAGAAATTATTAGTGCATATAATGAATTAGTGTCATTTACTCTAATTTGTGTATCAATACCATTTTCAAAAAAATGTTTAATTGTAATTTCTCCATAACGCTGATTTGGGTATACATGATCCGCCGTTGTAGCATATACGGTAAAATAGGTCAGCACGAGAGGACACGTAGTCAAACAAAGGCGTGACGTGATGCACAGAGACTAAACTTCCAAAACGAAAGGACATAGTTCGACGTCACATGAAGCCTCACGACGTCACCCTGGCCATAGCAAGTTTTAAATCAGCGAATCGCAACAAAAAATTGTAAGATCGATTCGTCTTTAATGAACCGACATGATGTGTACAGAATCTCAACAATTGCTCATACCATAATTCAAAAGTAGGTGAAAGTAGGCCCATACAATATGCCTATTGTATGTAAAACATACAATATGACCTTAAGACCCATATTGTATTGGTCTCAAAATGAAAAAAAATAGTAACAGGGTTGAGTTCCACATCGATCGATAGAGAATTAAACGTCATGTCTAAATTTTGAAAAACATTCGGACAAAAAAATAAAATCTCTGGTTTTGATATTTTATTTAAACCGTGAGTTCGGACGATCGGACGAGTCGCTGATCAAAGTCGCGATGTAAGAAGATCACATAAAAGCCCATAACACAACTCATCTCTACGCTGGCCATTCTAAAATTTCGTCAGCGGCGTCGCGATGTACTATGATCGTAGGTCAGTTAATGCGTTTACAAAAGTGCACAAACCATAGTTGTTCACGGGTTTAGTGCGAGCGATTTAATCCATACGAATTATACGTAACAAACGCATTGAACCTTTTGAAAAATCATAAAATGGTTAATGAATTTTCGTCCGTATATTCATTACCCGAAAACAAAAATAAATTATTATATATCCCGCGTTTGTACATTTTTCATGCAGTTCAAAACTTTTCGTCATAGTCCGTACAATTTTGAACAATTAAATGCGTTTACGTTAAATTTCATTGAGTTTACGGAAAGTACTCGAAGTCTAGCGTATCTTTTAGACAAATTGGTGCTTTTTTGTACAAAACCGTCGAATCTTGTAAATACCGTTACAGTTTCGTAAAATCTCGTTAGGTTTACGGACAGAGAAAGTACATCACGTTTTTTTCGATTTATTCCAAATCACGAATTATACGTTTAATCGTAAAAGGAAAAAATCGTGCGATTTGAACAACTATGGCACAAACGCACACACATACAGTATGCCTACTCTGCGCGAGATTTGTGCCAAGTTTTGTGCGCCTACCAAGGGCTTACCATAAAAACGCCTACTTTTAAACATATGACTCATACCACAAGATTTTGTAAATTAATTATTCGGGATGCACAAAAATCGGTTGTTCAAAGCGCAGCCTGTATTGGTCGTTTAAAATGCCTACTTTTGATTTCGTACGTCCGGAAGGTGTTTGACTCTTGGCGCGAAGGACGTCTCACGTAATGCGAGATGCCCTCGTTCGTAACTAAGCGCATTTTGTAGTGTTGGGTATCGAGGACCATTTGTCGATATTCGATATATATCGAATTTCAGGTTCCGGATAATCGATATATCGCTTCGATATATCAAATTTCAAATTATCGCGATATATTGCTGATATATCGCCGATATATCGCATCACCGATATATGAAGCTTCTAAAAAAAAAAAAATCTTGCTAGTCAGTTCTCGGAAGAAGAGGACAACTGACAAAGTGGTGGAGGATGTTTTTTTTTTTTTAGAAACTGCGAATCGCACTGTAAATGGATTAATTTGAACCTAATTGGTTGAGAATTGATTAGCTGCAGCTGCTAGAACTACGTGCCGCTGCAGCCAGAACTAGTGCTACTGCAAATGTTAGTGCAGATGTTAGTACTAGCTACTGTTGCTGCAAGTAGTACTAGCTACTGTTGCTGCAAGTAGTACTAGCTACTGCTACTCTAATTAATAAAAATAAGAATAAGAATAAGATTTTACAATTTGTACACTTCAAAAAATAATTAATAATAAAAAAAATAATAGTTCACATTTTATACACTTTAAAAAATAATAAATAAAAATAATAATTAAAACTCACATTTTGTACACTTCAAAAAATGATTAATTTAAATAAGAATAAAATATCACATTTTATACACTTCATAAACTATTGAATAAAAATAATAATAAGAATTCTCATTTTTTACACTTCAAAAATTAATAAATAAAAATAATAATAAAAATTCATGCCTGAAACAAACAGTCTGCATTTTTTTTTTCATTTCATACTTTGACTAAATTAGTGTGGGTTTCAAGTTTTCATATGTGAAGTTTTGTACCGTAATACGTACTAAATAAGTAACTATATGAATTAGTATTACAGTATTAGTACTTTTTCGTCGGTTACATTTTACAGCGTTACCTTTTAAGTCTTGGAACGAAAATCACGTCGTACGTCGCGTTTCAGAAAAATTGTCGTCATCGCTAAAACAACATATTAAATAAAATTTTATTTTATAAAATACAATATATCGCGATATATATCGCGATAATTTATGTTGGTCGCGATACGATATATCGAGGACTTTCCTCAATCGATATTCGATATATCGAATATCGAAATTATCGCGATATGAAACTACCCGATACCGAACAGTAGCATTTTGGGTTAGAGAGAAATAAAAATCGAATTTGCGATTGAAATAAACCTTTAGCCTAAAATGTTATAGTTACACTAAAATACGAATCTTATGAAACAAGTAAAACTTATGTATCGTATGGAGTACAATAGACACACAAAAAATTGACGTCCAGTTAACGATTTCGAGGGACACGCATTCGGACGCTAATGAGATAAGTTCGGCGAATCTATTTAGGAAAGCTTAATCTCATCTGTCCATTTGTTTTTAGATGAGCGTTCGAAACCCCCTTAAAGTTGAGAAAAGTGATAAACAGCAACAATTTGCCACTGGATTGAATTTTCAAATTTGGTTATGTTGATATGCATTTCGACCAGTTATATAAATTCTGCGAAATTTGAATGTTGTTTTAATGATTTTAATGAATGAAAAATAATACGAATCTAAACGGTTATACTAATTTAATGATCAAAATATCCTTTGTAATTCAAGATTATAGAAGAACTATGGTTTTAAGGGGCCCGTAGGTCCACTTCGATTCTTATGGCGTCAAAAAAACTGAAATTCTATGGGCTCCATTGCCCACAGAATTCGCAGATCCAAAAGAAGCTAATCTAGATAGTGTTGACTCCAAGTTGATATAAACCCAAATGAATGATCCCTTGACAATTAGAACCCCAATACGCCTTCACCCCTGTGAAGAGAAGACATTCTGTGTGCTCAGTTCCACCACAGAATGCAAAGCTTGAATATGTGTTTTTGGACAATATTCCCCACTTTGACTTTCCCACTGAATAAGTGCCACCCTGGCACGCAAAGACTCTGACCAACTACACCCCTGTGTAGCTTGGACTCCCCTGAGTCTACAACAAAAAGAATCACTGAATTTGTTCACCCGAGCATTAAGTTATGGCTGGTCAAAGATGATCTTTATAGTTACAAGCTCTCTTAGAGAGAGGTACCTAAATATCACTAAGTCTTGATCTGCCTACTCACGACTACCTACTACTAAACCCTAGTCCAATAGGAACACTTTATAGTACAAGAATGTACATTAGGCGATGTACTTATTGTACGGATATTGTACGACATGGTCTACAAGGTGACACCTATCAAATCGGGAGCCATGGTTCCTCCTTCCATCTTCTCTAGTATCAAATAACGTGGCGCCACGTGGCACCGCGTGACGCTATCTCCGAATGCCGCCAAAAGCTCACTTCGCGTGGCGGCTACAATGCCGACCGTCAGATCAAAACATATTTTACACGGTTCAGATTCGCGTACATGCATGAATTGTTCCTCTTCGTTAGTCTGGTGTTAACTAGCCTTTGCGTTAAGGTTTAGATACCTTTGAAACCCGTTATGTCTATCATTTCGTTAACGCCTTATTGGTTAAGGCTTACCTCTACAAGTATAACCACGGACCATGGTTCAAATGTGGTCTGTAGCAGTTTTTGGTTATTTGTTAGTTTGTTAGAACTCTCTACTTCTACACTTATAAATACCTATTGTACCCCACATATGCCATCGTTGACTCTAAGATATAGGCTTAAACTAATGGCTATTATAGGATGGTAGGTACCAGGATCAAATCCTGATTCCGACATATCCATTTTGGTACAAACTGCGATTAGCCTATCCTCTTTAGACAGCCATGGCTCTAGCTCTCTCTCTGGTTTTCACTGACTGCAACAAGTATGGGGACCGGAGAGATTTGAGCGAGAAGCAGGCTGCCTTTGCTGACTTACTCTATTTATTTTTTCAATACAGACCTAGAAAATACATAAATTTTAACAAAAACAAATCGAAATGTAAGTTTCATCGTTATTAGGGTTGTGTTCCATGCTGGTTAAAAATAAAATACTATGGCGAAATTAGCTTCTATGCTCGTATCTTTCCTAAGGGTGCGTCCCTATGTACTTCAAACTTAGAGAATTTACTTTGTTTTTTAGCGCAGATCCGGCGGACCCGGATTTCGGGTGTCCCTATGTGTACCGAACGAAGTTGCCACTTAAAGGGGTGACGATTGTATACATCGACACTGCCCGTGACGGCTGTCGACAGTGTTCAATCTGTGATGATGCACCAAATTGTAAAAAAATGCCCTTAGAACGTCACAAGAATGCAAGGCTGCGTGAGAGGGGCGGTGTGTGCGACTTGCTGGGGCGCCCTCACAAATTTCTCACGATTTCGTCAAATGGCATCGGAGATTCCAGACCCCTGGAATAGAAAAGTCCGTACTGAACGAAACGCGACAAAACAAAAAAAATTGTGTACTTTGATGGACGCAAACGGACAAAACACAACGATTAGTGTACTTTTCACCGTTGCTTAAATTCGTTTGAAATTTTTGTAAAAAATTTTAGACGTGCGAATACGTGTTCTTATTTTTTTTTGGAAAATGCTTTGTTTTAAAACACATCAACCCTGTATTTTAAAGAAAAGTTTGAAGATGACATTTTTTGGCGTGGCCGTGGGCCGAAGAAAACTAGACGACAACATGCAGTATATCTTAAATTCGATGATGACGCCAAATGTACTTCTCTTTTTTTCTATTTTTTTATACGGTTAAAACTTACGCGGTACTGCTCTAAGTTTTACAAGAAAACGACAGAAAAAAACCCTTACTTTTACGACTCTAAGTTTTACACGATAATGACAGAAAAAAGCCCTTACTTTGGCACACAAAGACGCACCCTAAATCAGGGTGTGTCCCCATGTGTTCAAGTAAGGGTTTTTTTTCTGTCGTTTTCACAGAAAATGGGACTTGCGACGAGAAAGTATAACGCCGTACAAAAAATGGGCAAAAACACAAGCACATTTTGCTTCATTTTGGTACTTGGAAGGTACGACAATTTGGCGTTATTATCATCGCGACCCACTTCCAGCTCATCTTCACACTTGCAATGAAATCAAATCACGACCTGATTTTAATCAAAATACTACCCTATTGACGAATAGAAAACTTGGATTGCACTCGTCAAACGTTTTCAAAAAAAAATGCACGAAGGAAAGTACACGCTATTTTTTTCAATGCTCGTCACGCGCATGCACATAAGAAAATGACAAACATGTACGGAAAACATTTTGCAGGGGTCTCGGACCTCCACTTTCTTTCATGGGTCCTTTGCAAACTTTTACGTTGTCCTCGTCTCTCCCCTTCTTTCTCACTCGACCACTCCTCTTTCTCTCTTATTTACACGAGATGCAGCAATAATATTATCGAATGAAAGATTAATATTTTTTCTTTTTTTTAATATTTTTGGTCTAAGTTTGATGGCATATCAAATGATAAAGGATAAGAAAACGAAATAGGGAAGCCATGGCGAAAAATGTACGTAATGATGAAGTCACATGGTAGCATGACTTAGCTATGTCACAATACCCTAAACATCTACAATGTCACAAAAAGCTCGACGTCTACAAACGTCGCCGTTTTTAGGAAGTTTCGTTGTTTCGTAGTCGTCTACATTTCGTTTCGTAGACTGTCGCACATTTTGTAGACGTCTACAACTATCACATATTCGAAGTAATGAACGTGCAAGTAACGATTGACATGGGCACACTTTGAAAAGTACACCGTAAAATCTGCGCTAAAGTCCAAAGTAACGTTTCAAAGTTTCGGTTACATGGGGACACGCCCTCATACGAAAACTTCCACGTGTTGTTTTTCTTTTGGAAAATCTATAGAATCTCACCTAGAATCTTCACAAACTCTCAGATTTAACACGTCTCCATGAAATGTTTTAACTAGACGACAAGGAGAAGCCATAGATTTATAAGCGCCAAAGAATTCGAAAGAATAAAGGTATATTACGAAAGAACACTCCGGCTGGTTCAAAATGGTTTCATTATTTTCCTCGATCTGTTCTTTATTTTTTTATTTCGTGAGATACCGTGCGACAAAAGCTTAGATCCTTTCACGTCGATGAATGTAAAACATAGTTCAAAAATAGGTGTTTTTATGGTAGGCCTTTGGTAGGCGCACAAATCTTGGCACAAAACTCGCGCATGTGTTTGCGTTGTGCACACCCCTGTACGAACGTACGAATCTGACGTATCATCATAGTACAGCGCACGCCGCCGGACGGAATTTTTTAGCGAACTGACACGGCGTAGGATGACATTCCGCTGGAAAAAAAACCCCGAAAAAAAAAACGCAGACGTAAGTCCTATCGTTAGTTGTGTTATGGGCTTTTCATGTGATCTTCTTAGATTGCTACTTTGATCAGCGACCGTCCGATCGTCCAAATCTGACGGTTTAAATAAAAAATACCTCAAAACTCACGGAAAAATACAAATTTGTCCGAATGTTTTTCAAAATTTAGACATGACGTTTAATTCTCTATCGATCGATGTGCAACTCAACCCTGTTACTATTATTTTATATTTTGCGACCAATACAATATGGGTCTTAAGGCCATATTGTAGGTTTTGCGTACAATAGGCATATTGTATGGGCCTACTTTCACCTACTTTTGAACTATGCTCAGGAGTCCGGCTACTTTTGTCAACAGCTAAAAGCCTAAACCCTAGAGTTTTGGCTGCGTTAGGGTGATTTTAGGTCATCAGTAATGGAAGCGCTACTTGAAAGCCGTACGATGTTCACCGAATATATAGCGGACGGCTGGATATTGAAATTCTACCATCATCTGAACCGAAAAGCGGACGATCGGATCATTGTAGCCGGAGATTTAGAGGGTTTGGGACAGATACGAGTATCCGACGGCTACAAATTCTGCCGCAGCCGCCGACGTTTCGCCGTCCATAATGATTGAAAATCTTGAACTAGTACAGACCGTACGTAGCCTGACATACAGCTGTTTTGTTTTTAGGAAAAGGACAGCTTCGTCGCGGTGCCTTTAGTGATTCAACGAACTGAGAACATGTGAAATTTGTGGCGCAGATTTGACGAACTACCTTGTGGTGTAAAACATGGACGGTTGAGATGCAGCACGACCGTACCCTACCTTCCAGTGATCTGATTTATGTTCAATTCCCAAGTTCCGACAAAAGCGTACGGTAACCGAGCACTTTCATTAGCGTGGAAAGCATTGTATTCATTCTAATTTTTACGGCCGACGTTTCAAACCTGATTGCTCAAGAAGCGAGAATTTTAGCCTAGGAAGTTCTTTAGGGTTTTTAGGTTTTTTAATTTTTTTTACTAGGATCAATTACAGCCAAAATAGACCGACACGTGAGCAAGAATCGGCAGATCCTCCAAAGCCCGGACAAATGCCGCAGACTTGCTATCCAGCCAATCGCATGTAACGAAGATACAGCCACGTGGCGACACAGAGCGAAAGTATTTCATCACCTCTACTTCAGATATGGATTTTGACAAGACCGAACGATCATCCACATTCCGCATATTATTGGCCATGCAGAAATCGTGTTGATATTAACCGACAAAAATGTCGGTTGTTACTACTGGTGCTGTAAAAATGGCCACTCTGCATGCCACGTGGACATCAGCGTACGTGTTCCTGAAAGCACCTTCATTTTCTACGTCTGACCGGAGACCGGTCCAGGAAACATTTATCGGCTACGAAAGGACACTGCCACGTCGGCAGCCGTCGCGCTCGATTCATAAACTGGTATTGTTGTGTTGTATATTCTGTCGGATTTCCACCGATATATCTGTTTCGTATATCGTATCGAAAACAGTTTCATTTGCGCGACGCGAAGTCTATATTGTGCCGTACTGGAGGTACAGTCCAGTACAGTACACCGCCAATCGCTATTAGAGTATATAACGCCAATTCGGTGCCCTTTTTTCAAAAAAAAAAACCTGAAATACAATTAATAACGCTATTTAAGTACGTGGACCATAATCTGCCACGTCTCACTAATAGCGATTGGCGGTGTACTAAACTGTACTGAATCTTACATTTTTAGGAGTGAAGGTCGCGTGTGAAGGGGTCCACGTCGCCTTTCACTCCTTTCACTCCAATTTCGCTTTACGACGCCTCGCGCCGCGCGGCGCGTCGCAAGTATAAATATGTACCCGGGAGGTATGTTGCGAAGTGTGAAGGTCACAATACATTTTGGACCCCTGCACACCCTGCACTCCACTGTAGTCTCTTTTTGATCCAAAATTATTGGAAAAAAAATAATATAATAGTTTTATCGCTTCCCGTTGGACCGACAGCGCAAGTCAAAGACACGATCGTCATTAGGGTTTCGTTTGGCTGGGAGGCGCCGGATGCCAAACAGGGCGGAAAATGATTGACCGCTTTTTTTTACCGCTGAAACAGGAAAATGAACGGCGCGAGATGCGTTAAGTGCAGCTAGTTCGCACGGCTACTGTTGTTCGCACACGTAGGTTACAGTACTTTACAGTACAGTACTGTACAGTACAGACTAGGTTTCTTACGAGTTCGTATGGAAACCGATATAGCGATGGAAAATTAGTACGGAACAGTTTCACACCGGGATTCGCAAAGCTGCAGTACAGTACGGTAATGTACTTTAGATTTCTTTTCTGACAAGTGACAAGTGACATGATGACCTTTCAAGCGCGAATCGTGGCTGTCCATATTATTTATTTGACTGGTTTTTTACGGTTTTTTAGGGTTTTTAGGGTTTCTTTTAGGGGGCTTTTTTTCCTTCGTTCATTTTTGTTTTTTTCACCCGATTATCGAATAACCACCGATATGAAAAGGGCAAATGTATCGTAGATTAAACAAACTGGCATGGAAAAAACGGTTATACCATCAAAACGCCAACGAGAGGTTTTATGTTGACTTCTCACCTGGAGCCAACGCTTTCGTCAATTTGTTGCACATCTCTCATCGAGCATTCTGATTGTGCGGGAACATTTGTCCGTTTGCGCACGAAAACGGGGACTCACATATGTGGTAGTGGGTCCCACCATGATACGGACTTTTGGGCGGTTCTATCAGCGACACGCTTTTTATTGGTTCACGCCTTCACGGATTAGCTTTTCCTCCCATTCGTTGTCGGTGCCCGAAATATAGGATTCTTACGATTTCGTACGGGCTTTGGAAATAGGTTCGAGCGCTCATCCGTTACGTCACGGAAAAGCTTGCCCTAAAAAAAACAGCCAATCACTACGACCGGCACAGCAAAAACAGATACGCTATTGGTTAGCTAACTCCTGCCATTTCCCGCCTCCCGGCGACACGTCATCCAGCTGGACATCCGCGAGACGAAGTAGCTGTACGGAAGGAATGAGATTCATTACTCGCGTCATTGTTGGCTGCGGTCGACAGGTACTTCTCCGTAAGCCAATCCAAGAACAGTGTGCATTTTAAGTCACACGTGTTACTAGAATGTGACAACAGTGTGAACACGCCACCGTCCATCCTGGCGGTCCCTGTAACCTTTACCGGTGATTGGGACTTCCCCGCTGCCGACCGAAACCCGCATATGCAGTACTGTACTCTAATCGCGCTTGTAGATAGAAATCGACGGCCAGGATTCGAAATTGTTCGAACTGTGTAGCGTGGCCATCTCAGGTAAGCTCGATTCCTGGAGGTTGTGGATTACGCCTACTATGACGTGGCAGTCCCTGACGCTTTTTGCCACGCGGCAGTTCTGATTGGTAACCCTCTTATGTCTCACACTCACGTGATGCGGGTGTGAATTTTTAAATGGTCATCCGTACAAATCCTTTGTGCATCGATCCGTACGGTTCTTGACCGGGGAAAATCTCGTCCTGCAAAGTGAAAGAAAAAGTTCGCGCGTCGCGAACTTTTTGTGTCTGTTTAAAAAAATGCGCGCTAGATTTGGGCATGGACGCGTCAGAAATCTCTAATATCCGTACATATCGCTATGAGAAAATCCCGATCTGACTGCCCGACCTGACCGTACGGACGTATCACGCGCCTAAACGTCGCCTTGACAACCTTTCTTGGCAATTGTACCAAACGCCAGTCCACTGAAGCAATCAAATTGTGACAGCTGTCACTGTAGACGAGAGTTAAACAACTCTACTGAATAGTACAGGAAAAGAAAATCCGCTTGAGTGACGTGTGTCACGTCGCGGGGAAGCCGTCCCATGTTTACCGTCACATCTGTCACGTTTCGGAGATTCTCCGGGAGGATGAAAGTTCAGTCGCAAAACTTTTTCAAAAGAAGGAAAAAGGAAAAAGACAGCTTTTCGGCTATTCGGCTATGGCTGCTCCAGCTGGAACCTTGTAGCCGTATTTTCGACCGTTTTCCGGGCTCAACGACGAAATACGTAACGACAGCCGAATTCGTGCGATGAAGCCGATTAAGAATATGGTGCTTAAAGCGGTAGATGGAGACATGCAATTTTTTGTCTTTTTGTGGACAGTTGAGGATTGATTGCTGTATGAGAGGAAGTTAGGTGAGATAGGAGAGAGCGAGAGAGGGAAGGATTGAGATGCGGAAAGGGGAGATAGCTGGGAAGGGAAGGTAAGGGAAAGGTAAGGAATGAGACAAGAAAGAAGCTTACAAAGGATGAAAGAAGACATCAAAACTGGATAGCGAAAGGAAACAGACAAACGCATCCGAGGACGGAAGAATGAGAGAGAATAACGTGATAAAAACGGAAAGGAAATAGCAAACAGGGAAAGAAATTGGGGGAAATTGGTAAGTAAGGAAAGAAGAAACAAGGTTAGGTTGAAAGTAAGGAAACAAGGAAGGATAGGCAAAAATCATTTAGAATCATCTAGAGGGAGAGGAAGGTAGAGTGAGAAGGAGGAGGGAGGAAGTGACATTTGGACAAAGAAGAAATGAAAGAAGCACGCACGAGAGGAAATAAGAAAGCGAGAGGGACAGGAACTCCAAGGGAAGGAGAGAGAGAAAGTAGGAAAGGAAGGTAAGAAACGTATTACAGAAAAAGAGACGGAAGAAAGGGTGGAGAGCACACATATAGAAACGGAAACGGAAACGGAAACGGAGGCGGAAGCGGAAAGGGACGATATCAGGAACAAAAAATGATACCGATAACGGAAACAGAAATTAAAATAGAAACTATAACAGAAACAATGGAAATTTAACTGAAATAGAAGTTAGGAAAACAGGAAGAAAGCAAAGATCTGACTTGAAGAAAAAACAAAAAAAGGGAGCAAGAGAGAAAGAGTGAGATACACAGAGAGAGACAGAGTGAGGCACACAGGGAGAGGGGGAGAGAGAGAGAGAGAAAGAGAGAACGATATGGATCCTCGTGCAATGGACCCCCGGCGTCTCCAAGAGCTTATCCAGGCAAGCTTCAGTATGAGTTTGGGATTGGCTCCATCCGCCATCACTACCCCTCCCTCTCTTTCCACGTCTCATCCTCCCACCCACCCATCCTCTCTCCCTCCCTCGCAACCCCCCACTCACCCTCCCTCTCTTCCCTCCTCTCTGCAGCCCTCTCACCCCTCTTCCCACCCTGCTCACCCTTCCTCCCACCCTCCTCTCTCTCCCTCCCATCCTCCCTCCCATCCTCCCTCCCATCCTTCCTCTCACCCTTCCTCTCTCCCTTCCTCTCTCCCAGAGAGAGAAAGTGAGAGACACTCTTCCTCTCTCCCTCCCTCCCACCCTCCATCCATCCCTCCTCTCGCTCCCCCACTTGGCCTCCTCTCCCTCCCCCCCGAGGGTCCCACTCAGGCCGACATGGTGGCTGCCATGCTGAGTCAGCAAGGTTCACACGTGCGAAATTTGGAGGGTTCGCACGTGCGAGCTCTCCAAAGCCACGGGGGGGGGTTCCCTCCTCCCTTCTCCTTCCCTCCCCAGCCCCAGAGGTTTGCCATGGGGGGCGGAGAGAGATGGACGCCTGGGGCTTCGTATCAGCCGATGTAAGTGGGAAGGGAAGGGGGGGAGAGAGAGGGGAGGGAGAAAGGGGAGGAGGGTGAGAGAGGCAGAGGGAGAGAGGGGGGGAGGGGCAGCATGGTTGCGAGGGGCGTATGATCAGTCATTGTGGGTGGGAAGGGAAGAGGGAGGAGAGCGGTGCAGGAGAGGGAGGAGGAATTGGGGGTGGGAAATAGTGGAGGAGAGGGTTTTAAAGGCGAGAGTGAGATCTAGTCGGTGGTTTTTTTTTTCTTTTTTTTTGGAGGATTGGGGTCAGGGTTTTGGCTTGAATTTGTTCGTATTTTCAAACTTTACACTCTTGTTTATTTGGTTTTTTTGGAGTGCCCAATAACCTTTTTTTTTGTGATTTAATTTTTTGACTGTGATTCCAAGATTATGACTTTTCTTTGTATTAGTTGTACTCCAAAGGTGTTTGGGATCCGTGAAAAAGATATCAATTTTCCTTGGTTTTCTTTTTTCCTTAGTTTGCTGCATGTGAAGGTAAAAATTTGATTTACTTTGAATTGGTTTTTGTACTCGGAAAATTTTGGATCCCAAAAAGCACACTTTAAATTTGCGAAAACTATTGCAAATGCTTTCTTAAGTAATTTGGTTCCTTGTACTTATTTCCTTAAATAAGTTTTGTGGTTTCCTTGTACTTTTTGTACTGTTTTTTCGAGTATAATACATGTATAGAACGGATTAACCACACATAGCTTTCTCGATTGTTTTAATTGTTTTGTATTTGTTTAAAAAATTAGAATAAAAAAAAAGTAGGAAATACGGTGAAGATGTTTTCGACTTTTCTTTGGTGTATTTCATGTGAAAGTTACATTTTGATTTAGGAAATTGTTCCATATAAGGTTTTATAGATTTGGTCCATAGGATAAGAAAAAAAAAAAAAGATGGAATATCACTCCATAGAGGAAGTAAAGAGGGAGCAGGTTCACTTCATGAATTTAGAAGGAAAATGTAAAAGAATTCAAAAGTATAGTATTTTTCATTCTTAAGATTAAGGATTCAAAGTCATCCATTCCGATTGATTATTTTCCGCTTTTCTGTTATGTTTTGAGAAGTAATTGACTTTTTTCAACAAAAAATGTAAATT
>JBBHKE010001281.1:111172-307497 GCA_037447655.1 Zygnema cylindricum | reverse complement strand
GAGGTGAAGATTTCACATGCATAAGGGAAATGGCAATACCCTTTGCTACACTTTTAAGAATTAAGAGCTTAGCAACCTTGTCTTTGTAGTTCCACTTTTCATACTCTGATCTTTCGGTCTGAACCTTTGTGGCTGTTTTTGGTGGTGCTGCTCGTGGTATTGCCTTCGGCAATGGTGTCTCTTGAGTTGAAACTCCTCCTTTTTCTCATTCCATGACAATCTCCTCTCCATCCTCATCTTCATCCTCGGTGATGGTGGCAGCTGTTCTACCAACTGTAGAGGCGGGGGTTCCAAAAAAACGTGTCCTTCCAAACCTAGGTGGAGGTGGGCATCAAATTTATCTAGACACTATGCCCCATAGATGCTTCTCAAATAGTTCTCCCTCAATCATCATTTCCCAATAAAGAAAGACTGATCCATCAAATATGGGCACCCTAGAGGGTGGGCCCATAACCTGAAACTATGTGGTCTCCATTGACCCAAAGAATGAGCAGCATATGTAAAGCCTCTATGATAATATTTGCCCCTTCTACTTTCACGCTGAATAAGCGCCGCCCAAGAACACAAGTATTCTGACCACTCTCACCCCTGTGAGGACAAGACTCCTTTGAGTGAAACGCAAAAAGAATTACTGAATTTGCTCCCTTGAGCAGTAAGTTTTGGCTGGTCAAAGATGACCTTTATAGTTACAAGCTCTCTTAGAGAGAGAGGTACCTAAATATTACTAAGTCTTGGTCTCCCTTCTCACGACTACCTACTACTAAACCCTAGTCCAATAGGAACACTATATATTACAAGAAGGTACAATGGGCGATGTACTTATTGTACGACCATTGAACGATAAGGTCTATAAGGTGACACCTGTCAAATCGAAAGCCATGGTTCCTCCTCCCATCTTCTCCGGTATCAAATAATGTGGCTCCACGTGGCACCGCGTGACCCTTTCTCCGTATGCCGCCAAAAGCTCACTTCGCGTGGCGGATATAATGCCGGCCGTCCGATCAAATTATATTTTACACAGTTCAGATTCTTGTACATGTAGGAATTGCTCTTTTTGGTAAGTCTGCTGTTAATTAGCTGTTGTGTTAATGTATATATATTTATGAAACCTATCACGTGTATCGTTTCGTAACGCCTTAATGGTTAAGGCGTTAGGCTATAGAGAATCTAGAGGTCGCAGGTTCAAACCTAGACTTGAGCATCATTTAGCAAAATACCCTTTACTTCAAAAACTGCCACTTCCTAAATATGGCGGCAGCCATGGCGCGCCTTTGATCCTCACTCTCTTTCTTTAAAGCAAAACTAAAATATGTAAGTGACCTATTAATTACCTCTTTTCAACATTACCTAACTTACACAATTTTTTAGCGCTAACAGGAATTGTTATTTAAATTACACAAAATATTAGCGCTATTAAGAATTGTCACCTAATTTACACAAACTGTTAGTGCTAACAAAAATTGTTACTTAACTTACACAAACTGTTAGTGCTAATAGGAATTGTTACCTATCTTACAAAAATAGTTAGCGATAACATGTATTGTTACCTAACTTACACGAACTATTAGCGCTAACAAGAATAGTTATCTAAATTACACAAATAGTTAACGCTAACAGGAATTAAAACCTAACTTACACAATGTGTTAGCGCTTAAACGAGTTGCTATCTAAATTACACAAACTATTAGCGCTAACAGCAATTGTTATCTAAAATACAAAACTATTAACGCTAACGGATATTGTCACCTAATTTACACGAACTATTTGCGCTATCAAAAATTGTTACCTAACTTAAACAAATTGTTAGCACTAACAAGAATTGTTATCTAAATTACAAAATTTGTTAGCGCTAACAAGAATTGTTACCTAACTTACACAAAATGTTAGCCCTAACATGAATTGTTATCTCAATTACATAAATGTTAGCGCTTACAAGAATTGTCACCTTATTTACACAAATATTTTGGGCAAACAGAAATTGTTATCTTAATTATACAAACTGTTAGCTCTAATAACAAATGTTACCTAACTTACACAAACTGTTACCGCTAACAAGAATTGTTATCTAGATTACACAATTTGTTAGCGCTAAAAGGAATTGTTACTCAACTTATCCAAACGATTAGTGCTAATAAATTTGTTACCTAACTTACACAAACTTTTAGCGCAAAAAGAAATTGTTATCTAAATTACACAAACAGTTAGCGCTAACGAGAATTATTACGTAACTTACACAAACTGTTAGGGCTAACAGGAATTGTTAGCTAACTTACACAAAATATCAACACTACTAGGAATTGTTATCTAAATTACATAAACTGTTATCGTTAACTAAAATTGTCAACTAATATACACAAACTGCTAGCCTTAACTGGAATTATTACCTAACTTACACAAACTATTAGCGTTATCAGGAATTGTTATCTAAATTACACAATTGTTATGGCAAACAAGAATGGTTACTTAACTTACACAAAGTGTTAGGGCTAAGAGGAATTGTTACCTATCTTACACAAACTGTTAGCGCTTACAGGAATTGTTAGCTAACTTACACAAACTGTTAACGCTAATAGGAAATGTTATCTATATTATACAACTGTTAGCGTTAACAAGAATTGTCACCTAATTTACACAAACTGTTAGAGCTAACAAAAATTGTTATCTAGATTATATAAAGTATTAATGCTAACGAGAATTGTAACCTAACTTTCACAAACTGTTAGCGCTAACAGGAATTGTTATCTAAATTACACAAACTCTTAGCGCTAACAAGAATTGATATCTAAATTACACAATTTGTTAGTGCTAACAATTAATATCACCTAATTTAAACAAAGTGTTAGTGCTTATAAAAAATAATATCTATACTACACAAACTGTTAATGCTAACAAGAAGTGTCACCTAATTATCACAAATTGTTAGCGCTAACAAGAATTGTTACCTAAATCACACAAACTGTTAGCGCTAACAGGAATTGTTACCTAACTTATCCAAATTGATAGCGCTAACAACTAATGTTGTCTAACGTACACATACTATTAGCGCTAACAAGAATTGTTATCTAAATTACACAAACTGTTAGTGCTAACAAGAATTATCACCTAATATACACAAACTGTTAACGCTAACAAGAATTGTTACCTAACTTACACAAACTGTTAGTACTTCCATGAATTGTTACTTAACTTACACAAACTATTACCGCTAACAAAAATTATTATCTAAATTACACAAACTGTTAGCGCTACTAGGAATTGTTATCTAAATTACAAAAATTGTTAGAGTTAATTGGAAATTTCACCTAATTTACAAACACTGCTAGCCCTAACAGGAATTGTTACTTAACTTACAAAAATTATTAGGTCTAACAAGAATTGTTACTTTACTTACACAAACTGTAAGCACTCACAAAACTTATCGATTAACTTAAGCAAACTATTAACGCTAATAAGAATTGTCTTCTTAATTACACAACTATTAGGGCTAACAGGAATTGTCACTTTATTTACACAAATTGTTAGCGCTAACCGGAATTGTTACCTAACTTACACAAACAATTACCGCTAACAAGAATTATTATCTAAATTACACAAACTGTTAGCGCTAACAAGAATTGTTACCTAACTTACACAAATTGTTAGCGCTATCAAGAATTCAAATCTAACTTACACAAACTTTTAGCGCTAAAAGGAATTGTTATCTAAATATCACAAAATGTTAGCGCAAACGGGAATTG
This sequence comes from Zygnema cylindricum, assembly GCA_037447655.1. Classification (NCBI taxonomy): domain Eukaryota; kingdom Viridiplantae; phylum Streptophyta; class Zygnematophyceae; order Zygnematales; family Zygnemataceae; genus Zygnema; species Zygnema cylindricum. The sequence goes on along the minus strand of JBBHKE010001281.1, from coordinate 303,760 downwards.
TTACCTAACTTACTCAAAATATCAACGCTACTAGGAATTGTTATCTAAATTACATAACCTGTTAACGTTAACTGGAATTGTCACCTAATTTACACAAACTGTTAGCTCTAACAAATATTATTACCTAACTTACACAAACTATTAGCGCTAACAGGAATTGTTATTTAAATTACACAACTGTTACGACTAACAGGAATCGTCACTTAATTTACACAAACTGTTAGCGCTAACAAGAATTTTTACCTATCTTACAAAAGCTGTTAGCGCTTACAGGAATTGTTAGCTAACTTACACAAACAGTTAACGCTAACTGGAAATGTTATCTATATTATACAACTGTTAGCATTAATATGAATTGTCACCTAATTTACACAAACTCTTAGCTCTAGCAGGACTTGTTACCTAACTTACACAAACTGTTAGTACTAACATGAATTGTTACTTAACTTAAAATTTAGCGCTTACAAGAATTGTTAGCTAACTTACAGAAATAGATAGCGCTAACAAGAAATGTTATTTAAATTATAAAACTGTCAACGTTAACAAGATCAGTCACCTAATTTACACAAACTTTTATCGCTAACAAAAATTGTTATATTGATTATACAAACTATTAATGCTAACAAGAATTGTTACCTAGCTTTCACAAACTGTTAGCGCTAACAGGAATTGTTATCTAAATTACACAAACTCTTAGCGCTAACAGGAATTGTTACCTAACTTACACAAAATGTTAGAACTTACATGAATTGTTACTTAACTTACACAAACTGTTAGCGCTAACAAGAATTGTTACCTAACTTACACAAAATGTTAGAACTTACATGAATTGTTACTTAACTTACACAATCTTTTAGCGCTAAGAGGAATTGTTTTCTAAATTACACAAACTGTTAGCGCTAACATGAATTGTTATCTAAATTACACAAACAGTTAGCGGTTAGAAGAATTCTTACCTAACTTACACAAACTGTTATCGCTAACAGGAATTGTTACTTGACTTACACAAACTGTTAGCCCTAACAAGAATTGTTACCAACTAACAAAAACGGTTAACGCTAACAAGAATTGTTACCTAACTTACAAAAACTGTTATCACTAACAAGAATTGTTTCATAACTTACACAAATTGTTAGCGTTAATAAGAATTGTTTTCTTAATTACACAAGCTGTTTTCTCTAACAAGAATTGTCACCTATTTTACACAATTTGTTAGCGCTAATAAGAATCTTTATCTAAATTACACAAACTGTTAGCGCTAACATTAATTGTTACCTAACTTAGATAGTTGTTTACGCTAACAAGAATTGTTACCTAACTTATACTAAATGCTAAGGCTAACAACAATTGTTATCTAAATTGCACAAACTGTTAGCGTTAACAGGAAATGTTACTTAACTTACACAAATTGTTAGCGCTATCAGGAATTGTTATCTTAATTACACCAACTATTATTGCTAACAAGAATTGTAACCTAACTTACACAAACAATTAGTGCTAACAAGAATTGTTATCTAAATTTCACAAACTGTTACCGCTTACAAGAATTTTTATCTTAATTACAAAAACTGTTAGTGCTAATAAGAATTGTAATCTAAATTACCCAAACTGTTACCGGTAACAAGAATTGTTATATGAATGTCACAAACTGTTAGCGCTCAAAATAATTGTTATCTAAATTACACAAACTATTAGCGCTAACAGGAATTGTTACCTAACTTACACAAACTTTTAGCGCTAACAAGAATTGTAACTTAACTAACACAAACAGTTAGCGCTAACAGGAATTGTTATCTAAATTACACAAATTGTTAGCGGTAAGAAGAATTGTTACCTAACTTACACAAACTGTTAGCGGTAAGAAGAATTGTTACCTAACTTACACAAACTGTTAGCGGTAAAAGGAATTGTTACTTAACTTTTGCAATTCTGTGTCCTCGATTGGAGAATAGAATACAGGAAGCCTCTAGATAGTTATTAACTAACCCACTTTCAATGGAAACCACAGCTACCCAAGCAAAAAAGCAGACAATCTAATTGCACCCTTGTGCAGCCTGAACTTCCTTCAGTCCGTAGAAAAAGAAATCTCTGAAAACGCCCAACCAGGCGATAAGTTATAGGGTGGCAAAGATGCCAATTTGTACAAACTCTGAGAGAGAGAGAGGACTATCTTCCTGATTTTTCCTAAGTCCTAGTTTTTCCTAGTTCCTTCCACATCCCCTATCTACTGCATGTACGAACCAATCAGAACACTTTAGAGTACCAGAAAGTACTACTGTCAATGTACTTTCTGTACGTCCTTTGAACGACAAGACGATTAGGTGGACGCGTGTCCATTTTCCACTCGTCCCTACGTTCCTCGGAATTCTTGCGACCAAATGTCGTCTCTCCACGTGGCGCCAGGTCATGCCACGTCACTAAATGCCATAGTTACCATTCCGGGATTTCGGCGCTGATGTGCGCCGTCAGATTTGACACGAAATGTTATCTCAGCCGTAATAAATATTTGCGCGATATTTGTTTCGATGTCGAAACAAAATGCGCGATATACGTTTCAAATTAGTATAGTACTTCGTACTTTATCAAACTGTATCTATGTATGCAGTAAACATTTTCAGTTAAATGGTTTATGTATTGTACAATAGTTTAAATACTAATCAAACCCTATATCTCCTAACGGATTTCTACGACAGACCAGTTAGAGCTAACGGCTACGCCGCGCTCAGCTGGTCGGGGGTTCGAGTCCTGCCGGACTCAATCTTTTGTTGAGAGTGACTTAAGCCACTCTTTAGTCCTTCCCATGGAGCTGAGGCAGCCATGGCTTCATCGCTCTCTCTCTCCTTCAGTGACTACAACAAGTATGGGGGCGAGAGAGAAGAGATGGAGGCAGGCTGCCTACATTTTCTTTGTATGTTTTCCGCTAATTAATTTAGACCTAGAAAATACAATAAAACTAATTATTTCAACACTCCCGTTATTTTCTAGTCTAATTTTAACTTTTCTTTTAATCCACACTTTTCACTGCAATATTTCAACTTTGGAGAGGGCACAAGATTAGTCCTCATGTCAGCCACCATTTCCACATCAGATCTATATACAAGATTTACTATTTTATTCTACACTTTTTCTCTTACAAAACTTAATCTTATGTCCATATGTTTAGCCTTATAATGATGTTTTAGATTGGCTGCAATTGCTATGGCCGCTTGATTATCACAAAACACTTCATGCACTCCCTCATTCATATACCCTAGTTCTTGCAGCAAGGACTTGACCCACATCAACTCTTTAACAGCAGAACAAGAGGCCATGTACTCTGCCTCCATAGTGGACTGAGCAACCTCCTCTTGTTGCTTACTGCTCCAACAGCAAGCACCTTCTCCAACATAGAACACATACCCAGAAGTGCATCGTCTCATAGGTGCGTCCCCATAACTGGCGTCACTCCAAGTAGTGATGTTAGTGTGCTCCCCTCCCAAATGTAGCCATAACTCTCTAGTTCGTACCAGATATCTCATGACTCTCTTAGTTGCTTCCCAATCTCTCTTCCTAGGATCATTAAGACTCCTACTGAGTACTCCAACTGCTGCCGCTATGTCCGGCCTGGTACAATTCATAAAATAGATTAAACTTCCTACGACCTGTCTATAAGGGATAGACTTCATAAACTCTCTCTCATCTCGACTCATCTGATCATCTAAGATCATCACTCCTCCTTCTATACTCGCATCACTTTGTTTTTTCAAGTCCATGGGAGTGGTACAAATGTTAGCATTTTCCATCTGGAATTTCTCAAGCATATTACCTATTGCTTCTTTCTGAGTAATTCTGACAATCTTCTTCCCCGTATCTCTCTCCATTTGGATTCCCAAAATATATTTTGCCTCCCCTAAATCCTTCATATCAAATCTGCCCCTAAGATCTTTCTTTAGTCTATTGATCTTCTCCAAAGACTTACTCAGCACAAACAGATCATCCCCATAAATTGCAATAAAAATGACACCATTCTCATCTTGAAACATATAGATAAAATGGTATGAGCTCATATGGATATATCCCCGATCGGTAAGCTTTAGTCCATATAAGGACTTTATGAGCTTGTAGACTTCGCTCTCTTATCCTTCTTCCAGGAACCCCTTGGGTTGTCTCATGAAAATTTCTTCCTCTAACTCACCATTTAGAAATCCGGTCTTAATGTCCATCTGGTGGATTTCCATGTCTTGCGCTGCAGCAAGACTGAGGAGGATCCTTACTGATGGGAACCGAACAACTAGAGCAAAGGTCTCCTCATAGTCAATCCCCTCCTTTTGGGTGAACCCCTTTGCTACCAATCGAGCCTTATATCTCTCAATGGTATTATTTGGGTTTAGTTTTAGTTTAAATACCCATTTACACCCAATAGGTTTTCTGTCTAGAGGACAATCCGCTAGTTCCCAAGTATTTGCTTCCATGATAGAAGCCATCTCATCATTTATGGCTCTAATCCATCTTTCTTTCTCTGGGCTATTCACAACCTCCGAGTAAGACTGAGGCTCATCAGGGTGAGATAGCTTAGTTACCTTATGAGCGGCTTGTTTTTCCTGTAATCTTTTCCTACTCCTCCTTCCTCCCTCAAACTCCGAAGCTGGAATGGATGGGAGTCTTGGATTTTTTCTCACTGTTATATCAGCTCCCATTCCATGGAAACCGGTTCTTGTCCCGCTTCTTCTATCTCCTCGTAGTCCATAGGAGTTTGTGAGGTTTCCGGTGAGTATCCCGTATCTTGGATCTCCCTTGAATCTGTAATCATGGTTTCACTCATGTCCCTTTCGGGAACAACCGAGATCTCCTCACTTTCAGACTCAAATCTGATTCTTATCTTCTTTGTATATTTGAAGGGGTCAAATGACTTTCCTTCATCGATGACAACTAAGTGTTAAACGAGAATGATATCTTTCTTTGTTAAGTCATATACTCTATATCCCTTAACATCCTCATCATATCCCACAAAGTATCCAGGTTTTCCCTTAGCATCTAGTTTCCAGTTTTTCCTATCCGTGTCAAGGCTGTAAACTTGGCTACCGAGTACTTTAGGGTGTGAGATATCTGGTTTCCTTCCAACCCATCTCTCATAAGGTGTCACTCCCTTTACAGCTGAGGTAAGGACTCTATTTTTAATGTAGGTGGCACAGTTCATTGCTTCTGCCCAAAATCTCTTTCCTATTTTCTTGTCTGCCAACATACTGCATGCACTATCTCCTAGTGTTCGATTCAACCTCTCAGCTACCCCATTTTGTTCCGGGTTATATGGTTTAGTTTTCTGGTGTTGCACTCCCTCATCTCTCAGATATTCCTCAAACTCCCCATTATCACTCCTTATCTTCTTAATGGGGGTTTCATGCAACTTCTCACTCAGAGCTTTATATTCTTTGAAGTAAGTTTATGCTTGAGACTTTGATTTCAAAAAGTAGACTCTAGAGTATCTAGACAATTCATCGGTTATTGTCATCATAAACATCTTTCCTCCAACTGAAGGTACTTTTGCCGGACCCCAAATATCTGTGTGGACCAAATCTAACACTTTCTCACCTTTAAATGTGGGGGCTTTGGGAAAGGGAAGTCTGTGAGCCTTACCTTGAGCACAACCACTACAATCATCCATCATTTCATTATCCTCAAACTGAATGCCATCTACTACCCCAAGCTTTTTCATTTCCCTTAACCTATCAAAATGCACATGCCCCAACCGCTTATGCCAAATCATCACCTTAGGAACACCAACATAGTAAGCATTCTTCTTTTCATTACTCAAGTTAAGCCTAAACATTCCTTGGCTACCTTTATCTGCCGTGAAGTAAACTTTATCCCCATACTTAGCTGTAAAGACTCCCTTTCTGGTGAAGTTATCAATCTCTTTGTCATCTAGCAAAGACTTAAAGAAAAGATTTTTACTCAACTGGGGGATGTAGAGTACATTTGAGAATGTAAGTATAGAAGTTTTACCCTCCACTAAGACTTTCAGATCTAGTGATCCCACTAGATCTCTAGTAACCACTCTTCCATCCCCATACTCTATCTCTACAGTAAGGATCTCTCTTAGCTTAGTGAAGTGTTCTTTATCGCGACACATATGCATGGATGCACGTGAGTCGATGATCCATCCTTCCTGTGGAGCTTCCCAAATTGCTCCAAGGGCACACTTTTGTCTCCGAGGGATCTTCTTCTCCTCCAGACTCTTGTCAAGAAGAAGCTCTCCATCCTTCCTAGAGGACTCATCCTCGGTTTCTCCTATCACTTTTATAACCACAAGCGCCTTTTTCTTCCCTCCGAAAGAACCCCCTCCACGATTCTCTTGGAGCCTCAGCTCCGACAGCTTGACACAATCTGCGATGAAGTGTCCACGTTTTTTGCAAAAGTGACAAAGACCCTTTGGGGGCCTTCGTCCCCCAAAATGATCTCTTTCCCCTCTGTAAGGTTTCTTCGGGTTCTTCCCCCATCGGTCCCCTCTTGTTGCTAGAGCGTGAATGCTCTTTCCTCCTCTCTTAATCTCCATTGTGTTTTCCTGCACAAGTATCATCCTGACCACTTTGTTCCATTTCCATGAACTATCAGGCAATTCATGTACTCGGTACACTGTGTTCTCAAACTCATTTGGTAACTTCATGATGAGTGTGTTAACTTTTATTGTCATTGTACTTGTCCACCCGGCACTTTCCATCTCCATATACAAACAAGAAAGATCATTACAGTAATCTAACATCTTTCCTCCTTTGTAAGTGTAACTCACTAGCTTTTGCTCAGCCAACAAAGCTCGTGAATAGTTCCAGCTCTATAAATCTCCACTAAACTCACCCACAAGTCCTCGGCCTTGTAAATGTGAAGATGAGGGGTGGCCAACGCTTGAGTGAGGTGCCTCAGAATGAAGTTCTTGGCAGCCATGTTTACATCCTCCCACATTTGAGTATCTTTCTCCGCAGTCTTCACGCTCGCCCCTCTCGGTACTGTAGCAATAGGAGTGAGGGGTGTCTCTTTCCCTTTCCCTTCTTTGGACACACTACTGTCCCCATCATCTGCCTCCTCTGCTGAGGCAGCCGTTGCTGTAGGAAACCTTCTCCTCCAAATCTTGGTGGAGTTTCTGAAGGTGGACATTTCACTTGTCCACTGACGATACCCCAGTATCGTTTTTCTCACAAAGCTCCCATCATCATGGCTCCCCAATAGATGAACCCAAATCCATTGAAGTTGGGTACCCTAGAGGGTGGGCCCATAACTTGCAATTCTGTGTCCTCCATTGGACTACATAATACAGGAAGGCTGTAGATAGTTATTAACTAACCCACTTTCAATGGAAACCACTGCTACCCAAGCAGACAAGCAGATAGTCTAACTGCACCCCTAAGCAGCGTAGACTCCCTTCAGTCCGTAGGAAAAGAAATCTCTGAAAACGCCCAACCACACAATAAGTTATAAAGGGGCAAAGACGCCAATTTATACAAACTTTGAGAGAGAGAGAGAGGCCTATCTTCCTGATTTATCCTAAGTCCTAGTTTTTCCTAGTTCTTCTCACAGCCCCTATCTATTGCATGTACAAACCGATCAGAACAGTGTACAGAACCAGAAAGTACTACTGCCGATGTACTTTCTTTACGGCCTCTGTACGACAAGACCGTTAGGTGGACGCGTGTCCATTTTCCACTCGTCCGTACGTTCCTCGGAATTCCTGCGAGCAAATGTCGTCTCTCCACGTGGCGCCAAGTCATGTTACGTCACTTAATTCCAAAGTTACCATTCCGGGATTTCGGCGCTGATGTGCGCCGTCAGATTTTACACGAAATGTTTTCTCAGCCGTAATAAATACTTGCGCGATATTTGTTTCGATGTCGAGACAAAATGCGCCATATACGTTTTAAATTAGTATAGTACTTCTTACTTTATCAAATTGTATCTATGCACGCCGTAAACATTTTCAGTTAAATGATTTCTCTATAGTACAATAGTTTAAATACTAATCAAACCCTATATCTCCTAACGGATTTCTACGACAGACCGGTTAGAGATAACGGCTACGCCGCGCTCTGCCGGTCGGGGGTTCGAGTCTTGCCGGACTCAACCTTTTGTTCAGAGTGACTTAAGTCACTCTTTAGTCCTTCCCATGGAGCTGAGGCAGCCATGGCTCCATCGCTCTCTCTCTCTCTTTCAGTGGCTACAACAAGTATCAGGGCGAGAGAGAAAAGATGGAGGCAGGCTGCTTACATTTTCTTTGTATATTTTCCGCTAATTAATTTAGACCTAGAAAACACAATAAAACTAATTATTTCAACAATTTACAGAAATTGTTAGCCCTAAAAGGAATTGTTACCTAACTTACACAAACTATCAGCTCCAACAAGAATTATTACTTAACTTACAAAAAGTGTTAGCCCTAATAGGAATTTTTACCTAACTTATACAAAATGTTAGCGCTTATAGGAATTGTTATCTAAATTAGAGAAACTCTTAGCGCAAACAGTAATTGTTACCTAACTTACACAAACTGTTAGCATTAACAAAAATTGTTATCTAAATTACACAAACTGTTAGCGTTAACAGGAATTGTTACCTAATTTACACAAACTTTTAGCGCTAATAGGAATTCTTAATTAAAAATACACATACTATTAAAGATATTAGGAAATGTTATCTAAATTACACAAAACTGTTAGCGCTAACAAGAATCGTTATCTAAATTACACAAACGATTAGCGCTAACAGGAATTGTTACCTAAATTACACAAACTGTTAGCGCTAACATGAATTTTTATCTAAATTACACAAATAATTAGCGCAAACATGAATTTTTATCTAAAATACACAAACTATTAGCGCTAACAAGAATGGTTATCTAAATTACACTAATTTTTAGCGCTAACAAAAATGGTTATTTTAATAAAACAAAATGTTAGCGCTAACAAGAATTGTTACCTAAATTACACAAACTGTTAGCGCTAACAGTAATTATTTCCTAAGTTACACAATTTGTTACGGCTAACTGGAATTGTTATCTAACATACACAAACTATTAGAGCTAACAAGAATTTTTATCTAAATTACACAAACACTTAGCGCTAACGGTAATTGTTACCTAACTTACACAAATTGTTAGCGCTAACAGGAATAATTATCTTAGTTACATTAACTATTAGCGCTAACAATAAATGGTACCTAACTTAAACAAACTGTTAGCGCTAACAAGAATTGTTATCTAAATAACACAAACTGTTAGAGCTAATAACAATTGTTATTTAAATTACGCAGACTGTTAGTGCTAACATGAATTGTTATCTAAATTATACAAATTGTTAGCGATAAGAGGAATTGCTATCTAATTACATAAAATTTTAGCGCTAACATGAATTGGTATTTAAATTACACAAACACTTGTTGAAGGTCATAGGCATTAAGACTCGGTTGTGATCCACTCCCACTAGGAGTCACACTTGCACCAGCAGGAGCAGGTGGAGCACTAGGGCTAATACGAGCACTTGCAATAGGAGCCAAGCCATTATCAGATATGTTAGCGGAAGCAAACCCAAAGAGAAATGCCTATAAGATTAGATCTATAGTGTAAGATATGTAACTCCAAACGAAAAAGGTATTTCAACCAAACAAACATGTACTACTAGCAAATTAGAGACAATATAGCATAAAACACCTTAAACTGCACTCAGTGCTCTCGTTTCCTTAATTCTTGTGTAGAATGTACATTCTGTATTGAATTGATAAATCCTAATTCAACTAAATACTCAAAAGATCTAGAAAATATCTAAAAGATCTAGAAAACATCTAAAACGTATGTACATGGTTCACTTGACACCCTACTGACAAAAATCTAAGTGTTTGGACCAGAATTGTCCACTAACAATATCTATAACCTAAAAATCCGGGTGATTCTTATCGCGTCTACAGTCATTGGCGCCCCTACACACTAATTAACTTAAAGATATCACTTCGTGTAGATAATACAAAAATCCACACTAACTATGGTCAATATTGAACAGTTTGTATTCCAAAAATATTGTAAGTCCTAGACTCAAATTTCTAAGACTTACAAAAGCTTACTTTTCAATATTCCCCTAAAGCTTTAGAAGACTTACTCACTTAGACTACATGCTTTTCTGCAGTACTCTTACTTAGGAGATAGAAGGGCATTTGTTTACATGTCCGCAACCATTTTCTCATCAGGCAAATAGCAAAGTTTTACCACTTTTGCAAATACCTTTTCTCGTACCAAATGTAACCAAATGTCCATATGCTTAATCTTAAAATGGTGACTTGTGTTTGTAGCCACATAAATGGCTGTATGATTGTCGCACCTCTTTATTTGTGTCTAGTGTTGTGTTAAACCCAATTCTTCAAGAAATATCTTAATCCATATCAGCTCTTTCAAGGCTGCGCTCGCAGCCCTGTATTCGGCTTCCATAGTAGATTGAGCCGTGACTTTTTGAAGTTTACTACTCCAACTACAAGTTCCACTTCCAATCTGAATAACATACCCAGTTGTAGACTTTCTACTAGGCACATCGCCATAGCTAGCATCACTCCAAGTATTAATGCTAACCTTGTCCCCTCCCAATGAAAGCCAAAGATTTATAGTCCCAACAAGTTACTTTAAAACCCTTTTTGCTACCCTCATTCTCTCTTTCGTGGATTTTGCAGACTTTTGCTCAATACACCTACAGCTGCAGCTAAATGGAGCCTAGTGCAATTCATGTTGTAGGCCATGGGCATTTTGACTCGGCTGTGATCCACTCCCACTAGGAGTCACACTTGCATCAGCTGGGATATTCGTCCCTGGAGGAGCAGGTGGAGCACTAGGGCTAATAGGAGCACTTGCAGCAAGAGCTGAGTCATTATCAGACAAGTTAGCGGAAGCAAACCCAAAGAGGAATACCTATCAGACTAGATCAATATTGTAAGATATATAACTTCAAATGTAAGAGGTCTTTCAACCAAACAAACGTGTACTACAATCATATCAAAGACAATATAGCACAAAACACCTTAAACTGCACTTAGTGCTCTCATTTCCTTAAACTCTATGTAGAATGTACATTCTGTATGAAACTGATCATTTCTAATTGAATTAAATACACTAAAGATCTTCGAAATATCTAAAATGTATGTACAAGGTTCATAGGACACTCTAGTGACAAGAATCTAAGTGTTTGGACTTGAATTATTCACTAACAATATCTATACCCTAAAAATCCGGGTGATTCTTATCACGTCTACATTCATTGGCGGCCCTACTCACTAATTTAATTAAAGATAACTATTCCTGTAGATACTACAAAAAATTCCACACTAAATTTGGTCAATATTGAATAATTGGTATTCCAAAAATATTCTAAGTCCTACACTAATTTCTATGACTTGCCAAAGCTTACTTTTCAATACTCCCCTTAAGCTTTAGAAGACTTACTCACTTAGACCACATGCTTTTCTGGAGTCCTCCAACTTACGATCGGGAAGTGCTTTTATCAACATGTTGGCAACCATTTTCTCATCAGGCAAATAACAAAGTTTGACCACTTTTGCAAATACTTTCTCTTGTACTAAATGTAGCCGAATGTCCATATGTTTGCTCTTTAAATGGTGACTTAGGTTTGTAGCCACCGAAATCGTTGCCTGATTGTCGCACCATATTATTTGTGTCGCGTGTTGCGTACAAACCAATTCTTCAAGAAACGCCTTAATCCATAGCAGCTCTTTCAAGGCTGCACTCGCAGCCATGTATTCACCTTCCATAGTCTATTGTGCCGTGATCTTTTGAAGTTTACTACTCCAACTACAAGTTCCACTTCCAATCTGAATGACTTACCCTTTTGTAGACTTCCTACTAGGCACATCACCATTGCTAGCATCACTCCCAGTGTTAATGCCAACCTTGTCCCCTCCCAAAGAAAGCCAAAGATTTCTAGTACCAACAAGATATCTTAAGACCATTTTTTATACCTCACAATCTCTCTTTCGTTGATTTTTTAAACTTCTACTCAACACACCAACAGCTGCAGCTATATCGTGCCTAGTAGAATTCATGAAGTAAATCAGACTTCCTACTACTTATCTCTTAGGTATTTTGAACATAAATTTTTGTTCTTCTATACTCAGTTCCTCATCTATTATGACTCCAAACTCATGCTCCATTCCTTCAAGTTTTTGCTTATAATCCATAGAGGTTGCACAACCTTTGGCATTAGTCAAACCAAATTTGTCCAACATGTTTCCTTTCGCTACTTTTTGAGTTAGCCTAATGATTTTCTTTTCTCTATCTCTTTCAACTTGTATGCCAAGAATGTATTTAGCCTCACCCAAATCCTTCATTTCAAATTTTGAACTAAGAGCGTGTTTTACTCTAGCAATTCCTTCTTTGTTCCTACTAATTAGCAAGAAATCATCAACATACACAGCAATAAATATCACCTCATCAGGAATATCACCACACATCACATATACTGAATGATCTGAACTAAATCTAGTAAATCTTAATCCTGTCAAGAACTCATCTAACTTTCTTTTCTATTGCCAATGGCCCGTTTTAGGCCATACAACAATTTTAAAAGTCTGCACACAAGTTTTTCTTTTCCTGCTTCCTCCTAACCCTCTAGCTGCTTCATATAAATGACCTCATCTAAATCACCATGCAAAAATGCAGTTTTGACATCCATTTGGTGGATGTCAAAATCCTCTATGGCAGCTAATGTAAGTAAGATCCGGACAGATGGAAACCTTACAACCGGTGAAAATGTTTCTTCATAATCTATCCCCTCCTTTTGATTATATCCCTTAGCAACCAAGCGAGCCTTATACATGTTTATAGTATTATCTAGGTTTAATTTTAATTTAAACACCCATTTACTTCCAATAGCCTTTCTTCCTGGAGGAAGTTCCACCAGATCCCATGTTTGGGCCTCCATGATGCACTTCATTTCCTCATTAACTGCTTCCACCCTGTGTTCCCTTTCATTACACGAAAAAGCTTTTGTTAATGTAGGAGGTTCTTTTGTGTGTGCTGAGTGAGCAAAGGCTGCACTTTCTCCCCTGAGTCGTGCACTTCGTGTAACTCCACCTTGAAATTCAGTCGCTGGTACAGATGGCTGAGTCCTCCTCCTTGATACATGTGATTCTTCTTGTGATTCAGTTTCGGCTTGAGGTAGAGGAGATTCTACAACTCTTTCGGGCATAAAACTTCCTGTTTCTGGTGCAGAAGATGATTCCAAGTCATTTTGAGTTAAACTAACTGCATTTTTACATTTTTCTTGAAAAACATAGGATTTTCCTTTAAAAAGATATAATCAACACTTTCATCTTTCTTTTCATCGCTACATTGACTAAATACATCTACTCCTTTTCCCTCATCTTTCGCTATGATGTTTTTGGCTACCATAGCTCTATTTCTCTTAATGTTATATACATTATAACCCTTGGCATGATCATCATACCCTAAAAATATACCTGGTATGCCTTTGGCTCTACTTTCCATTTTTATGGATCATTATCTGGCAAGAATTCCTTACTTCCAAACACTTTGAAGTGACTTACATCTGGTTTGTTTCCTGTCCAAATTTCATAAGGAGTTTTATCTTTTACTGCCTTTTTCCTAGCCACTTTCTCACATAAGCTGCATAATGCATAGCCTCTACCCAATACTTGAAATCTATGTCCAGATCAGCCATCATTGTCGTAGCACACTCTAATATGGTCCTATTCATCCTTTCTGAAACATCGTTTTGTTCCGGAGAATAAGAAACGGTTAGTTGACGTGAGATTCCATGCAATTTTAGGAATATTGCAAACTCAGTAGAAATGTACTTGCCTCCATTATCACATTTAAATCCCGCTATCTTTCTCATATGTAGATTCTCAACCCAAGCCTTATACTCCTTAAATTTTGAAAAAACTCCATCCTTACTTCTCAAAAAGTATACTGTAGTAAATTTACTATATCCATCAGTAGAGGTAAGATAAACTTAGCACCTCCCATAGATGGATTCCTAGATGACCCCCATACATTTGAAAAATTAGTTTAAGCACTGATCATTTTGCAAAGGGAAAGGAAACTTATGAATTTTTCCCATTGCAAAACCATTACATACATTTGATGATGGTTTTTGACTAATTTTTACCCCTTCCACCATTTTTTGATTTACCATCTTTTCTAATCTATCATAATTCACATGTCCTAAACGTTTATGCCATAAATCACAATCACTGATTACACTTGAGTACATAACATCATTGTCATTATCATTTGCAAGACTTAATTGATACAAATTATTTCCACCAGCAAATCCCTCTGCAGCTCTTTTCCCATTTTTACTCACTGTTTTTTTTCCATTCTAACATATAGTTTTAAAACCTTTCTTTTCTATCACTAATGTAGAGAACAAGTTTCTTTTAAAAACTTGGACATGCAACAAATCTTCTAAAACCCTTTTCACAGGTTTTCCATCTACATTCAACATAAGTGACACCCTCCCCTTTGCTTTTGACTCAACAAAGGTATTATCACTAAAATAAATTTTGATGGGTGAAATAGATTGAATACTCTCAAATAGATGGCGATTGCGGCATATGTGGGAAGATGCACCGGAGTCCATAATCCATTCGTCTTCCTCCACGCCTTCCGTTGCTTGTGCCATCGCAAAGTATTTCTTTTCAGTGTTGTCGGGAAAGCTGCTAACACCCTCTTCCTTAAGTTCATTGAAAAGAGAAGTTGGTCGACCACCTTAATGAGAAGGAAACCGGCTATCGTCCCAACCTGAGCAAAAAATTCCTCTGGCTTTCGCTCTTTTGTAAGCATGACACATTCTGAACACATGCCCTTTTTCATCACAATAATAACAGGTTAATGGTGACATTTTAGGACCACTACCTCTACCACTGCCACTGCCATTTTTAGAGTCTAAAAACTAGTTAGCTAGTGCGTGCACGGACTTACAACTACCTCTTTGTGAAATCTGGTTATCTTCTTTGTTTAAAAAGAGCAAGCTAACCCAATATTCCATTGGTTTGTGGAAGACCCCTAAGCCTATCCATGGCTCCCTTATATTCATGGGGCAGAGTTTTCATCAATAACATTGCCTGCTGAGGTGGTGACAAATCCCCACGTGCACTAGTACTCTGAAGGAACAACCTTTTCATAGCATGACAATGGTCTGACATACTACCTCCAAAATACTTAAATTCAAAAATCTGAGTGGCTATGTTAGTTTGGACAGTAACATCTAGCTGAACATACATAGCACGTACACTAAACCAAACTTCAGAAGCTTTCTTCATCTCAAGATACGACATTACCAAGTCTTTTGTCATTGACTGCTTCAAGACATTGAGGCAGTGGAGATTCTTCTTTCTCCAATCCGGCGCAGTCACATTCGCTGTTCCTTCCACAATGGGTGACAAGTCCCTCTCCTTGAAATATGAGCTCAACATATCTTCCCAGTATAAGAAGTCAGTTCCGTCAAAAATAGGCAATGTGGGCGGTGGGCCCATAACCTATTGTAGGTCATGGGCATTTAGACTCGGCTGTGATCTACTCCGACTAGGAGTCACACTTGCACCTGCTGGGATATTCGTCCCTGGAGGAGCAGGTGGAGTACTAGGGCTAATATGAGCATTTGCAGAAGGAGCTGAGCCATTATCAGACATGTTAGCAGAAGCAAACCCGAAGAGGAATACCTATCAGACTAGATCAATACTGTAAGATATATAATTACAAATGAAAGAGGTCTTTCAACCAAACAAACGTGTACTTCAAGCAAATAAATGACAATTGCACAAAACACTTTAAACTGCACTTAGTGCTCTCATTTCTTTAAAATCTGTGTAGAATGTACATTCTATATCAAATTGATCATTCCTAATTGAATTAAATACTCTAAAGATCTTTGAAATATCTAAAATGTATGTACAAGGTTCACTAGACACTCTCTTGACAAAAATCTAAGTGTTTGGACCAGAATTTTCCACTAACAATATCCATTCCCTAAAAATCCAAGTGATTCTTACCATGTCCACATTCATTAGCGGCCCTACACACTAATTTACTGAAAGATAACTATTCGTGTAGATACTGCAAATAATTCCACACTAAATTTGGTCAATATTGAATAGTTGGTATTCTAAAAATATTTAAGTCCTAGACTAATTTCTATAACTTACTAAAGCTTTCTTTTCAATAATTCATGAAGTAAATCACATTTCCTACTACTTGTCTGTAAGGTACTTGGGACATACATTTTTGCTCTTCTGGACTAAGTTCCTCATCTATTATGACTCCAAACTCATGCTTCATTCCTTCTATTGACTCCAAACTATTGCTTATACTCTATAGGAGTTGCACAACCTTTGGCATCAGCCAAGCCAAATTTTTCCAACATGTTTCCTATCGCTTCTTTTTGATTAAGCCTAATTATTTTCTTTTCTCTATCTCTTTCAACTTGTATCCCAAGATATATTTAGCCTCACCCAAATCCTTCACTTCAAGTTTTGAATTAGGAGCGTGTTTTATTCTAGCAATTCCTTCTTTGTTCCTACTAATTAGCAGCAAATCATCAACATACACAGCAATGAATATCACCTAATCTGGATTATCACCACACATCACATATACTGAATGATCTAAGGTAATTTTAGTAAATCCTAATCCTATCAAGAACTCATCTAACTTTCTCTTCCATTGGCTATGGCTTGTTTTAGGCCATACAAAGATTTTAAAGTCTGCACACAAGATTTTCTTTTCCTGCTTCCTCATAACCCTCAGGCTCCTTCAAGTAAATAACCTCATCTAAATCACCATGCAAATAGGCAATTTTGACATCCATTTGGTGAATGTCAAAATCCTCTATGGCAGCTAGTGTAAGTAACATGCGTACAGATGGAAACCTTACAACCAATGAAAATGTTTCTTCATAATCCATCCCCTCCTTTTTATTATATTCCTTAGCAACTAAGTGAGCCTTATACCTGGTTATGGTATTATCTGGGTTCAATTATAATTTAAACACCCATTTACTTCCAATAGCATTTCTCCCTGGAGGAAGTTCCACGAGATCCCATGTTTGGGCCTCCATGATGGATTTCATTTCTTCATAGAGTGCTTCCACCCAGTGTTCCCTCTCATAACTTGAAAAAGCTTCCGTCAACGTTAGAGGGTCTTATGTGTTGAAGGTCATGGGCATTAAGACTCGGCTGTGATCCACTCCCACTAGGAGTCACACTTACACTAGCAGGAGCAGTTGGAGCACTAGGGCTAATAGGAGCACTTGCAATAGGAGCTGAGCCATTATCACACATGTTAGCGAAAAAACCCAAAGAGAAATGCCTAAAATTCTAGATCTATAGTGTAAGATATGTAACTCCAAACGAAAGTGGTATTTTAACCAAACAAACATGTACCACAAGCAAATTAGAGACAATAGAGGATAAAACACCTTAAACTGCACTCAGTGCTCTCATTTCCTTAATTCTTGTGTAGAATGTACATTCTGTATTGAATTGATCAATCCTTATTGAACTAAATACTCAAAAGATCTAGAAAACATCTAAAAGATCTAGAAAACATAAAAAAACGTATGTACATGGTTCACCTGACACCCTACTGACAAAAATCTAAGTGTTTGGACCAGAATTGTCTACTAATAATATCTACACCCTAAAAATCCGGGTGATTCTTATCACGTCCACATTCATTGGCGGCCCTATACCCAAATTTACTTAAAGATATCTAATCGTGTAGATACTACAAAAACCTACACTAAATTTGGTCAATATTCAACAATTGGTAATCCAAAAATATTCTAAGTCCTTCACTCAAATTTTCTAAGAATTACAAAAGCTTACTTTTCAATACTCCCGTTAAGCTTTAGAAGGCTTACTCACTTAGACCACATGCTTTCTGCAGTTCTCCAATTTAGGAGCGGGAAGGGCTTTTGTCAACATGTGCGCAACCATTTTCTCATCAGGCAAATAACAAAGCTTGACTACATTTGCAAAAACTTTCTCTCGTTCCAAATGTAGCCGAATGTCCATATGTTAACTCTGAAAATGGTGACTTGGGTTTGTAGCCACCGAAATGGCTGCTTAATTGTCGCACTACATTATTTGTGTCTCGTGTTGCGTAAAACCTTATTCTTGAAAATATGCCTTAATCCATAGTAAATCTTTCAAGGTTGAGCTCGCAGCCATGTATTCGGCTTCCATAGTAGATTGAGCCGTGAACTTTTGAAGTTTACTACTCCAACTACAAGTACCAACTTTAATCTGAATGACATACCCATTGTAGACTTCGTCCTAGGCACATCACTATAACTAACATCACTCCAAGTATTAATGCTAACCTTGTCCCCTCCCAAAAAAAAGCCAAAGATTTCTAGTCCCAACAAGATACCTTAACACCCTTTTTGCAGCCTCCCAATCTCTCTTTCGTGGATTTTGCAGACTTCTGCTCAATACACCAACAGCTGCAGCTATATCGGGCCTAGTGCAATTCCTGAAGTAAATTAGACTTCCTACTACTTGTCAGTAGGGCACTTGGGACATAAATTTTTGCTCTTATGCACTGAGTTCCTCATCTATTATGACTCCAAACTCATGCTCCATTCCTTCAAGTTTTTGCTTATACTCCATAGGAGTTGCACAACCTTTGGCATCAGCCAAGCCAAATTTTTCGAACATGTTTCCTATCGCTTCCTTTTGAGTTAGCCTAATGATTTTCTTTTCTCTATCTCTTTCAACTTGTATTCCAAGAATGTATTTATCCTCACCCAAATCCTTCAATTCAAATTTTGAATTAAGAGCGTGTTTTACTCTAGCAATGTGGATGATTTGTTGGTCTTAAGCTAGTCATTAGATAAAATTAACAAACTAAAACGGGATCTTAGAAGCCGCTTTGACATGAAAGATCTCGGCGAAGCAAAGTACATTTTGGGAATTCAAATGGAGAGAGATAGAGGGAATAGGATTATAAGACTCACTCAGAAAGAAGCAATTGGTAATATGCTAGAAAAAATTCAAATGGAGAAATCAAACGGATGTACTACTCCCATGGATTTAAAGAAAGTGAGTGGAGGAGTGAAGAGGGAGGAATATTGATCATAAATGATGAGATACGTGAGATAGAAAGAAGATTTATGGAAAATATCCCTTATCAGCAGCTTGTAGGCAATTTAATATATTTTATGAATTGTACCCGGCCGAATATAGCTGCAGCCGTAAGAGTCCTCAGCAAGAGTCTAAATGAACCAAGAAAGAGAGACTGGGAGGCTGCCAAAAGGGTGATGAGGTATCTGGTGGGGACAAGGGAATTGTGGTTGTATTTGGGAGGGGAGCACACTGACATCACAACATGGAGTGATGCCAGTTATAAAGATGTGCCTTTAAGGCGGTGTACGCCTGGATATGTGTTGCAAATTGGATCCGATGAATGTTGTTCGAGTAGCAAGCAACATAAAGTAGTTGCTCAGTCCACTATCGAGGTTGAATACATGGCTTCCTGTGCTGCTACCAAAGAATTAATGTGGGTGAAATCTCTTCTTGAAGAACTTGGGTTCATGAAGACAAGAACTCAAAATGTTTTTTGTGATAATCAAGCTGATATCTCTATTAAAGCTAATCCGAAACATCACTTCAAAGCTAAGCATATGGATATTTGTGAAGCTCATGTGCTTCACAGACACCCCTTTTATCTTACCAAGGATTCCCGAGCCTTTTTCCTCTGTACGGTCATTAAAGTACGGGGAAAGGAGCGCACTCAGCCGGACCAGATTCTTCTATTTTTCTAACTGAACAGAACGCACTTTATTTCGCGCCTAACGGAGGCCGGACGACAAAGTTACTCCGTTCCAAAGATTACCCTCCTGGTACTTTTGACCAGTTGCCAACTGTCCCATTGAGGGCTACATTGTGGAACGGCACGTAACTCTTGGGATAGTCTTGTAGATTTTGCTGTTGGCTATCAGTTGGACATTAGTTCAGGTCCACCAGCCGGGTAGAGCATTTATTAATGTGAGTTAAAGTTAGAAGTTTCACGTGAATTTAGAACTTTGTTGCTGAAAATTTTATCATAGAAAATTACGAGGCTTCCAATCTAGCCGGAAATAGTCGCCTAACTTTTTGCCCTGAGTGTAGTACAACATGTTTTGTCTTATGTCCCTACGATAACAGTTCCTGGCCAGTGATTGCCTCCTGGTATTGCTTTGATTTTGGTACTATCAATAGGACAAACTTTGCTTGTATAAGGCACTTGGGGCCGAGGGAGACAGGTTGCTTTTTCAGTACTGTCTCCTGAGAAAACCCACAGAGAATTAAATCAACCTTTTTATTGGAGAACTCTTGCATTGTGTCGTTGACTCTATTGCCATCTTTTTTTTGGATTGTCTTTTGTGGAGACCGTAGCTCGGGTGGGTGGTTGGCACTATTCTCTCTTTGGGCGGTTTTGGACTTTCGCTGTTTGAAACTTAGAAGAATCTTGTCGGATTCGTACAGCGGAACCGAGGGGTGAGGGAGACTCATACCTGTCTTCGGGGCCATTATGTGAGTTTCCTTCTTTTGGGTTTGGTCATCTTTGCACTCCGGGGTATGTTTGCTTGCTTCTCCATTATTGTTTACCTGTATCTTATCCCATTCTCTGGGGCAAGGTGATATTGTTAAATATGAAAGAGCCGATTTTCATTGTTTCTATATTTCTGCGTGGGAGTTATTTGCGTACTATTGTGGTCAACGTTGGGTTTCTGTCTTGAGTTCTTGTGGGCCGGATCAAACGACAATCCTTCCTTTCCTATTCTTTGGAGAGTGGTAAGGGGAGTAGCATTTATTCGGCTTCCGGTGGAAAAAGCACAGTACTGAAAAATCCACCTGTCTCTTTAGGTTAAAGAGGATAGGTGCTCACATCGGAGTACTTTTATAAGGGGATTTAGATCTTCTTCTCCAGTCATCTATGGGGGGCGAGAATTCCAGGATAAGGATCTTCTGTTGAAATTTATGTTTTTTCTAGGTCTGTATTGGAAAAATAAATGGAGTGTTGAAAAGAGGTGACTAATAGTTCACTTCTATATTTTAGTTAGAATGTCAAGAGAGAGAAAGAGAGGACCAAAGGCACGCCATGGTTGCCGCATCATTTAGAAGGAGGCAAAATGAATTAGAAAGTGTTTTACTAGTTTTAGCAAAACACTGCCGCCGTAGCCAGATTTGAACCGGCGTCTACGGAATACTACTTAGACCTTATCTTTATCCATTAAGGCACTAGCGAAACGATATACGTAATACGTTTTACGCATATTTATGTATTTGTAAAACGGGCTAATTTGCAGCAAACTAACGAAAACACACATTAATCAATTCATGCATGGAAGCGAATTGAAGCCGCATAAATACAACTGATCGGATGGCCACAATTGCAGCCGCCACCTGCAATAAACTTTCGGCGGCCTTTGGGGATAGCGTCACGCGATGCCACGTGGCACCATACTATTGGATACCGAAGAAGATGGGAGGAGGAACCATGGCTCCCGTTTTGACAAACGTCACTTTGAAAGCCATGTCGTACAATGGCCGTACAATAAGTACATCGCCTAATGTACCTTCTTGTACTATATAGTGTTTCTATTGGACTAGGGTTTAGTAGTAGGCAGTCGTATGTAGGCAGACCATGACTTAGTGAAATTGAGGTACCTCTCTCTAAGAGAGTTTTTAACTATAAAGGTCATCTTTGACCAACCATATTCAGTGATTCTTTTTGCGTTTGACTCAAGGGAGTCTTGTCCTCACAGGGGTGAGAGTGGTCAGAATATTTGTGTGCCTGGGAGGCGCTTATTCAGCGGGAAAGTAGAAGGGGCAAATATTATCCTATAGGCTTTATATAGGCTGCTCATTCTATGGGTCAATGGAGACCACAGAATTGCAGGTACATAACCGTTGTTTTTACGAAGAGAGTGTATACTAAACCATGAATCATTATTAGGGTATGTCCCCATGTGTTAAAGTATCGAACTTTTTCCATTGATGTCGAATTCGTACGGATTTGTGCTTTTTTACGAAAACTACGTAGTATTCGTTTGTATCGTAGCTTTCGTAAATTTGGTATGTCTCACACTGTACAAAAAGTTGTAGGGACACTAAAAAAAATGCTTCATTTGCGCGCGCGTATTTTTTGTCTTCCACTCCGTCTTCAGAAGGAAGCTGTCGTTGGAGACGCCGTCAATTCCGCCGCTCGTCACTTGTTCGTTGCACTTTTCAGTTTTGCACTTTCGCTTCATTTGCCCGCGCTTATTTTTATCTGAACGGCAAGCGGCGGATTTTTGGCGTCTCCCTCGTGTATTTTTATCTGAGTGGCGAGCCGCGAATTTTTGGCGTCTCGCGCGCATATTTTTATCTGAGTGGCGAGCCGTGGAACCTATGGCGTTTTGCAGGCGTATATATATCTGAGCGGCGAGTCGCGGAATTTATGGCGTCTCGCGCCCGTATTTTTATCTGAGCGACGAGCCGCGGAATTTATGACGTCTCGCACGCGTAATTTATCTGAGCGACGGAATTTATGGCATCTCCAACGGCGGCTTTCTTGAGCCGTTTTGCGTCATTTGCGCGCGCGTATTTTCGTCTGTCCTGCAATTCTGTGTCCTCCATTGGACTACAGAATACATGAAGCCTCTATATAGTTGTTAACTAGCCCACTTTAACCCACAGCCACTGCTGGCCTGGCAATCAAGCTGACAATCTGAATGCACCCACGTGCAGCGTGGACTCCCCTGAGTCCGTAGGAAAAAGATCTCTGAAAACGCCTAACCAGGCGATAAGTTATGAGGGAGTAAAAAATGCCAATTTGTACAAACTCTCAAAGGGAGAGTTGACTACCTACAAAAAATTTATAAGTCCTGATTCTCTCTAATAACTTCTATCTATTGAAGTACGGACCAATCAGATTACTGTACCGTACAAAAAGTACTACTGCCGGTGTACCTTTTGTACGGCCTATGTACGACAAGGCTATTAAGCGTACGCGTGTCCGCATTTCACTCGTCCGTACGTTCCTCGGAATTCCTATGATCGAATGTCATCTTTCCACGTGGCTCCAGGTCATGTCACGTCAGAAAACGCCAAAGTGACCACTCCGGGATTTCGGCGATGATGTGCGCCGTTGGATTTTATGCAAAACGCAATCTTAGCCGTAATAAATACTTGCGCGACATTTGTTTCGCTGTCGAAACAAAATGCGTGGTATCCGTTTTGAATTACTATCGTACGACGTTCTTTCTAAAACTGAATCTATATACGCCGTAAACGGTTGTAGTTAAATGGATTTAATTCACCCAAACTATATATATATCTATCACATACCATAGCACTTAGCATTGGTCCTAGTCTATTAGGATAAAACTGACCGCTACCGGCCGACTTGACGAAGTGTAGGTACCGGGATCAAATCTCTGGTCCGTCAAGTATATTTTTAGTAACCTAATAAAAATAGTTGCATGTTGAACTAAGGCATCCATGGATCAACCACCCTCTCTAACCTTCAGTCACTACAACAAGTATGGGGGCTAGAGAGCGGTGGTGGAGGCAGGCTGTCCGTCCTTTTCTTTTCCTTTTATACAAACATATTTAAACCTAGAAAATACTCTAGAAATCTATAAATTTCAACATGTCCTCCACTCTGTCTTTAGAAGGAAGCCGACGTTGGATACGCCGTAAATTACAGCGCTCGCCGCGAGTTCGTTGCACTTCTCAGTTTTTTAGGGTATTGAATATTGAAAATTTTTGAAATTTGGAAGTCCAAAAAAAAGTACGAATTTTACTTAAGAATTTTAAAAGTTTGAAATTGTTTTATACGCACTCTACGTAATATTCGTTAGTTTACTCCGTGCGTTTTAAGCGCATAGGACATCTATGCTTTTTTTTGTCGTTTTGACCCAAAACGCAGTTACGTACGAGAAAAACTTTAGCCATACAAAAAAATCAATTCTTTAAAAGTATAGCAAACGTCAAGTCGATACTTTGAATGTACTTTATGTTTGACGTCAAGTGTAGTGTTGTGTATTGGTAAAGATTTGTCGATAACCGATATGGGCCTTTTTTCGGTTTGCCGATAATCGATATATCGGTACGGATATATTTGTACGTACCGTACAGATAAATGTACGTCCAGTTCACTCAACCGTTCGCGTTATTCCCCCGACGCGCCCTACTCACATCCCCTATCGAGTGAGGTTCCTTCCAATCATATCATTTCTACAAGCCGAAAGTACAGTAGCCGGCATAAATATGTACGTCTACAGTACAGCTCCAGTTAAAACGATGTACGCCATGGCTTTGTCCCTTTCTTCCTTGGGATCCACAAAAAACCTGCAATGTGTACTCCAGACAGAAAGTACAAAAAGTACAAATATATCGGTAACTCTTACCGTTCGATAACCGATAACTATCGGTATCTGTGTTACCGCGATAATTTTTTTACCGAAATACAACACTAGTCATGTGAACGCATTTTGGCGTTTCCTTTTTTCCACCCCCGGACAAGAGAATCCAGCCCGTCAATAAACCTCATCAAAACCCGTCACCAATCGTCGAAAGTTTTGTAGTCGTCTTCAATGGTCACAAACTGTACCTACGTCTACAACCGTCACATTTACAACTTCTGATTTCATTTTCGCACATGGGGACGCTCTTCAAAGTAGTATGGAGAATCTTCACTACAGTCCAAAATACTTTATCAAAGTACCAATTACATGTGGATACCCCCTAATTCTGATTAAACTCTAATTTATGTATAGCTCTAGTTTAGGTATGTTCTTCCCATATTGTAGCCAATGTACCTCGTTTTCACATAGTCGATGTATAAACACGTGAGAACAAGTCAGCATGATTTTCCTTTGTCTTTATCACTGAGGGTATGTCCCCATGTGCATAAGTAAGGTTTTTTTTGTGTCGTTTTCTTGTAAAACTTAGTGCCGTACTGCCCAAGTTGCAACCGTACGAAGGAATCGCAAATTTGTAGAGTACAATTTGCGTCATCCCCAAATTTAGGATGTATGAAAATTTGTCGTCTTGTGTTTTTCGGCCCACTTCCACGACAAAAAACGTCATCTTCAACCTTACGTTTAAAACACATGCGCGATGTGTTTTAAAACTAGGTATATTTAGATAAACAAATAGGAACATATATCCGCACGTGCCGTAATTTTCGAAAATTTTCATACGATTTCCAAGGACAAAGAAAAATACAATATTACCTAAGTTTTGTCCGTTTGCGTTCGAATACGACGAATAAAAGTTCAGAAATTGTTTGGTTTTGTCCGTTTTCGTCCAGTACGCATTTCTTTTTTGGAGGGGTCTTCAAATTCCGATACCATTTCACGTCGACCGGATAGGAGACGCAAAAGCAAAGCGCATCGTCTTCAACCGTGAAACAACACAAGCTGGAAGGCGGTACGTCTACAATGTCACGGTAAGACATGCGACGCCATAAGCAGTTTCAAAAAACAACGTGCGACCACAAATTGTTGACGTTGACAACCGTCACAGGTATTGTCGACGTATACAATAGTCACAAGCGTAAGTTATGATTTCATTTTTACAAACATAGGAACACTTAAAAACCGGGTCTGACGGATCTGCGCTAAAATGCAAAGTAAGTTTGCTAAGTTACAAGTACACGGGGACATACCCTGAGAATCAAATCTTAGTGCTCTTTTTCGTGTCGACGCACTCTATTTTGCGTGTCGACGCCTTTATGTGGCAAATCTTCTGTAGGACTATACGAAATATCGAGCAATGTTAGTATGAGCGGACACATTTTCTACAATACATTACAGTACACCGCGAATCGTATTTAGGGTAAATTACTCTAATTCGGTCGCTCGAAATTTCGGGTCAATCACATCAAATAGAGTAATCGATTCTAATTTTTTCATTATTCTAATTTAGGTGAGGTTTAATTAGCGTAAAAATTTCTAATATATGTCATTTTTAAATAGTGTGGAGTACGGACGACGTCTGAACGTGCAAAATTGTACTTTTATGAGTAAAAAGGTACAAATAATGATTTTATAGAATCGCGCTCGCATGTGAAATCGCACTAAACAAAAAAATCAATCACATCGAAAGAAATCCGTTTGCATAGCTCTCGTCCGTTGACAGCATCGTCGTCTGTGTGAACTTTAACTGACATTGAATGCGACAAATAGTACCAGCGTCATAATGACGTCAATACTATACCGACTGACATATTTTGTACATCTACGTAATTTAGTGTTCATAATTATCACGCAAAAAATTATGCCGACATAACCTAATATAGAATGATTAAATAAATTAGAGTAAACTTCATAGTTGAAAAAGATCTATCACATAAATTAGCGTTCATTACTCTAATTTTTTTTTTGGTTTTTGTACTCTAATTTTTTCATTACTCTAATTAGGATTCGCGGTGTACTGTACACTATTTTAAAATTGTCCAAATTAGAATTATTAGCTCTAATTATACTGTACCTATATTAACGTAAAAAAACAATTAGAGTTATTAATTAGGGGGCGTGGAATTACTGTAATATAGCATTAATTCTTTTTTTACATTAATTATTTATTAACGCTAATAGCGATTCACGGTGTAGCCAACACTAAATGAGAAGTTCCCAAAAATACCGTAAATGCTATTTTAACGTTAATAAATACAGTACACCATGAACTCCAGTTGTCCTTGTGTGTACGTGTTTACTTTTTACACAACGCCATATTCCATTGCCACGTATATTAATTTTACTGGCAGTAATCGAGTCTTTTTTTGAAACTGGATTTCTCTTTTGGAGGCTGGACGTTCGATGTATTTGTTCCCAGTTTGATTGTCGTGAACTCAGAATTCCTGTTTTCTATAGATGATAACCTCAACTGTTGGTTATTGTTCCTGTTGGCTGTTGCCAGTTAAACGTGCGAGATTTTTGTATGCGACGAGACCCTTACTCTACGATCTCGTACGACAAGCTTTTACATTTTCGAGCGTTTCTATTCGTTGATTCCTTTTGAGCCGATTCGCATGCTTGTCAACCATTGCAAAGCATTTTCAAGAAGTCGATTGTGTACATTTGCTTTTGCCAGACTATGGCTGCTGGAGGCTAGGAACGGAGCTGTCCAAACTGTCAATTTGTGCGCGGTTAGTGATGGAGAGAGATTATTTTATAGGTTTTTTTGTGTAACTTTTTTACGAACTGATTTGAGAAATTAGTTTTGTAGTATCGTCACTCTCTGATATTATATCCTTGTGGATATTAATTGCTCCAGCTTTGTTAGTACTGGTGTATCTCTTTTTTTGAAGAATAGAAGGGCCACAACACATTTGCAAGGCAGTGAATGTCTGTCTGTTCTTTTTCCTTGAATTTGATTGGAGTTTTGACAGCGCAGCCGGCTATTCTTTCGAATAGTTTTCACCTTCATCGTGTCATTTTTTGGCGTTTTCCTGAAATATTGTAACAATTTCCTCTTACTGGAGGCTCATTTTTTTTTTTGAAGAAAGTCTGATCGATTGTTGTCGAAGAAGAGCCAGGATAAAGTGAGTATTTAGTAGAGAGTGTTTGTGAATCAAAGTTGTACATCATGGGAAGGTCTCAGCAGGAGATGAGAGCTGCCAATATACTCCAAGAGCGTATTAATGGCCTGAATTCACAAGCTCTTCCTAATGACACGAAGGTCGCGACTGGAGGATCGTCAGGATTTGGCAGTTTTGCAAGTGGCGTCTTATTTGTGCAAGAGAGACCAGAATCACCTCCTGAACATCTGATTAAACGAGAACCGAAACTCTCTTCTTTAGATTCACAAACAGCACCAAATAGTCCCAGGTGTCTTCAGTCACCTTTTTTTCCAGTTGCTGTTTCAGTTCCAAGTGCACGGCCAAAAAAAGTATTTCTGAGAAGCCGGTCTCGCAGCTGTGGATCATTGATGGAAATGTTAGGAGACGAGCCTCTTCACACTGGTGATGCTGAGGTACAGCACTTTGGTGAACTGCGATTTCGTAAGCATGCAGTGGAGCACGCCATTGAGCCGTAATGAGAAAGGCCACAAGACATCAATCTTTCTTGTACTGTTGGAAGCTATACTCAATTTTTTTTTTTCTGTCTGTTTCTTTGCTTTAGGTTGTGCAATTTGGCAGACTGCAAGTAGCCTCTTGATAGACTGGGTGGCTGGAAGAATGTTGGAAGATAGAATCTGTTTTATAGTAAGAATCTGAACGTTGATGTGGCTGGCTTTTGCTCCAAGAAAGGGCAATATTCTTTTAGCTAGTTACACCTCTGCCGTTTAACAATTATGACTATTCTCCTGGTGCAGGGGTTACATTTTTTTTTTTTTGGAAATTGTCACTTGTCAAGTGAGAGATCGCATCTTTCTGTAGCATGTCTTGAAAAATAATACTTTTGTACCGTAGGTTGTGGAACCATTTTGTACAGGCAATTGCAATAACTGAAGCTCTAATTAACACGGTGAGCTGAACTAGTCTCTACAGTTTTGACCCAAAATATCTGAACTGGTTGTCTCTTGTTGTTGTCTGATTGTAATGTCTTATCCGGATGGTGGAATCACAAGTTTGTGATGAAGAAGTGTGTTAGTCATGCATGGCACTTCAAGCTCTCTTTGCAGCCCTTGATATTTTTGTGTTTTAGGAGCATCTGCAATATTTTTGTAGGTCCTCTTAAACCAGTGTAATCTGTAGTAGCTTTGTGTTTAAGCTCTAGTGTTGCTGTGCACGATGTAATGCAATGTCACGATTTAAGGTGTTAGAAATGGATAAGTCAACATTTTGTTACTTTTGTTGAAGCATTCTACTGGATCATGCTTTGGCCTCTACCTTTTTTTAAAGGCGACTTAACTTACTAGCAGCTCTGTAAATGATGATTTCCTTTTCTTTTCTTGTGCTGTAATCACTTTCATGATTAGAATGGAAGTTATCTAATCGTCGATACTAGTCTAGGGAATCATTACTATTAATTGATTTACACTGCTTAACAGGTGGAGTATGGTGGTGAATTGTTGGTTTTGGTTCTAAAAATGTGTAACTGACTGTGTTAAAAGCCCTAATCGTGATGGATAGTGTTCACAATCCTACAAGTTCAATTCTTGTCTGAAAAGTTAGGTGTAAAGCTATTGACAGCTGTCTTGCAATTTTATTGCCTTAATGTTATCTGTTGTAGCTTCTGTAAGATGTCTTCTTTCTGGGATCATTCAGTTTACTACATGAAGTGCCTGCCAGCTAGCTCACGAACCATGACCTCGGCTTATGCTGAATGGATTTCTGAAACTCAACTAGACAATAGTCAGCATTGTCAATGTCAAGGTGACCAGATAGAATAAATGAATTCTTTTGTCGTGCAACCACAACAGTAATGCTAAGCAGACATGTTGGTGGAAGGCATAAAATAATTTAATGTTTACTCACATTCAAGATGTTCTTCTGTCTCCAGAAATTTGTGCTGGAGGTATTATTTTCGGCACTGGCAAGTAGAATTCGGACATACTGATTGTTTTGTACCACTTTTTGTATACGCAAAAGACTCCGTCCAGGCTACTCCCGTTTCTGTCTGTGTGTACATGAAATAAAAACATTAACAAGATAACATTTGAAAAGGATTCATGGAAAAATATGGAACAGTGGCAACGAGGGACTTCACAATCTAAGCATAGAGTGAAAATGCAAGAAGGTGCAGTCTTGTAAGTACTTAGTATTTTGAGGATGTATCTGCTCATTATAACTACTAATTGAAATGCTGAGATTGGATAGACCAGTCTGTTCAAGTCAGCATAATGCTGGTAATTCTGCTACTAATGCCCCATGTAATGCTATTTACATTGATTTATCAATGAATGCTCAATCTGACGCATGAAGCAAGGCAATTTGCTACATGTTCTTATCATGGCAAAGTAATATTTACACATACATTTGATGGACAAAATGCTATGTTGTTCTTATCATACTGAAAGACCCAATGTGGGTGGAAGCAAACAAGAAGGAAAAACAGGCTGAACGAAAGAAAAAATTAACAAAGACATGCAGAGGACAACAAACTGCACTGGCCATCGATGTTAGCGTTAATAACACTCGTTCTGTTGCAGCTTTTTTTAGCTCAAAATCATAATTTAGTGTTGTAACGTTAAAACAGAATTGACATTAATATGTAGATTTTTCATTATTGTTAGTCCCTTTATATTATGTTCGTAGAAATTAGCAATATGTACGACAAGTCTGTTTTCGCACAGAGCGTCTTTGTGGTATTTCATGTCTACAAAGTTAAGTGAGACTCGCATGTAATTTAACTTTAAATAGCTGTTAGTCGTCGGAAATAGCGCGAACATTACTTAACGTAAACCGTAAGATAGTTTAAAATAACCTAAAATACTGTTAAATTTTACTGTTGATTTGTATGCCTTGTACGATTTCCAAACCCCACAAGTACTCCACCCGCCGGATGCTGTCAAGGTAGTCTATTTGCATTTGAAATAATGTTGATGACAACTGAACTTAAAAGCTACAAACAAATTGGCGGTAGGTGCCAAAATTAATGGTAATGGTTTTTTTTGTTTTTTTTTTTTGTCACCTATACACAAATTAACGTTAATAAAACTAAATTAGAATTTACACTAATATTTCTTCAAAGCTAAAGATCATGGGTGGTGTACTAACTTATCAGCCAGAAGTCATCCTTGGCCATTTATATAATTTATGTAACATGTATGTAGGCCCAGTTTTAGTTCCAACACCAGGAGTGCAGCATCTGACAGAATTAACCCTTTGAACCGTTTGAGTGTGCCCTGTCGCCTGTGACTGATTTCGTTACGTGGATGATGATGTTGCAAGGTACGTATTGAGGTCCAAGCCCAGGTCCGATTCATCATACTAACTAATGTGATAGAAGTAATTTACCAATTGCAGTCTCACAGGGTGTAGTTCGTCGTGAGTTACCATATACGAATTATGATCGCTTCCAAGTTTCTTTCATTGTGGAGCCTTCGGTGAGGCTTCCCAAAAATTAGTATATGCCGCTATCTGTACGAGTTGCACGGTATTCTTTAGTAAAAGGCGAAAGAATAGTTCGCTCTGCAGCTGGTACACGGCTGGTGAAATTTCAAATAGCGTTCTCGGTTGAGTTTATAACATATAGCTTTCGTTCCCGCACCAAAGAATGTGGGCAATTTAGTTGTAGCAACAAAATGTATTGCGCAACCAAAGAACATTGCAGTGGCTTCTTCGAATCTTACACTTGCGAGTTATCTTATCGGCTATCGCGATCATGAAAGCGTTATAACTTCTACAATAAAGTTTGAACATGTGTCATCTACCGTACTCTTGCCAGGGCGGGCGTCTGCGCACTAAGGGAGTATTTCCATGTGTACGGCATTTTTATTGATCCGGAAGTGGATTCTGCCATTTTGGCACTTTTTGTCCTCTCGCGTTCCGTGTTCCTTTGAAATTACCATGAAAGTAAATTAATTGCAAAACGTGCGATGGAAAAGCCATCAGCGTACAAAATGGGTAAAAAAAAAGAGCGACTTCGATCCAAACCGAGATAGTAAAAGTTGCGAACGTGGCTGATCGGTTTGGCTATCAAACTTTTCATTCTGTCCTTCGTAGGAACGTCAAATGTAAAAGCTACAACGTCGCGTTTTTTTATTACCGATCAAATAATGGTACGGAAACTGATATCAATATTTATGTATCGCGGTGGTCATCAATTTTGGCTGTTCGAAACTCGAATCGATATATGATTGTCGAAACCAAAGTACATATCGACTATAGGTTACAATAACACGATATAGAGAACACTACACCATGTATCGTTATTAGCGTCAATTGTCTTTTTACTTTATTTATTTATTTTAAAACTATCTTTTCTCCGTCCACATTGCTGGATTCTTAATCCGACGGCTGCAATAGAAAAATGAGGATCTTACCCTCCGATTGTCGGTCTCAAAACTGAAATTGGACAAGTGTGCACCGGGGGATCGTCAATTAACTCGGCGAAGAAAACATCGACACTAATACCGATACAGAAGGTACACGTCTCTGTAGTTCTTTACACATCATCATGCAAAAGTTCCAAACCCTAAGCTTGGAGGAATCTTACGTCCTCCTGCCTTTTCTCTAGCGTTAAAACGTTAGCGTGTAGCCGCCAGGAGGTTTTCTTTCTTTTTCCACTCCAACCCGTGAGGTTACTGATTCATTGGGAAATATTTTTTGTCGAATTTTCTTTCCATCAACTCTGTTTCCTTGTTTTTTTCTCTAACATACCGTTTCTTTTTTTTTATCATTCAGTTTGTAAACTTGCTGCTCTCTGATTCTCAGAAAATGGCTGCCAGAAAGGATCAGTTTCGGTGGGGAGACGCTGATGAAGATGACGAAGGATTAGATAACGTTCTCCCGCCGACACAAGTGATAGGTCCTGATGAAAAAGGAATCAAGATTGTGATTGAGTGGAGGATGAATGAAGAAGGACAAAGAGTTAAACTTACAAAAAAGTTTCGAGTAAAGAAGCAATTGAAAAGGTTGAAACCTGAAGTAGTTCGAAGACGTAATTTAAAGAAGTTCGGAGATTCAGCTGGCCAGGTAATAAAGAAATTTGTAATTTCACTATCCTATATGGTATTTCTAGATTTTTTGTTGAAGGAACAAAATAGAATATCCTCAATTCACACAACTGTTAACTTTTTATTTTCTAGTTTTTTCTGCTGCACTAATTTTAATGTCATACCTTATATGAAACAGTTTTCCCGTGGTCGAGAGCCTCTGAGTTTAGCGAATTTTAGGTTTGAAATTTTTGTAACTTAAGTGATATCACCACAAGTTTTTCACTCAATCTCATTTTCTTGTAGATTTTTTTTTTGAAAAGTGTGTAACAGAAACCCTTTTGCAGCAATACTTCTTCCAGAAGGCATCTCTAAAACTACCAAGTAGTTTGTTGATTATAATATTTTCCTCGCCTAATGTCTTTCTAGGTGAATTTCACTTCCTCTGCATTCTATTTGTCATATTTGAAATTCGATTAGGGCTTTTCAGGCTTCCTGTAGATTTTTGATAGATTTTTGCTAAGAATGTCTTGTTTACAGTATTTTAGAGTCTGAGGGTTTATAAAATCTACTCTCTGTAGTCATCTTGAGTAGCATTTTCTCGAGAATTCCAATATTTAGGTCTCCAAATCCGGGGTTTTCAGTGATTTGATCTTAATTGAATTTCAAATTAAAGATCCTGCTCAAGTCCTTGAAAAATTCAGAATGGACCGTGAAAACTTGGTTACCCCTTAAACCTATGTGATAGAGGGCTTCATTGTGTCTCACCTTTATGCTTGCTTTCTGTCCATGTTCACAGTAGTCCTTCGTGTGCATCTTATTCCGTTTTATACATTTATGTTGTTAGATAAAAGAACGTCGTTTCACATGTTTATCACATAAATACTGTCCGCCACTATTATCTGGATCCAAAACAGTTTCTTTGCTCTTTTTTCTCACATCTGCACTGGTGTAGGTTTTTTGGAAAAGGAGCATTTTACCCTAATTCGACTTATTTAGGCAGCGTGTTTTCAGTTGACACGTGGTGTTCATTGGTTATATAAATGTGTGGACATTAGGTTCAGGGTCCACATTGATTTAGGTTATACGGGAGTACTGACCGGCTTTTCAAAGAAATGAACAGAAATTGTGAACTTGGACATTATTTTCGAACCTTAAATGAGGCCTAATAAGTATGGGAAGGAAAATCATGCATTCAGATGTGGTTCAGAATTCCCTGGATTTTTTTTGTTATTTCATGGGATACTATGCTGGTAATGTTTCCAAAAGGCAAGAATGTAAGGGATAATTACTGGTTGTTTAGATTAAGACGCTTTGGGAAAGTCAATCTGTTATACACCAGGCCAGGAGCTCACATTTTCTTTGTCTCTGCTCCCCCCCCGTCTCCCTTTCAGATTGGATCGGATAACTTCACTATGATTTCAACTGAGGAGATTTTCTTAGAGCGTATAAATAAAGTTACTGGGAAGACAGAAGAGAGTGCAAAAACAACGGATCTTGGAGCAGTTAATCCCAACGCCTCTCTCATTGTTTGTCGTATATGTGGAAAGAAGGGAGATCACTGGACTTCAAAGTGTCCCTTTAAGGATCTTGCTGCAAGTAAAGGAATGGCTATTGGGGAGAAAGCTCCAGATGATGATACTCCAGGAGCCAGTCTGTCTACAGCCGCCTCATCTGGAAAGGCGTCATATGTTCCTCCTTCTATGAGAGCAGGAGGAGGTTCTCGAGGAGAAGGGGAGAGTATGCGACAGAAAGGCCGCGACGACAATTCAATTCGTGTCACAAATCTTTCAGAAGATACACGCGAGCAAGATCTGCAAGAATTGTTTGGGCCGTTTGGACCGATTTCAAGAATCTATGTCGCTTTTGATCGTGAAACTGGAGCAAGTCGAGGGTTTGCCTTCATCAACTTTGTTAACAGGTATGCATTTTTCTCATGAGGTTTGCTTAGAAAGCCATGAAGGTCCACAGGAGGCTGGGAGCTCGGCTTAGCAATATTCAAACGTGGATTCTGGTATGCATTCACTGCGGAAACTTTCATGTAAAAGGATTCAACATCAAATTTATGACTAATTCACGACATCTAGCATTGAAATTGGGTGTGTTTTGAGTGTTGAGGGAATATTCTGCACTCAGTTTTTCGACTTGACACCATCATCAAACTACCTAATGTCTGTTATGAACTGTTTACTTTGAAGAATGGGTTTAAAGATGTTCAGCCAATGTGATCCTTGTGAAGAGCCTTTATTCAAATGCTCACATGTTTTCTTTAGTTGTGCTGAAACCATAGGAATTTGTTTACGACACCCCCTTGACTTTTTATTTCTCTTTGTCCCTCCCCCCTCTATTTCCCTCTCTCCCCCTCCCCCTCTCCATCTTCCTCCTCCCTCCTCCCTCTCTCCTCCCTCTCCTCTCCCTCCCTCTCCTCTCCCTCCTCCCTCCCCCTTCCTCCATCCTCCTCTCCTTGTCTTTTCTCTCTCCCTCTCCCGCTCCCTCTCCCTCTCCCACTACCCCTCCCCCTTCTTTCCTGTCCACAAAATGCAGGGAGGATGCGGTGAGGGCTATTAACAAGCTGGATGGTTATGGTTACGATAACCTTATCCTCAGAGTGGAATGGGCCACACCAAGGGCAGACCGGGCGTAGAAAATATGTTAAAGTAGGAAGGTTTCTTGTCGTGATAATTGGCTAATTTTGACAGGGAGAAGATCGTCACACTCGACATCTTCAGGAATGTCTTGATGATGTATTAGTGGGAATTGTTTAGCAGTCGAGAGAAGTGTTTTCGGTCAGGAGAAATATCGAAGAGTCAGTATGTTGAGTTCTAGTACCTGATTTTGGCGTTTGTTTGAATAGACCAGCCACATTGTTTTTTTTTCTTTCTAAAGCTTTGGAAATCTGTAAGAATAAAAGGGTTTTTATGGTTGGAGCAGTGGCTGGAGTGTCTGTTTGATGTAATTTACGTGTAGCCAATTTAACAGTTTGTGTTCTCGCGTTTTTTTGGTTGTTTCAGAAAATGTCCTTATTTTCTGACCTTGTTGGCACTATGCAATATTGCTGGAGGTTGTTCATTTTTTTTTTTGTTTCTATTCTGTAAGGAAAAGAAAGTAAAATTAGGATAAATGTTCTTGTAGGTCCAGAATGTGAGCAAAAAAAGCTTTCAGATCCTACTCTGTTGTATATTGATGCGTCTAAATCACTTTTTGTGCACATGGAATTTTTCCAGTACACGTGCACTTTATTTTAATTATAAACAAGAAACAGTAGAGTTGCATATTAAGGCAAAAACTGCAAAATTTGGTACAGGGTCAAAATCAATCCTTGATATTCGAGACATGCAAGCTTTATAACGCATCCTAATCCTTTTGGTTAATTTGTGTGAATGGTCTGAATCTACCACATAACTCCAAAGGCTCTTTGTCAGTTAGAACAACGAGCAATTGCTATATAATGTATTCGAAAAATTGGACAAAATCCAAAGATCAACTCTTTGGGTTTGTATGCCAACACAGGTCAAAGTAGATAGGAATACAAGTGTTATGTGCTCTCAAAGTGCCCACTATGACAGGTAATGAAGTCAAGAGGCCTAACCAAAAAAACCATAATATCTTGGCACTAGCATCTTCTGTTGTCATGCATTCGACATCTTGCATCCACATGAAGTTTTTTTATCTACCGGGTATTATGCCCATTGCCTTGTCATCAATTTGTGACAAGGCTAACTTCCGTTCTAAAGAAAGATTCCACTACCTTCTAAAATATATTTTATTACCTTCTAGGGATGCAGCAAGGAAAGGGGTTTCAGTTCTGTTCAACAGCATAATTCAGCACCAAAGTAGAAATAAAAACACAGTGCTGATTTATAATAGCAAACAAGAAACGGACTCAGCAAAATCAAAATAAAAAATGAAAGGAAAAAGGTAAACATCCGTTACACAATGCACAAATGGATGGTCTCTGAACCTCCAAAAAGGATATACAAACGGGCATGAATGGGCAGATATCCAACTAGGAACATGCTATAATTTAGATTTGCCCCTAATTGTGGTAAGGAGTAACCCTAATTGAAGCATATTTCAAAGACCCTAAACAATCCGACAAAAAAAAACATCGACTCACTGCTCCTGTTCAACTAATTTTGAAATTTCTAATCAGTCTATCGTATGATTCAAGTGTGAAAGTTTATGATGCTAATTTTCTGTGCAAAACTTCTTTGACTCTTGTCTTTAAATAGAGACGGGACCTTCTATTAGAACTCTTTCAATAAGAAAACGGAGTTGTTATCTTATTTTAGAACTCCTTCAAAAAGTAGATGTTAGCTTCTTCCAAAACATAGCTTCTTCCAAAACATATTCAAAAGGTAAACCGAGACAATATCTTCTTTCAAAACTCCTTCGAAAATAAACAGTAGTTTAATCTTCTTTTAAAAATCCTTCAAAAAAGTAGATGGAGATGTTAACTTCTTTTGGTCCTCCTATTTATCGTCTGTCTTTCGGGGTTCTCCCACTCGTTCGTCCAGCCACATCAGCACATCTTGCCAAACTATTTTGGACTCTTCTGGAGGCTCTCCACTAAGAAGCTGGTGCCATCCTTTGGGATAAAGTTTCAAAGTTTTGTCTTTACTTCTCGCCCTTTGAAAAAGTTCCCGACTGAACGAAGCATCTGTCCACATTATGGAAACAAAAAGTAGACATATATATGGGTCATCCAAAAGAGATACTGGGCATATGCAGGTACATCTCAAGAGGAGTAAGTTTATATGAGTTATAAACATGAAGGTGAGTACATACAGGTGATTTACAGGAGGAAAGGGTGAATATGGGTTGAAGTCAAAAAAGGTCGTATCAGATGAAAGTAAATTAACCAAAGAAAAAAAAAAAAAGATAGGAAGATAATTGATAGTGATGTGATTTAACAAAATGAGCAAAAGAAATGCACTTGCTCATAACACTTTTCTAAATTTTTAATTGATGAGTTAATTTAAGTCCAGTCAACCCAACTTCATGTGTGACGTTGTCATATCAAACTATGTTTTGTCCTAAACAAAATTTGGGATTTTGCCAGAATTTAACAAACGCGAGACAATAGTTTTAAGGCCATGCATGAAGTCCATTTGAGAGCATATTACCTGTTGACATGTCACATTCTCCATGGATGACAAGGAAAGGGAAGTCCACATCCTCCATATGAGACGATATTTCAGTTGTCACTTTAATAATCTCAAGGGAGAAACCCAGTCGAGGATTCCCAGAATATCGATTCGGGTTACCAGCAGCAATTTTCAACTTCTCAGGATCGCGGAATCCGGTTCTGGATTCACCAAACAAGAATTAAAAGGGGGACAGTTAAGACAGAAATAGAGACTCAGTTGACCGAAGAATGGGACCAAAAACAAAAAAAGTATACTATGCGGAAGTAGCCAAAATTTGGAGTGATAATATGGCAGAACCAGAAAATGATATATCTTGGGCAGCTTGGTAAGTTAAGAACGGACAGTTTTGTCTTTGATGTAATCAATGACAGAATCAAAGTTCCAAAAAAGAGAAACAATTCATAAAGATAGTTCATTAAAAACATCATAGTTTTAATATGCAAAAATATACAGAAAGACATGCGCATGTAAAGCGGTGAACTTAGTGTAAAATACGGGGTAACCATATACAGAGTCTCCATAAGTTTTTGCACATTAGAACTATAATTCCCATGGGTTGATGGTTAGCGAGATTTCCAAGTTCCGAAAAATTGTCATCCTCTCATTGCTGAGTGATTCACATTAGACTCAACAAGATGTGAAAAGTGTTAAAAAAATATTCAGATTGGTAACGGACTTATGAACTTCCTTGTTGGTTCTTTCAAAACCTCACAGGTCTCTTTCTCTTAACATAATGGTATTTTAAAAACAAGTCTTCAAGGACTTAAACAAAAATTATCTGGCCACTTCAGAGAAAGAGAAAATACGACGGAGAAGATGTACTGTTTAAAGACACTAATCGATGCATTAAGTATCATGTCTACTGCATCTTTCCCAAGCAACTTTCATGCTGAAACTGACGTAACATAAACAAAAAGACAAAGTTATTCCTTAGTCCTAGCTTATCTGGCACGTTTTCTATTTGAAATTTGAACCCGACGTTGAATTTTGAAAGCATTTTAATCCTCCAACCATGGCTAGAACTTACGCCAAATTGGGTTTCGTTGGGACAATCGCAGCGTCCGGAATTATATAAGCCAAAAGTGAAAGAATAAATTCCAATAACCAATGGGGTCTCAATTGAGGGGCAAGTTTAATCATCGGGGCCGATAAAATAACTCCCTTCGCAATCTCTGGCTTCTTCCTTCAAATTCACAGAAACAGATAAATATAGAAAAATAGAGGGATAGAAAATAACAAACTCAATCTTTTAATGCTATTGTAGAGTTAGTTTTGACTCGTTTTTAGCTTTTAGTGAAGTACTTCTGTGCATTATGTCTTTATCCCATAAGCCGGGTCTTGTTGTTAGTAAGTAGTAAAAATCCCACGATAATAAAGAAGATCATCATTAACAATTAATAAAGATGCCAAAAAAACATCAAAAAAAGGTAAAGACAAAAAATAAATTGAGAGATGTAGGATATCGTCACTTTATTGAAAGGAATTGAAGTTGAATATCCAGGAATACAGTCAAGCGAACTCTATCATTATCATCATCATTTTTTCATAAAGCCTTTTTGAGAAATTCGATAGTTGTTTCAGGCTTCATAAAGATTTCTTATTGCCATGTTCATAAGATTTTTGAGGCGGCATGGGACAAATGATAGGGCAAATGTTTTGGCAAAAACAGGAGCTCTGAGTATATTTGAAATAACTTGAATGCGAAAATGGTTAGAGGAGAATTTGGAAATTTTGATAAAGAACCTTTCAGCGGCTTTGTCCACGAAAAAAAGCTGTTGATTGGACGTGGATACTTTCATTGCTTGCTCAAGTTCATGTGCGAATAGCAAAAAAATGAGAACAATAGTTGTGTGGTTGGTTTGAACATAACGGCTCGCATATGTGATTTTTATCCCCTGTAGGAGGTTAGATGTGAACTTGTGGATGGCACGTTAGAAAGAGAATGGTTGGATAGGAGAGTTTTGCATACCTACTTGATTGTCTGTATGGCTACAGCCCCTCCAAGGGACTCCCCATATAAAAAAACTGGCAGGTTTTTCCAACGAGATTGCTCAGTCACTGAAACAATATACAAACTGAAGGTGTCGACAAGATGTTCAAATTTCCGTACACCACAACGAAGACCTTCTGATTTTCCATGGCCCTCTTGGTCAAAAGCAAATATAGCAAAGCCGTGAACAGCAAACTCAATCGCTGTTACCTGTATAACACAAGCTGGAATTAGTGTGGCTTTGTTTGCATGTTTATTTTCCACTTCTTCCCTGCCAGTCCACCCTACAGTTCGGATTCGCTCATGTTTTGTTCTAAGCAAAACTTCAAGACTTTGTTCAGAACAGCATTAAAGATACAAATGTTCCAGCCTGATTATCATGGAGATTCATTTGAGCCTGATGACCAAACCCTGCGTTGGATTAGCTGCACATCCATACCACATGGTTCCTGCAACTACAACTGCTGCAAAAATACTGCAGCCGCATGTACGTATGTATGCATGTATGTATGTATGTATGTATGCATGTATGTATTATATATATATATATATATATATGTATGTGTGTATGTACATACATGTATACATGTACTAATACATACATCATATATTCATAACATACCTTAATTTTCAGCAGTGCACAAAAAGTGCAAGTAGAGGTGAGACTGCAAATGCTATCAAAGACGCCATAAACACAGAACAGCTACATCCCTTCACAAAACGTTGGCAGCTTACATCAAAGAACAGATTGAAACTAAGTATACAGAAGAGACAAAATCACCAGAAAGGAAGTGGAGCATGTGCTCTTGAAAAGTGGCTAACGCACTGACAATGTAACCGCAAAACCTGAAAAAAACACTAGTTTTAACGGACCTGAAAGTCCCAGCTGCTGTCATTCCCATAACCGTGGCACATACAAAGGATTGCTTTCGGCTCCCGTTCAACTGAATCATAAAGAGATAACATAGGAACAGATAAAGAAAAGTAGACACATATGCCTTTAAGTTCCTTTTGAAAGTGGGTAGATCTCAAGGTGACAAACAGGCTATTCGAGTAAAAACAAAATCGTCTGGTGACTGAAACTGACTGAAAGCATTGAGCTCACGGCATCTGCATTTAAACCTCTAAAGGTAACTGAATTTTTTAAATGAACTTTCACACTCCACTAAAAGCTCACTTTCTTAATACCAACATCAGAGCAAAAAGAAAACCAAACACAGTGAAAATAGGGCATGTCAAGAAGGCAACAAGGAGGACAGAAAAAGTAAGACCTCAAAGTCAACACTAACACTTGACTTGACAGCCCAAGCTGCACCAAAGATAAAAAAAGAAAATGATATAATGATGCATGTGATCAGGAGCATCAACATTATCTACAAGTTTGATGCTATTAGCAGAATGAAGAAGTAGGACTGAATACGACTCCATGTTGGTTTCTTTTGCACACGTATCCATTGCCTCATTATGCAATTCCGTTATGTGCAAGAGTTTGTACAACAGCTAGTGTGGAAAATTTATTTATTACTAATAGACTTAATTTACAAAATTTCACTTTCCACTATTGACCCATCACATCCACTCTCCACAGATAAAAACAGTTTCAACACAAAACAGGGGATGAACTGAGTATAGGTTGTGACATCATTGAGGCAGAAAAAAATCTGAAATGCATGGTGCCGAATTAATGCTTAAACCCCAACGAATATGTTGTATTTCCTTGTTATTTTTTAAATCAAGGGAGGTAAAGAACACGTACAGTGTACTACTGTTTTTTAACAAAAAAATCTAATGCTGTTTTCTTGCAATTTCATGTTTTCTAAGCCATGGAGCCATCTACTTCTCATATACTCTACTGATGTCACTAGTATGGTCCATTCAAATTCATGTAGCCAAAAAAATGTGTAGCTGAATGCTTTTGTTTTTTTTCTCTCCAAGCAATTACCGAGTTCCCTCAACCCAACACCTCAAATTAGTCTGATATAAATTAATTTTGGTGTACAGATGTAACTGTCGTGTACCCTACGGCTAAATTTTTTAAAGTATCTTGTATTATTATAGTCTCAATTTGCTGTTATTCTGCTGTCAATCGTTATTCAGATTCTTTGGTAAATAGGAACTTTGACAAAAAACAGAGGAAAAAGGTAAGGAGCTGTGTGTATGTCGACCATTTCATCTCTTCAAATAATATTGTAAAAACTACATTCGTTTGTCAAAAAGGAGAAAAACCTGAGCAAATTTCAACCAGCCAAAAAATTTGCGAGTAAACGTTGACAAATTTCATACACCAATTGTCAAGGCAGTCTAGAAAATTAGAATAAGAAAGATGAAGATTTGTAAGGAACTGACGAAATTATTTGTGTAAGAAAACTGAGTGTGGATATGCAGACCTGGAAACCACGACTGCACAAATAATGATATTCCACGAGCATTTTTCAAACGAGAAGTCTCGTGTGAGACATTTTTCAAATAATAATAATCTTCCCATGGCATTCCTACAGGAGTCTCGCAATTTTTATGAATAAGTGAATTGGTCTCTCCCACAGAAGACGGATGGCCGCTAGCTTCCGCAGGCGCCATGCTTCAGAAAAAATGGAATGGACAGGACTAATCCAAAAGGACATACAGAATCAACTAGGTCTCGCGAAATTTAAAATTCATATCAGGAAGCTTCCACGTTTTATGGTGTGGCCCTCCAACGAAACTACACCGCGCACCGTTATTAGTGTCAAATTTTAAATAGTGTGGAAGTAAATATACCGTCATTGACGCTAATTAAGATTTTTTTATTTTTTTTTAAAAAGGTGTATTCTAATTTCGGCGTTTATGCTAATTTGGGAACAGTATTCTAATTTCGGCGTTTATGCTAATTTGGGAACAGCAAAAAATGGAATATTCGGTACGATTATATACATTATGGATATGTATTTCGTACAAAATATTGAAAATCGTACGCCGTCGTGAAATTTAAATATCCGTACATGTAAGACTAGTTTACGTGTCATAACAATCCCGTTTTTTTAGCGCACGATCCTATGTGTGCGCGTGATTTAACTCATTTTTTGTAAAATTTTCACTTGAAAAGGTACATTTATGTACGGTCTGACATCAACCTTACACCACACTATTTAGATATTATTGTAATTCGTCCTTTACGCTATTTTGTACGGTACCTTAATTAACGTCAAGGAAAAATTAAAATCATGTATCCTATTAGAGGAAAAAAATCAAAATTTTAAGAACCCAAATTAGTGTCGTTGACACTAATATCGATGCGCGGTGTACCGATTCTATGCGAACTAGATGGTACGGCCATACGTGGGACATGGCCCATTTCCCTGGATATTTTGAGGAGCAGCTTTAGCCGTCCGATTCGAATTTTTCGATTGGAATATTCCCATATTCCATATTTTACGGGACAAAAAATGAGCCTGTCACACGCATTCTTGCTCCTTTGAAGCATATGGCTTATGGAGCGATAGTAAGGGTGCGTCCCCATGTAAGCGATACTTTGAAAAAGTACTTTGGACTGTAGCGAAGTGTTTCGTACTACTTTGAAAAGCGTCGCTATGTGCAAAAATGAAATCGGAACTTTGACATGTGACGGGTGTAGACGTAGGTACAAC
This sequence comes from Zygnema cylindricum, assembly GCA_037447655.1. Classification (NCBI taxonomy): domain Eukaryota; kingdom Viridiplantae; phylum Streptophyta; class Zygnematophyceae; order Zygnematales; family Zygnemataceae; genus Zygnema; species Zygnema cylindricum. Next base: position 260,441 of record JBBHKE010001281.1, on the reverse strand, counting down.
TTTGTGACGGTTGACGACGACTACAAAATTGGTGACGCCAACAAAAACAGCGACAGTCGTAGACGTCTACATTTTTGTAATATTGTGACATGGCAGATGTTTAGGGTTTTGTAACATTGTGACGTCATGCTCACTTGTGACGTCACAGATTCAAGAACTTTCGGCCATGGGTACCCGATTGCGTTTTCTCTACTTTTTTCGCTCTACTTGCCATAAAAATATACATAAAAGGTAGTCAAAAGATTATTTTTTCAAATATCTTTCATTTCATACCAGTTTTGTCGTGCCTCATTCTAAAAAGTGTGAGATAAAAGTGATAGTGTGAGAGGGAGAGGACCCATGAATGAAATTGGAGGTCCGAGACCCCTGCAGATTTTTTTCCGTACATCCTCGTATTTTCCGTACATACACGAGACGGGCAGGGAGAAAAAAAGCGAGTACTCTCCCTCGTCCTAAAATTTTACCACTCTTGTGGCGCGTGCGTGGGTCATTTTTCATTCGTTGTTTGGGCGGTACTTTCCCTGAAATCAGGTCGCGAGGTGATTTTTGATGAAGTTTTTTGACGGGCTGGATTCTCTTGCCCGGGGTTCGAAAAAAGGAAAACGCCAAAATGCGTTCACATGACGACAATCATAAAGTACATTCAAAGTATGGACTTAAAGTTTGCTGTACTTTTAAAGAATTGATTTTTTTGTACGGTTAAAGTTTGCCTCGTACGGAACTGCGTTTTGGATAAAAACGACAGATTAAAGTCAATACTTTAATACATGGGGACGTACCCTAAGCGTCTGAGAGTTGTTCATTTTGACTCCTGGGAGAGTAGAGGAGAATCGAATTTATGACAATCTGCCCCTGGTAGAGAGTATGGGCCAGTGGAAAATATTTTCAAGTAACTGCAAAACAAGTTTAGTAAAGTGAAAACTACAGTATGTCTCAAACAACAGATGTACGGGGAAGATGCAAAGTTTACGGTTATGCGCACCGTAAAAAAGCATGTGCATTTTTACGTATAAAATACTAAAATAGGGTACGTTAAAACACAAAACCGCGTATGCCGAGCACCTTCTCGTGTGGGGAACGTCCTTTTGCATAGCCGTACGGTCGTACCGTCAGCAACGCGTCCCTATTCGTCGTTCAAAGTTCAAAGTTTTCAACTTTGGCCTAGCGTCCACGTCCTCAAAGCAAGCAATCCTTGTCCAGGTCAAACTTTTCCAGCAAGTTTACGTAATGTGTTCAAATACGTGACGTGCCACTTTTACGTTTCTGCTCTTCCCTCCCTCTCTCTCTCTCTCTCTCTCTCTCTCTCTCTCTCTCTCTCTCTCTCTCTCTCTGCACTGATGGTTGTCCCTACGTGTGACCAAAAGTTGGAATGGGCTGAAGCTCAAGCTCTGCCGGTGTCTGTGTCGCTGATGCGGGGCGTGCGACAGCACCTGCGTATGTTGCGCGACGTGGCATGCTGGCCGAGTCTTCACACGGGCCTGGCGCTGAAAATGGCTGTGTGCAGGTGAGATGGGCTGAGAGCGGAGGGATAGAAGCGGATGGTCTCTGTTTGGATTTAGTGTGGACCGTAGTACTGATGTGGACGTCGGCTTTGGCGCGAGCATTGATAAAACGCGACATACTTTTCTGCGTATTTCACTCACAAAAGGTGTAAAATAGGCGTAATTTCCTGAGAGTCTTAGCACACTACGCCTATGGCACCTTTTGAGCATATAATATGGCGAAAATGCTTTACCTTTGATTTATGCTCGAGTGTTGGCTGTTCTGATGTTGATGGTAATACTTATCTTGAAGGCTACACTTCTCTGGGATGTCTGTGTGGAGTCTCTTACTATATCAATTTTAGTGATGGCGAGTGTGAGGGCGTTGCCGATGTTGATGTCTATGTCTTTGTGGATTTCGATGTCGATTTCAATGTCAATATCGATGTTGATTTCGATGTCGATGGCGATTTCGATGTTGATGTCGATGCTGATGTTGATGTTGAGATTAACATTGAGAAGTCGATGTCCTTTTTTGTGCCGATGTCCATGTCAATGTTTGTCAATTTGTTATCAACTTTGGCATAGATATTGTTGTTTGTTTATTCTTATGTGTTGATTGTGGAATTGTTGAAGTTGTCGGTGTCAAGTTCACTTTAAAGTTGTGGCAGGCGTGATGTTGATGCAAGCCAAATGAATGCTGATATCAAATTGGATGCAAAAGGACAATAAACACAAGTGTTTTGTGTTTTTATTAATCGTCATCAATAGAATGAATAATCATTCTGTTATGATGCCATCAGGCTGCTTAAAATCATAAGCAAATTTACTTTGTATTGTTTTAATGTCCTTGTTTCATTCATTCACGTTTAATGATATTTCTTTGTCAATGTCTATGTGCATTCCCAGTGCTTTGTTAATATCAATTTTCCATAATGTCAGTATTTTCTTTTACAATGCCAATTGTAGTTCAATGTCAAGGTTTTGGAATATTTCATGCCAATATGATGTGTGAAAACTTAACCCTCAAGCATAACCTTACTAAATGCCGGATGACCCTCTGGAAAGACTCTCGAACACTTGATCTGCAACTAAAAGATGCAAATCTTTTTGCTTGTTTTTGCAGATATGAAAATTACTGGCTCCCTTTGTTAGCTGATTATCAAGACGGCAAAGTATCGATTCCAAATAACTTACCACCTATGCCCCCATTGGACATCGACTATGTTTGGCATTGTCATCGTCTTAATCCGGTAAGTCCTGCAAAGCTTTGGAAAAATTATCTTTTTGTTTTATTGAGGGTTTCCAGGACGTCAGCCTCTTTCCTGTCCTTTTTCACTTCCTCTTTCCCTTCCTTTTTACCTTCCTTTTCTGGTTTTTTAGGGTATCCCTCCTCTTTTTTTCCTCTGCAACTTCTTCCTTCCGCGCCTTCCCCCCTTTTTTGTTCTCTTAGGAAACCCTATGAATCTATTTTGGTTTTATGCAGATTTTATACGGGAAAGATTGTTACGAAATTTACGGAAAAGTTTTGGATTGTTTTTCCGGAGAATTAGACGAAATCGAAGAAGGAAAAGCCATGGCTGCCACGGCTTTTGTGTGGGAAACTTTGTACCCAAATCAAAAATTTCATTTAAATTTTGAAGAATACGAAAAAAATTCTCCTTCTTTGGAAAAGGAGGTCGAGGATTTCATACAAATATCTGCGGAAAATCACGATCGACCGAAAATAAAACACGATTTAAAGGCGAGAGTCCATTATCAACAGGATTTTGGGTACAATGTGGGTACACCACACAACCTGCACTTTAGTTTTTCAAGTGGGAGATAAAATGGGACTTTGTATTTGGTCTGAAACTCCTCACTCATTCACTTTCTCCCTCTGTCTCCCTCCCTCCTCTCCCCGCACTCCTGCCTTTCCCAACTCCTAACAAGATGTATTTTCAATCCCTTCCCTTTTTATCCCTTCTCCCTCTCCCTCCCTCCTCCCACCCACCCAAGGAGCCCCACTACTTAATTTTAGCTGTTCCCTTTCGGGTGTCTCAAGTACCTCAACTGCAGGGGCGGCGAGCGCAGGGGTAATATTCGTGGTGCCCACGTACGACGTGGACCTCATGTGGCACACGCACCCCCCCCCCAAAGTCGTAGACCAGAGAGAGCCAGGGAGGGGGAAGGGAGGAGGGATCAAGGTGATCTGGTGGTCACAAAGTGGAATCCTGTTGGCATGCACACGAAGGGAGTAGGGAGAAGTGAACAAAGCGAAGGAGGGAGGGAGAAAGGAGGGAATAGGGATGGAGGGAGGTTTTTTTGGGTATGCAGGCAAAGAAGCAGTGTGAGGGAAACAGCGAGAAAGGGGGGAAAGGAGACGCGAAGGGAGGAGGAAGAGAAAGCGAGAGGGAGGGGGGAGGGGGAGGGGAAAGAGAGAGAGAACAAGGACTCAGCAGATGTTCTTATTTTTGGCAGAGGAGGAGTGGAAAAGTGAGAAGTGAGAGAATGAAGTGGCATATGGAGAAACCCTAAATATGCAATTAAAATTATTTTAATAATATTTACTTCCCTTCCCTTCCCTTCCCTTCCCTTCCCTTCCCTTTCATTACTTCCCTTCCCTCACGTCTCTCCCCTTTTGTTTACACTTTTAGCCCAGTCTTTACCACTTTCTCACCCATTTCCCATCCCTTTTTCCCACCTCTATCCTTCTTTTTGACCTTTCTCCCTCTCCTCCTTTCTTCTCCTTCTCTTTCCCCTTTCTCCTTCTCGTTTCCCCCTTTCATTTTTTCCCTTTTTTTTTTTTTTAAACAGCGATTTCCTGCCGCCTATGGTTCCGACACGATTAAAATTTTTAACCGAGTTTTAAAACACGAGGAGGAGGGAGATAGGACTGAAGGGAAGAGATTATGGGAGGGATTTAAAAACACTTGTTTACTGTGGGAGTTTCTGTACGGAACTTCTTATGTGAAAGCAGGAGTTCTTTATCGCGGAAAAGAAATTCTTTTAGCAATTCCGAAACCAGAATTAGTGTTGAAATCCGTCCAGGAAACGGAGGGTGGAAATGGCAGAAAAGACGAAAGGGATGAACGAGTCGAAAGAGACGAGAGAGACGAGGGAGAAAAAGACGAGAATTTAGGGTTGGGGTTGAGGCCCAGACGAGTGTTTCAGGTGAGAGGTGTTTTTTCTTAACCGATCGTTTTTTTTTTTTTCCCCTTTTTTTAGGGATGTCCTTTCTGGGAGGAGTCTTAGGTTTTAGTGATTGGGCCAGCAGGAGGTGGGGGATTGGCAAGGTTTTTGGGGTTTTACGCTTTAAAAAGTAGCTTAATAGGTGTTGGTTGCTGGCTAGAGGAGGGAGGGGGAGAGAGAGGGGGAGGGATGAAAGAACTAGGGGTTAGTATTTCATAGTGTTTTTTTTTGGGCTAAATATTTCAGGAGTTGGTCTCAAATTTCTCATGAACTAAAAAAACTAGGAAATAAATTAGGGTTAGGCTTAGGGTTAGGGTTGGGATTTCCAATTTCTAATAGGTTTCTGTCATGGTTAATCTTTCTTTTGAGTTTTTGAAAAATTGGCATATAACAAAAAATAATCCTCTAGAAAACCGAGATAATCCTGAAAAAACCTGTAAAACCCTGAAAAACCCTTAAAAAGTCCTAAAACAAACAAAAAGAGGTTAGGTGTATCACATTCTTGTCTTATTCAGTCTCCATGTTTTTCTTTCTCCTTCTTTTGGAGTACAGGCCCACTTGGTCTACCAGGGCCACAAAAATCTTCCCAAAAAACACCAAAACAATCAGAAAACTTCAGAAAAGACAGATTCTAGTTTGAATTTGTCTGTTTCTGCCATTGCCACGTGTCCCAATTTGTCTCTCCAGACAAACTGCCACGTGGCAGCCAGTTGGCACTTTTGGGGAGAGGAAGCTTCCGAGGGTCTTCAGTTGACTCTCACAGAAGAGACAAAAAAAAGTCAGCCGTCGATCGAAAACTCCAACTCCATAAAAAAAAGTCAACAGTTGACCGGAAAGTCAAACTCGAAAGAGCTCGGAAGCTGGTCTCTTTTTTGGAAGGATGCGGTAGAGGCTCCATCTTATAATGTGAATACATATTTGGAGTTTAGTAATCAGAAGGTGAATCTCTCTCTCTCTCTCTCTCTCTCTCTCTCTTCCTCCCTCTCTCTCAATCTCTCCGCTCTATATTTCTTTCTCTCTCTTGTTCCGTTTCTCTTTCTGACTTCTCTTCAATCAGTTCCTTAATAATGAAATGGTGGGTTTATTTCCTTTTATCTCTCTCCCTCTGTCGCTTTTCTCTTTCTCTTTTTCACCCTCTTTCTGTCCCTTTCTGTCCCTTCTCCTCTTTCCATCTCTGTCTCCTTTTTCTCTACCTTCCTCCTTTCCCCTCTTTCGTTCTTCTTCTCTTTCTTCCTCTCTTTCTCTTGGTTCCCCTCTCTCTCTAACTTTTTCTTCTCTCTCCTCCCCCACCGAGGTAACTTCCCCAAATTGTAATTTTTCTAAATTTCCAAAAGCCATAGGGGTCCCCAAAACTTACATATATATAAAAAAAAAACTTTTAACGGCACATTTTAAACCCCGTTTTATACCCTTTCTTGCTCCCTTTTATATTATGATTTTTGCAGAAATCGCTTTTTTTTAAACCCAAACCTCCCTCTCTTCATGTGAACTTTTCTGTCACTCCTCCGATTTTGGGGCCTTACCTCCTCCGTCTGGAAAAAAAAAATGTTGGAGAGGGAGAGGGAGAGGGAGAGGGAGAGGTTTTTCGAGTGTTGGATCACACGAGGGAAACCCGATTGTGGATTTTTGAAAAGTGAGACCCCGTAACATAATAAGGTAGATAAATAAATAATAAAGAAAGCGAAAGAAAGAAAATTAGAAGGGTTTGTTGATTTGTTTATGTAATATTTTTTTTTTCATTTGTTATTCTTTCCTGTTTTTTTGCTGAGTATTTTAGAGGTATATGTTTTTTTGTTGGTAGAGAATTTACAAATAGTTAGAGATGTAATGGAATGGACTGCTCCCTCCTTTCTTTCTTCTTTTCCCTCTTTTTCTCCTCTCTTTTCTCCTCTTCCTCTCCCTCTTGCTCCCGCTTTCTCCCCTCCTTTCTTCCTCTTTCTTCCTCGTCCTCTCCCTTGATCTCCCTCTTCCTCGCCCTATTTCTCCCTCTTTCTCCCTCCTCCTTTTTCCCTCTTTCCCTCTTTCCCCTTCCTGTCCGCTTCTCCCACTTTCTCCCTCTTTTATCTTCCTTTTAAACCACGATGAATAACTTACAATATATTGCTAACCCTTAATCTGAACAAGGTTTTATTTTTATTTTATTTTATTTTATTTTGTTTTTATTTATTTATTTAAAAAAAAATACTTTTTTTTTGTTTTTTACTATTGCAGTACCATCTTGATTGCTATCATTATCAATATTGTTACTAGAGTTGTTATTTTGTATACTCTTTTTGTTTATTTATTTGCTTAAATATTTATTTGTTTATTTGATTTTTTTTTATTTTTTTTCTCCGATTGGGGCTCAGATTGGAGGCAGAAAATTCAAAAAATGAAAAGAAAATTGAAATTTTTGGAGTGAAAGGGGTGGATTCTGAAAACCAAGGTAGACTCAAATGCCATTTTTTTATTTTTTTTAAAGACAACAAAATTATGTCAAAAGTAAAAATGTGAAGTAACATGAAGTTAAAAGTACATGATTTTATATGTGTTTGTGTGTTAAAACATGTGTATGAAACTTATCCTCGTCTTTTTTTATTGCTCTTTTTGTTTCTCCCCCTTTTTTTGTTTTTCGTCTTTATCCTGTTTCGTCATCTTGTCTTTTTTGGTTTTTCTGTTTGTTTCGGCCCTAACTTTCTTACTGTCAAAACGATCTTGGAAAAAAAATTGAATTACAGATGCCTCTCTCACTTTCCCTCTCTCGTTGACTCTCTCATCCTCTCTCTCCCTCTCCCTGCCTCTCCCTCTCCCTCCCCCTCTCCCTCCTGTCTCTCCCTCTCCCTCCTGTCTCCCCCTCTCCCCTCCCTCTCCCTCACTCTCCCTCCCTCTCCCTCTGCCTCTCCCCTCTCCCCCTCTCTCCATCTCTCTCGCTTTCTCTCCCTCTCCCCTTCCTCTCCCCCCTCTATTTTTCCAGCACTTGAGACCTTGTTTTTTTCCGAAACGATTTCGGAAAATAAAACGAATCACAGATGGACAGCTGTCAAAAAATGGAATCTTGAAATAAGTTTTTCGTCTTCTTCGGAAAATCTGTCAAAACCCGAAATTTCCTTGGTCGATGTTTCTCTGACTGGTGAAAAAGGGGTACAAATAAAGATTGTGAAAGGGAGACATTTGCAATATTCGGTTTCTGAAGAAGAAAAGGGAGAGGAGGGAGAGAAGGACAAAAAAGGGGAAAAAGAAGAAACCGAGGGAAAAGGAGAGGGAGAAACAAAAGACGAAAAGCTGGAAACAGAGGAAAAAGGGGTAATACAAAAAGAAGACGAGGGTTTTGTGACGATTGTAAGGTACTCCTTCCGAGACCGAAAATGGCGTGCCACAGCACTTCTAAACTGGAAGTCACTTACTATGGAGGTAAGTGTCTCTCTCTCTCTCTCTCTCTCTCTCTCTCTCTCTCTCTCTTCTCCTCTCTCTCGCTCGCTCTCTCTCTTTCTCTCCCTCTCCCTCTCCTCTTCCTTCCTCTGTTCAGCCTATCCTCCCCTCTTTCCCTCTCACGTCCTCCTCTCCTGCCCTTCCGATCCCCTCTCCCTCTTCTCCCCCACTTCCACCATTATATTTCTCCGCCCAGCACAACCCTCCCTCCTTCCTCCCTGGGTCCTCCCTCCCGGGCTCATTCCTTCCGGTCCATTCCCCTCCTTCCTTCCTTCCCCTTTTCCTTCCAAAGTTTTTTCCTTTTCTTCCAGCATTTTTTCCCACTTTTTTAATTTAGTATGTCTGAGGGTTCGATCAGAAAACTTTTGCCGAGTTTTTTTTACTGTTTATTTTATTTCTGTATTTGATTTTGTGTTTTTTGTTTGTTTATTTGTTGGTGATGTATATCGAAGATGTTTTGCTCTATAATCAATATGTACTATAATTATGGGTCTCGATAATCGATATATCGACTTCATATATTGAATCGCCGATGATTGCGATATATTGATATTGCGATATTATCAGGATCATTTATTAGTACATTTATTTTCGTACTACTCAGAACTTTCTGTTTTGTGATCCGTCGAGGTTGGAGAAAAATCCTTTTTGGTATGCCACACCAAATTATGAAGTTTATTTTTGTATTGTACGGTAATGAATTGATGCATGAAAATGTTTGCAGTGTGTAAAATTAATGTTTGATAAGTTTAGTACACTATCAAAGTTTTACCTTCGTTAAACTTTTTGAGGGTAAATTGTACAACTCGTACAATTTTTTGAGTAATCTTACATACGATTCCTTCTTAAAATGGGGGTAGTTTTCTCTCGTGTAATTAATTACCTTATGACTTTGTACCCTGATTGTCATTTTTAGGATGATGTACTTGTTAATCTCGTCCAATAGCTATATATTTTGTCTTTTCTAGGTTTGTGTTCGAAATATTTTACTTTTATCAATAAATTGTCGTCAGTTATTGTGATGTCCACAAATATCGAGTTTTTAATTCCTCGATTTTACGATATACCGAAATCTCGATATTATCGTTTGCGACTTCGATTGATATACGCCACTTTTCTATTATTTATCTTGATTGTTTGCTTTTTCTGTACTTTTTTTTTGACTTTTACTGAACTTTTTTTTGACTTTTCCTGAACTTTTTTTTTGTCTTTTTCTGAATCCAGGATCTGTTGTTCTTCCTTCAAAACACGGAAATTGTACATCTTGCCGTAAGAATGATGTACATTTTGCCCCTTGGTGGAATTAAATAAATAGAAGATTGTTGTTAAATAATGTTCGTTATTGTTATTGTATCATAATAGAGATGTAATAACAAAGGTTTACAAAATAAAGTAGGGTTTTTCACGGTTTTTCTATATTCTAAGTTTCTATATTCTAAATGTTGTACAAGAGTCAGTGAAATTTTGGAGAGGTATTTTGGTTACTAGAAAAGGTTTTTTGTTGTTTTGGTGTTTAATGGGAGTGGGAGTGGGAGGGAGGGAGGAGAGGGAGAAGAAGAAAGTGGTGTGAGGAGAAGGGAGAAGGGAGAAAGAAATATTTTGTCTCGAGTTATATGAAGAGCGTGGTATGAATAATCGAGAAGCGTCTAAAGTGGATAATATGGACTTATGTTGATTTGTAATTACTACAGTTGTGAACAATTATGGGAATTCACAATATACTGGATTTATTTGGCAAGTAAATAGTGTTTAGGGCAAATTATGCATCATATAGGAAAGGGAAAAAATGTTGTTTATGAGTGGAAGGTTTTTAATCATAGATATATGTAATAATATAATTTGTTGACAAATGATGGTGACTACGGTCATGGTCGACTTTTTGCTGATCTTTGAGATAAAGAAGGTTTTTTTAATGCTGTTCCTTTTTAGTAAATTTCTATATGTCCTTCATATTGAATTATTCACTGTTTTTTTAGAAGGTAACAGGGAAACATGCGTGTGGACATTAAAACCATGGTATGAATTTTGTAATAGAGAAAAGATAGAGAAGTTGAAGCTAAATAAAAAGGGGAAACATAATGTTGACGGGGGAATCTGCTATATCGAAGAAGATGTTCTCAATACGGGAATGTTTTAAGAAGGTTTTCTTAAAAGACGACAAACGACTTTGAACAGTCTTTCTGAAATTAACTTAAAAAAGCTTTATAATTTGTTCGTAAAATTTTCGTACGAATCATTAACTACCTCCGCTCGTACAAATATTATGCACAAATTTTCAGTTTGAAGAATATTTTTAGATGTTCAGAATATGAAAACTAACTTACGTGGCGCCAATCATAATTGAGAAAGGATGTCTACTGGCGCGACATAATGGAAGGCTGTGCCAGTAAACACTAGAAATAGACGTATCCGCATGTTTACTGGGACCCCCTAATGGAGAACAGGCCTTATATAAAACATTAAATTTATAAAATATCATATATCGCGATAAATGGATAGTTTCATTTTTTACCACAGCTATATTACCAGATTTAATTCATCTAGGGCAAAGCAATCAAAGAAAAAAGCATTCGAAAATCAGCAAATTGACAAAATGACAAAATCCATGGAAGCGACGCCGAACTTTGTGATGATACATTTGCCGCTTTTGTTCGTAGAGCTCCACACGGTTGCCACGATTTTTTTCCCATTTTTGTTTTATGGGCGATAAGAGTTGAGGTGCATAATACTTTATCCCCTGACATTTCGTCAAGCATATGTGGCAAAATAGTTGTATACATGTGTCAATGAGAGCAAAAAGATACGAGTTGGAATTAAAGTTTTAACATGCACAACTGAATACATCTGTGGGAAAAACTACAAAAGTACAGTGAATCGCAGACATTAAGAGTCTTAATCCAAAGCGGTACCAAATTGACAAGAGGTTTTTTTTAAGGGTTTAACCAATGAGAAATAAAGCGTCCCCTGGCTTCATAATTTGAAAGCTCAGTTTTTTCGAACACATCAATTTCCACATTCACAGTTTCAGTCAGAGACAACTGGCGATAAAACCGAATTGATGAACCCCAATCTGTGGACCTTAAAACTAGAAATGTTATCAACGTTTTTGTTTCACCACTTAAACCAAATTTTCTCCATGCAAACTTGTGAGTTTATGGGGCCGGATGGTTGCAATGGAAAGATAACATTCTTTCCGTCAGATTGGTGGTCTCAAAAAGGAGAGTTGACACGTGGGTCAGGAGAAAAGTTTAATTAAGTGGCATAAAAAGCATAAGCGCTAGAGGATCCTTTACCTGTCCTAAAGTGAAACTCGATGCTCACTTAAATATATAACCTTTACGCTAATTAGACAAAAGGTCAGTATCATTTCCACTAACAGTATTTGAAATTTAGCGTACAAGTGAAACGCAAAGCCAGCATGTGCCATGTTCCACTTTTTCCAAGAAGCCTCGAATTGGCTTACAGTAGCTACACCATGACTCCTTATTAAAGAAACTTATAGCTTCACATTTGAACTAGCATTATCAATTTTACACCAGTTCAAGATGGCATGTACCGTTAAAAAAATATATATATATTCATATGATTCTGTGGTCAAAGGGCAACCAGCACCGAATTACTGTTACTTGCGCTAATAAAGATTCATAGTGTAGTGTCCCATCGTCGGGAAATACAAGACCGAGCATAGCTCACACCATAAAAAAAACATGCACCCAAAAATGCTTATTCCAATGTTTGACACAAATGCTTGTGTTAAATTTTGGCAACTGCAAGCGCCTTATGGAAACAACGGTACTACAATAAATAACTTAAGTTACGAAAAGAATGAAACAATGAGCTTTTGTGAACATACTAGTTTACCTATGAATCTTAACAACTAATCTCGTTCCCAGGGAAGTTTACCATTCTTCAAAAGAAACGTTCGTTGCACATGGTCTCTCAAAGCGGTATCATTCACATCACAAAATTTAGTCTTCCAATCCTTTGGTTTGATTGGTTCGTACCCCAAACCGGCAGGAAGGTCAAGTTTTGGAGGCTTTTTGTGCATGTGTCTCCAATCGAAAACATATGTCGCGACTCTTCGGTGGTACCTCGTCTCAAAAATTTCCCAAACTTGATACTTGTAGTGATTAATGACACCATCGCGAGGTTTCGGCTCTTGGTCAACATAGCCTTCTTTTAAATCAAAATAGTGAATTACACCACAACGAGTGGGACTAAGGGCTTCCAATAAAACGATCGACTTTTTCCGATTTTTCTTCGACTCCCTACAGACATAATTCACCATTTGACCTGAAGGAGGAAGGTCTTCCAATCCTGATGGCCCAAAATTACGACAAGCAAACTTCAACTGTCCAACTTTTTTATTTTCCTCCTGAAAGTTGCTCGTGATGTTTTCTATCAAGCTTTCTAACATGGGTGGACTTGTTTGAGGTGATTTCCCAAGTTTCAGCTTCGACTCATCTGACTTCATCTTTCGAACTCTTTCCAAGAACAGTTTTCTCGGATAAATAAACTCGTCCACGTCGATATACATCATCCATTCACACTCCTTTTCGGCCCTTATTGCACAATGTGAGAAACCAGCCTCCTGAGTCTTGAGCCACGGCCATGGGTGTCTCGTAACATTGTATGGTCGCAGAAAATTAACTTCATCCTCTAAGTCGTCGTCACTATTGTTGTCGTAAAAGAAAAACCGGCTTACTCCAATACGGCCATGGTACATCACCCACTCTCGGAGGAACCTGGCCGAGTTCCAAACCATGGTACACGCACACAATTTATGCTTTTTTTCTAACACCGTTTCACGAACTTGCAAAACTTTAGAATGTTCTTTCTCAAGAACGACATCATCTGTCGCCGGCCTTGTTATACCAAGAAGAGCCATACTTTCACGAAAAAGATTATCTTTGGTCAAGTCTGGATTGAACAGTAAGGCTGTTAAGAATTTTCTGGACCCAACTATTAGACTGACAGGCTTCCCACGAAGTTCCTTTCTCATTTCTTCAGGCGGTAACTCACAGATGATATTCTCAAGACACATACTCAAAACCTTTGTGCGGAGCTTCTCTCCAAAAATACAGCTGCTATTCTTGAGCATCTTGTCCGAAGGATTTCGGCTCGATTTCCGACGAAGGCCTTTGGCAAAAATTAATAACTTATCTTCAACAATCACAGAAAAATAAACTGTATTTTTCCAGTTTTCTCGGTTTGGATATTTTGCTATCGTTGGCAAAACTAGACCATCAACCTGCCTTCCCATAATGACAAGAAACCCACAATTAAGATCAAAATTTATTCCACAGGCATTTACAGATCTGTTTTTTGGTTCCATAATAAGGTACTGGCATTTGCATTGAGTCTTAAAATTTAATAAAACAATCACACCATTTCTCGTTAATATTTCACAGCAATTTCAATATGACTGAAGTAAATTTGGCCATTTTCCCAACGTCGTACAATTTTCTCCTGATAACAATATTCATTCCCACAAAACAAAGAATCTCCATTTACTGTCATGACAAAATTGTAAGTTACATAAAAGTCGTCCAAGTATCCTTTCAAACTTCCAAAACTCCAAAAACTTGTGAATTGCAGCTTGAAACAAAACAATTCTCACCTCTAACGTGACATATGTCGCATCTGTAAGCCGAAGACGATCTTCTTCTTCAGGGAACGCACAAACTACAGTCCAATCACTTTCTATTTTGAATGCATTTGTCCGGATAACAGTCTCCAAAGAATGCTTCGCCCGAATAGTATTGTTATATATACATGCTGTAGGGGTCTTTCCCAGAAGATTCAGATGACTTCCTTTAGAAGTATGGATAAGTAGGAGCATATGGACATCGAACTGAACAGCCATCCATATCATAGGACTGTCTTGAACCATTTTTGACAAATTTTCGAGTGGGTCCATCTCAACTCCTGCAAAATAAAAAAGAGACCTGATGTAAGTCCTAAAAAATTATGGGAGAGAAGAATTTTATGGCTGAATAAGGATTTAGGGCTGCTCTTACATGATTCGGAGGCGTTTTAGAAGAATAAACGTTGTGTGATTTAATGGAAAAAAAAGGGAGATAAGCATTATCGACAAGAGAGAAAAACTTGGTTCAAAATAGGTCAACTGCAAACTTTGAAAGTTCTCTGCTACATTCCGAAATACATAGGCGTAAGAATCATTGATAAACAGAAGAGGATCAAAACATATATGTTAGTAGTCATAAATGAAGGAAAACAAAACGTTGGGGAAGACTTTGAAAAATTATTCTCCTATAGCCGGTATAGGTTTACTTTATCGGATTTTTAACAGCATTTGAAAAGCGTCAATTTCAGCATTGTCAGTTCATCCAAATGTTTGCAGAAATGAGCAATAAAGTACACTGTTTTTTACTTTTTTGTGCAAACTCGAAACTCGCAAGAGACAGTTTTGCACTATCTTGAACCAAAATGAAACAATGAAACGAACATGGAATAAAAAATGTAGATGGACTTATGGATAAATACATGGATTCTCTGTTGAATGCTTAAGTAAGGTGGTTAGAAAGTCAAATTTGGGAAAGTTTGTGTTTTCTGTGTAATGCTTGCAAGGATAAAATTTTGACAGGTTTGACTCATTGGAAATAACTGAAGTACAGCAACAGGGGCCTATGATGTACAACGTGAATTGTTATTAGAGTAAAGAAATTACTAGTGTAAGGTTTATATTAATGTTATTAATTCTTATCCAGTTTTGAATGAGGAACGTGGCGTATTCTGAACCGTTTGAAGAAAAAAACAATTGATGTCATTGATACTATTTTAGGTTCGAGGAGTAAAATTTCGAGGCACCGATATATTGTCATTGACACTAATAACGACGCACGGTGTACCTTTCTAAACAGTTCTTCATAAATTTTGTAATTCAAAAAAAAGATGCTACAAGCTCACCTGACAATAACAAAATTAAAAAAAAGGATCAAAACAAGACTGCTATTTTCTATTGAGGACCCTTTTTTTCTATCTTCTGCGCTGAATACTACCTGACATGGTAGAAATATCACTTTATAACACAGCTAAGGCATCAAGTAGTTTGCAGAAAAATAATTTACCTCCTTTAATGGCCAAAAAGGGTTCCGAAAGGGATACAGACGGGCCATACTGGAAACAAACAAGAAGTGTTACTAGCAATACTGTAATCCCAGCCAATTTAATCACATTGGCAGATTTTTCAGAAGTCGCCAAAAGCAGTCCGAGGTTTTTATGTTGTAAAAGCATGTTTCATGAAAAATTGCTCCACCTTTTTTTCAATCTAACTACAAGAAAATCAGTATTTTGACAAATTAATCAGCGACTAAATAAATAGACAGTGTGTCCCGTAATGGAGCACTGCAGACAGCTTTAAGAATCAGTCTTTAAGAATCAGTATAATCTTCAGCTTCTACACCCTAGTTTCATTTCTTCCCCTCTTTTGAAAGGGGCGTGGCAAGACTGGAAATTATTTGAGCAGATGCGTTGACATGGATGGGATGCAGTAATGTATTAGAAAAGTACAGTACACCGTGAATCGTTATTTGCCTTATGTACGATATATCGGCACCCCAAAATTTTGAGATTGATACCTTAAATATAATAAATTACACTATTTAAGGAAGTGGACCATAATCTGCCACGTCTCCTGGCACTAAATTAGAATGAATGACGCTAATTTTTTCTTTACACTAATAATTTCTATACGCTAATAACGATTCAAGGTGTACAGTACACCGTGAATCGCTATTAGCGTCAATGTTTTTTTCGCCACTTAAAACATCTTTTCTCCGTACACACATATCCGATTTTCAATACGCCAACCGGAAGGTTAGAATGTTACCTTTCAATCATAGTTCTTTAGTAGGTGAAAGTAGGCCCATACAATATGCCAATTGTATGCAAAACATACAATATTACCTTAAGACCCATATTGTATTTGGACCTATTCGGACCAATTAAAACATTCGGAACAAAAATTGAACCAATTAAAACATTCGGACCGAAGTTTTTTGCTTACACCGTCAGATTCAGACGATCGGACGGACGGTCGCTGATCAAAGAAGCGATCTAAGAAGATCACATGAAAAGCCCTTAACACAACTTACGATAGAGGCGCCGACCAAAGGCCTACCATAAAAACGCCTACTTTTGAACTATGATCCCGACGCAGTCATCCTGAGTGAACGTACAAACAAATGGTTCGTCATAGCTTACTTACGATGTTCAGTTAATCTAGAGTGTAGATTAGTTCATTTTTTCCTCTACGCCACAGTACTAATTTCTTTACGATAATAACCATTCATACTGTTCCGCAGTTGTGCACAATGGATAACATTTCTAGACAAGAATCTCTATGTGAACATGTAAGAGTAGTCAATTAGGTTAACCAATCAACGAGTGCGCAAGCTCTCCATGCTCATTTCCCAGTTTTGCGGAACAGATTCCTACTCTTTAAACGTGCGCCAGGTCAATTTATTTGAAAACATAAAAAAATGAAATCCATCCGATACTTGGTTGAGAGTACAAGCCTTATGTGGCGTTTCTACAAAAACTTTCAAAAAATGTGCGATGTGAACACTTAGGGCACCTTCCCATGTAACCAAAGCTTAGTCTTGTAACTTTGTTTTTTAGCGAAGATTCTCCGTAATGCTTTCATTGCATTCCTCTGTAAAGAAATGAAATAGTTACTTTAGATTGTGACGGATGTAGACGTGGGTGTAATTTGTGACGGTTGTAGACGACTACAAAACTACATTACACCGCGAATCGTTACTAGTGTCAAATTTTAATTAGTGTTGAGAAAAAAATATCGTTATTAATGCTAATTATGAATTTGAAGTTTTTTTAAAAAAGGTGTATTCTAATTTTGGCGTTAATGCCAATTTGGTAGTTGCAAAAAAAGGATTAATCGTCGTACAATTGTATACATTAACATATGTATCCGTACAAAATGTTAGAAATCGTACGCCGTCGCGAAATTTAAATATCTGTTACATGTGAGACTAATTTACGACAGTTATGCGACCAGATTGAATCCCGTTTTTTGAGCGCACGTTCCTATGCGTGCGTGCCTGATTTAATTTATTTTTTGTAAATTTTTACTTGAAAAGGTACATTTATGTACGGTCTGACATTGACCATACACCACACTATTTAGATCTTATTGTACTTTCGTTCTTTACGCTATTTTGTACTGTACCTTATTTAACGTAAAGGAAAAATTAACATCATGTATACTATTTAAAAAAATAAACCAAAATTTCAGGAAACCAAAATTAGAGTTATATACTCTAATAACGATTCGCGTTGTAGCTTTCTTCCAATCCCTTATCACTTCAACTCGTAATTCCACCCTCTTTCGGTCAAGCAACCTCATTGGTCCACGGCAGCTCGATTTTTGAATGACCCCTCGCTGTTTTCTAACCAAGCTTGGGTCAAAAGGATGTGTAAAAAGATTTGGAAAATATTTTCCAATTCATAAAATCCTTTACCCTTATCCATTCCGAATCACACACCCCATCAATTGGAAAACAAACAAATTCACAATGAAACATTCACATTGGAGGACCAATTTTCATTAAGAAGAAGCTCTTGTTCACATAACCCAGCCTGGCCTCTTACCCCCTTAACTAAACCCTAACTTTCAAAATCTCTTTCCTTCTCTCTTTGTAATAATTTCCTCTCTTTCAATTATGGTTGAATTCTAGATACCAAATAGAGATTTGATTGAAAAATGCTCAATTTTTAGTCTTGCGTATCGGCAGGGTTTTGCCGATAATCGATATGTACTTTTTTTTTGGCTTGGCGATAATCGATATATCGGCACGATGTATCGACACCGATGTTATCGCCGATAAGAAACCGATAATATCGGTTTTTTATCGCGAAAACCCCAGTACCGA
This sequence comes from Zygnema cylindricum, assembly GCA_037447655.1. Taxonomy (NCBI): domain Eukaryota; kingdom Viridiplantae; phylum Streptophyta; class Zygnematophyceae; order Zygnematales; family Zygnemataceae; genus Zygnema; species Zygnema cylindricum. Next base: position 242,467 of record JBBHKE010001281.1, on the reverse strand, counting down.
TAACTATTGGCGATAATTGTACGATTTATCCCGTCGTACTAAACCGCCGTTATTCCGTTACATAGAGTACGGAACAGATTTTTACACGTGGCCACGACACGCTATATACAGTGAAAAACATAACACAGTATATTATAAAGTACAATTATATAGCGTACTAAACTCTTTCCACTTATCGCCGATACGGAATTTGTTGGTCTCGGAGCGATATATCGGGAACCCCTAACCGTTCGATAACCGATAAATATTGGTATCGGTGTTATCGCGATAAACTTCTTGCCGATACACAACACTATCAATTTTAATTGCTTGCTCCGAGCTACACCGCTCATCAATATTAGCGTCAAAGATTTGTTAGTATTTCTCCGTACTTGCGCTCGGCGTGCTTTCGAGCGCCGAGGACCTGGGAGCCCTCCTCCTTCGGTCCTTACATCTTTTTATCGTCAACGCTTATCTGTGGCTTTACAGCGAGTGCATGCTTCTATTCTCCTCCGATCGGCTATCTCGGTTATGGATCGTCGCCGTGTTCCGGACCTCCCTCAACGTGCTCCCCCGGGTTGGGGGGACTTACGGGGTTGCTTTTAGATAGATAATTGAGTTGGTGTTAGAGTTGTTGTTTTGGATTTGTGTGTTGCTGGGCTTTTCATTTTGGGTTTAGGTGCTTTTATTTGCCTTGTTGTTGTTGTCGTTGCTCTCTTTAGTTTTATTGCCCTGTTAGTTTTTATGTGTTGGCCATACCACCCATTTTGTACCCCCGGACTTAGATGGTTTACCATCGTGCTTTTTAATTTATCCTGCCTCTCACATTAATTATATACGAATCAATTTAATCTGTTTGTTTCGCCATCTAAAATTTTGTCTTTTAATGTCAAAATGAGCAAGCAATATAAAAAATAACAAAGGCTTTTTGAAGAAAATGCGATGGTTAACGAGTAAGTAACGAGTAAGTCGGAACCAGAAAAAATGTGGACGGCAAAGCCAAAACTTAAAAACTAATTGTGGAGGGAAGCAGCTAAAAAGGGAAAATAAGATGAAAGAAACTACCATACATACGAGGGTGCGTTAAACAAAGACACTCATACAGATGGTTTGCAATATGAATGCTCGTTTTCCTCCTAACTTTTGCGAGTCCTAGTTCCTCTTTGAGCGTATTTCAATGAGAACATATTGCAATATGTAATGCTATTGGGACATAAAAGTTAGGTGTCGCATTAGAAAAGTTTAGAAACGTTTTTTTGTTAGGTTGTTGTAAAGTAAATATAAATCACATGGATCGAAAAAAAAATTGTTGTACTAAGTAAAATATATAACAAACTCTTTTTGTTCTTTTACTCGTAAAATGACACCTGGCATTTCTTTTTTGTTACGTTTTTGTGGAAGCAAATGTATACGACCACCTTTTTTACATTCTATTGCAATAAGTTCACGATAGAAATTAGCCCTTTCAAGTCTCCAACTACACCGCCCATAGTTAGAAGAGTTTAAACAATTTTCAGGCAGTCAAAGTTATTGTTCTCGTCATTGTCTTTAAAAAAAAATAAACGGTCCGTCATTGAGTTTGGCTGCCCTTTTAAACTCTTTTGGCTGCCCGAAAAATGTTGAACTCTAATAACGATGGGCGGTGCAGTTCCAAACTTCCACCATTTTAAAATGCTGATTTTTTTTTTTTTTTAAATCCTCCGAGCCTGGGAAATATAGCCTTGCGAGCTCTTTCTTAAGGAGCGTAATTAACCAATCACCATAGGTCGTGGAATCGTCCGTTCTTTTATATTTGTTCAGTTCTGACGCTTTATTAGGCTTTTGACGTATTAATGTTGGTTTTTGTATGGTTATAGTCTCTACTTCAATTTGTCCTTTTGCTTGTAATTGGTTTTTGACTTTTTGCAGTGTTTTTGGTTTTTTCCTTGTGCTTGAAATCTTAGGGCATGTCCCCATGTGTTCAAGTAAGGGTTTTTATCTGTCGTTTACACAGAAAATGGGACTTCCTACTTGAAAATATTACGACGTACGAAAAATGAGCAAAAACTCAAATACATTTTGCGTCATCTAAGAACTTCAAAGGTACGACGATTTGGCAGTATTATCATCGCGACCCACTTCCAGCTCATCTTCACACTTGCACTGAAATCAAATCGCGACCTGCTTTTAATCAAAATACTACCCTACTGATGAATAGAATGCCTGGGTTACACGCGTCAAAAGTTTTCATTTGTTTTTTTGCATTTGGGAGAATACACGAAAAAAAAATTATTTGTCCGTTTGCTTATGTTGTCCACTTGTGGGCGTCTGCAAATGTCATTTTGTAGACGTAGGCGATTGCTTATGTCGTTCACGTGTGGGCGTCAACAAATGACAGTTGGCGTCGACAGTTGTCCCAGTATGTCAGGAGCTCTTTACGGCGTACAAATGTCCGCAGTTTGTTCCGAGATCGTTGGCGTCTACAAATGTCAACAATTTGTTGGCGTCTCCAAGTGTCGCAAGTATTGGCGAAGTGTACAACTGCCACATATTCAAAATAAAGAACGCGCAAGTAACGATTGACATAGGCACACTTTGAAAAGTACACCGTAAAATCAGCGCTAAATTCCAAAATAACGTTTCAAAATATCGGTTACATGGGGACACACCCTTAGTCATGAACCGAAAGTTCGTCGGAAGCTCGGGGGGAAATAGGGACCGAAGGGTTTACGCCACTCTCTCCCTCTCCCCTCTCTCCTCTCTCCCTCCCTCCCTCCCTCCCTCCCTCCTTCGTTCCCTCCCTATCTCTCCTGTCTCTCCCTCTCTACCCCTCTCCCCCTCTCCCTCTCTCCCTCCCTCCAAAACCATGCTACTATCTTCTCGAATTAGGGATTGCCACGTGGACACTTGGAGCATTTGTTTGAACGCAAGCTAAGTCACAAGGCGACAAAAGCCATTCACGACACAAATATAAAATATAACAATGGAAGATAAAAAGGTTACGACTGCCGTCGTGACGTTCACGACAGTGATCTCCGTAGACTGAACAATACCACCTGAAATACTAACCCTCACCCTAACCCTAACCCTAACCCTAATCCTAACCCTAATCATAAGGTATTCGCTATTCAATAATAACAAATAAAACGGGAAAAGCAAAAGAAATCTAGGCGTCCCTAGATACTCAAAGATTACAAAAAAAAACTTTATCCACCCGTAGGAGACACTAAGATGAGAAGCCCATGCTTCCGGTTGGATAATGGTCCAAGCTGTTCAAAATGCTTACGAGTTAGGGAATTTTCATTCTACAATATTACGCCATATATTACGTGTCTATGTCCTTTATTGACTCTTGGTATTTTCTAAAAGTCGGAGGTCTATATTGGCTTGGAGATGAGGGAGCAAAACTGTCCCTCAATTCTGGCTCCTATGCAACCCTAATTTTTGAGAAAGAGCTATATTTCATTGCTTCTCTTTTGCCACTTTCTTGCTTTCTTGGAGTTGCATTCGTGGTTTTTGCATAAAGGGCATTATTTGGCAATAAGCTCACTTTAATTTGTCATTGCATCCCTCTTTGGAGCTTGAGAGAGAGAGGGAGAGAGAGAGAGAGAGAGAGAGTATTGGAAGAGATTCTCTGATGCGCAGAAATTTATGGATTCCGAATCTTAGAGCCTTGATTAACTTGCAATCGTTACTCCAAAAAGTCAACGATTAGCCTACAATATGCAGATCACGCGATCTGCTATATCTCCCAACATGCAACTCTTTTCTACACACAGTGCATCTTGTTGTAAAGAGCTCGCATATAGATCTAGCCCAATTGGACGACCTTCCTCACCTTCCATATCCCTAAGTTTCTTTTGCTATGTTAACCAGGTGTTTTCCCCACCGCCCTTCTTACCTTACTCGTAGGTCCCCTCCCACCTCGACATTTGTCTCCTCTCTCTCGGCTTTTGACGATCACCATATGGACGTCCTCCACACTTTGTTAGGTCGTGGGACATTTGATCGCGAGTCTGGGCCATTGGCTCGCATCTAGGCATCCCTCCCTGTCTCTACTGGGGGGTTGGGTTTATTATCGACTGCTCGTGTTGCTCCCGCTGCCTATTTGGGAAGTTGGTGTCTTATTGCATCTACTATTGTTTTCCGTTTCTTAGTTGGGGACACCTCCGTTCTAGCTACGGTTATCCCTCGGGTTTCAGACGGTGTGTTCGCCTTCCAACGATCCCTATTGGACGCGTCACATTCTCTTCCACCCCATGCCCTAGTGGATGTGCCGATTTTCTCCACTCTTGTTACAAAATATGTTGAGCGTGTCCAGGAATCGATTTCCGACCGAGTCCTCGCCGCCATTAAATCCGAGCTTCTCAAGGCGCTTCCCTCCGATTCTTCACGTGCCCGTCTTCTCTCATGTGGTGGACCTGGTTCTGGGTCTTGGCTTCTCGCCACACCTATTTTGTCCACTCTCTGATTTTCACCTGCTCAATTCACCACTGCCTTCCGATTTCGCCTTGGCCTCCCCCAGCCTCTTTTACTTGGCTCTCTTGTGTGTGCATGTGGTAGTGTCTTGGGGCCGGATGGTGTCCATTTGCTTTGCTACTCCCATGGGGGAGATTTGATCCAGGCGCACGACACTATTCGCGACATCGTTGCGACTATCGCTTCGGAAGGGGGCTTTTCTGTGCGTCGAGAGGTTTTTTATATTATTCCCTCGCGTCGGATCGATGTTGTTTTCCTTGATGGTTCCCGTCGCATCTTCGGTGATATTGTTATGACAAACCTTACTTCAGATACAGTTGTTGGTCAGGCGGCTCGACATGTTGGGGTGGCAGCTCGTGATAACGCTCAGGCAAAGGAGCGTGATTATGCCCACCAGGACCCTATGGATGACTTTATTTCGATGGTGGCCAAGATCTTTAGTTGTTTAGGTGTTGCATTGGACGAGTTTCTCTGTAATTGTGCTTGACGTGCTTCGGAGAGCCGAGGACCTGGGAGCCCTCCTCCTTCGGTCCTTCTTTTTATTGTCAACGCTTATCGGTGGCTTTATAGCGAGTGCAGGCTTCTATTATCCTCCGATCGACTGTTGGGGTTATGGATCGTTGCCGTGTTCCGGAACTCCCTGAACGTGCTCCCCCAGGCTGGGGGGACTTACGGGGTTGCTTTTTGTAGATATTTTTTTTTTTTAGGGTTGGGGTTGTAGTTTTGGTTTTGTGAGTTGCCGTGCTTTTCGTTTTGAGTTTGGGTGCTTTTATTTTCCTTGTTGTTTGTTTCCTTGTATTTGTGTTCCCATCGCTCTCTTTGTTTTTTATTGTAGTTTTCAGTTTTGGCCATGCCACCCCTTTTGTACCGCCGGACTTAGATGGTTTACCATCGTGCTTTTTAATTTATCCTGCCATCTCCATATATTATACATTTAAACTAGTCAAGGATTCACGAAGATATGATCTGTCAAAGATACCACAACCATACAAAACCCTAAAAATGACTACATATCTCCTAGTCTATAAGACATAATGAGGACAAAGAAAGTACAGTACCATAGGCTCATAGCCTGTTCCCATCAGAAAATTTTTCACTTCCGCAACAGACGGACGTTCGAATAATGAACGGATTTCCGACCACTGACTTTTTTGTTTTCGGAAATTTTCGGAAAACTGTACAAACTAAGGGCGTGTCCCCATGTAACCGATATTTTGAAACGTTATTTTGGAATTTAGCGCTGATTTTACGGTGTACTTTTCAAAGTGTGCCTATGTGAATCGTTACTTGCGCGTTCGTTATTTTGAATATGTGGTAGCTGTACACTTCGCCAATACTTGCGAAACCCAAACTGCTGACATTTGTAGACGCGAACGGTCTCGGAACAAACTGCGGACATTTGTACGCCGCAAAGAGCTCTTGACATACTGGGACAATTGTCGACGCCAACTGTCATTTGTTGACGCCCACACGTGAACGACATAAGCAATCGCCTACGTCTACAAAACGACATTTGTAGACGCCCACAAGTGGACAACATAAGCAAACGGACAAACAATTTTTTTTTCGTGTATTCTCCCAACTGCAAAAAAACAAATGAAAACTTTTGACGCGTGCAACCCAAGATTTCTATTCGTCAATAGGGTAGTATTTTGATTAAAAGCAGATCGCGATTTGATTTCATTGCAAGTGTGAAGATGAGCTGGAAGTGGGTCGCGATGATAATACTGCCAAATCGGCGTACCTTTCAAGTTCCAAGATGACGCATAATGTATTTGAGTTTTTGCCCATTTTTCGTACGGCGTAATATTTTCAAGTAGGAAGTCCCATTTTCTGTGTAAACGACGGAAAAAAACCCTTACTTGAATATATGGGGACACGCCCTAACTTCCTCAAATAATTGGGGGATATTGAAGTCGGGTTAATGTAGCGTATTTCGGTGAAACAGACCAACGGTAACCCGAAAAGCTGACGTAGCAAAAACAACATCCGAAAGGCTATTTCGTTGTTTTCGCGCGAAAAATCTTCAGGACGTTGAACCACCGTCGTCGTCCTTCAAACATAATAAATTTGAAAATCTGCAGGTTTGTTTTCGCGCCTTTGTTTAATGATGTCAAAGCGGGTGACGTGTCACAAGACACCTTCATTCGAAGTTACGTGCCAAAATTTTGGTGTGAACAAGACCCGTTTTCTGATGAGTTCTTGTAAAATCATCGGAATGGGCAAAAAGTTATAAATGCTCCGGTGGGAATAGGCTATCAGTCAGACCACTTTATTCTCTCGTCCAATCGCAGACAAAATTCTCACGGATCTGATCAGCAGTGTTTAAAAACCGGCTATGGTACACTGTGGAGCCTGCATCCGGAAGTCCTTTCAGAGTAGCCCAGCATGATCCTGCGGCCGTCAGATTGCGTTATGCAGTTCCCGGCGGCTGCATAACGGCGGGCTGCGATGTGCAGTCGTCGGCAGCTACTTAACGACAGGCGCTGGTATGCAATCGCCGGCGGCTGCGTGACGTCAGGCTGCATTATGTATTTTTCGGCGGCTGCATTATGTATTTTTCGGCGGCTGCATAACGGCAGGCTCTGTTATGCAGTCGCCCGCGGCTTCTTAACGTCAGGTGGCGGTATGCAGTGCCCGGCGGTTGCATGACGTCAGGCTGCATTATGTACTTGACTGTACACCGTGTATCGCTATTAGTGTTAATAATTTTTTTGCCACTTAAAACATATTTTCTCCGTACACACGTGTCAGATTTTCAATTTGAGACCGCCAATCGCATGCTGAGAATCTTACCTTTCAATTGCAGCCTTCAGATCCACAATCTGACAAGAGTGTACTTAGAACAAATGTTTTACTTACGTACATTAGGAAAAATAAACATTGACCCTAATAGCGATACACGGTGGTAGTTCTCCGGCGGCTGGATAAGGGGAGGCTCCGTTATGCCGGCGGCTGCAGAGCGGCAGGCTCTGTTATGCAGTCGTCTAACGGCTACTTAACTGCAGGCGCCGGTATGGAGTCGCCAACGGCTGCGTGACGTCAGGCTGCATTATGTAGTTTCCGGCGGCTGCATACGAACTGCGCTATGCAGTCCCCGCTGGCAGGTGCTTTCAACTCTCTCTTCCTTACATTTTTTCATGAAAAATGGCGATAATCAAATTCCTACCGACGCCACGCTGTCCGCGCTCCTTGACCAAATCTAATTGTCGTAATTGGACCGTACAGGATTCTGTTCGTCAGACGTCAATAAGAAAATCCGCAGCCTTAAAGTTCGACGTTTCGAAGCTCCTCGCGACGCCTCAAAGCTCCTTTCCCGGCTTTCCAAGTAATGTACTGTTGGACATTGCGGAAGACACGTGGGGAAACTTGGCGACGCATGTAACGTCGGTACAGTACACCGCCAATCGCTATTAGCGTAGAAGTTTCTTTAGCGTGCATGGAAAACTACAGTGGTGTACGCTAATTAAGAATTTGAAAATTTCGAAAAAAAACATACATTCTAATTGTTTAATAATTATAGGGAATTGCTAATCGCAGAGACGATTTTTGCTGCGCGCAGATAGTTGTCAGAAATTGTACCGTTAAAGTACAGTTTCGTACAAGCTACGTACCTTCGAGGTAAGATTTGACGGTCAATCCATCGAACAGCTTTGACTGGCGGAATATTGTAACGGCGGTTAAAAAATTGTCGCGCTTGCGAACGTTGACCGTCATAAAAATTAAAACAATTAGCACGGCCGGCGCAGGTTTACTGTAACAAAACTGCGGCAGCCACATATAAATATAATGGCTGTGCGCAGGTAGTTATCACGTGAACGTGAGCTCCAGAGCACACACCGACATTTGACTTAGGGTGTGTCCCCATGTACTTGTAACTTAGCGAAATTACTTTGTATTTTAGCGCGGATCCGCCGGACCCGGTTTTCAAGTGTCCCTATGTCTGTAATGACGAAATCGTAACTTACGCTTGTGACGATTGTATACGTCGACAATACCTGTGACGGTTGTCAACGTCGACAATCTGTGGTCGCACGATATTTTTTGTACCTGCGTGTGACGTCGCATGTCTTACCGTGACATTGTAGACGTACCGCCTTCCAGCCTGTGCAATTTCACGGTCGAAGATGAGGCGCTTTGCCTTCGCGTCTCCTGTCCGGTCGACGTGAAATGGCATCGGAATTTGAAGACCCCTGCAAAAAAAAAAAATCCGTACTAGACGAAAACGGACAAATCCAAACAAATTGTGTACTTATCTTTGTCGTATTAGAACGGAAACGGACAAAACATAGCGAACTATGTACTTTTCTTTGTCCTTGGAAATCGTAGGATTTTTGTCGAAATTTATGGCACACGCGAAAATATGTTCCTATTTGTCAATCGAAAAAACCTAATTTTAAATCACATCGCGCATGTGTTTTAAAGATAAGGTTGAAGATGACGTTTTTTGTCGTCGAAGTGGGTCGAAAAGCACAAGACGACAACTTTTCGTACATCCTAAGTTCAGGGATGACGCAAATTGTACTCTACAAATTTGTGATTCCTTCGTACGGTTGCAACTTAGGCAGTACGGCGCTAAGTTTTACGGCAAAACGACAGGAAAAAACCCTTACTTATGCACATGGGGACACACCCTTAGCCGCAAAATATCGTTTTAGTTTCATCGATATTTAAACGCGGGTACGCTTTTTATCCGTACCCGCTGCCAATTCATGATAGAATCCGTTGTTTACAAGTACAGAAAATACAAACCGGCCGTTAACATTCGGCTCTGCCCGAAGCGACGTCAATAGCCGGCTGCAGTTGCAAGTCAGCGCGCCCTCCACAGACCACACGTGCCGTCACGAGATTACGAACCCGTGCGCCGCCTTCGGAAATCGAATCTTAGAGGCAGTCGACGAAATGACAACACAAATGAACCGTCCGATTAAAGTCCTCGGAATGCTTTCGCCGTCATCGATCTTCGAGAGCGATTGCCGACAAAGCGTTCTCCACCGTCAGATGAAGGGCAACCTGTATGTGATATGACCGATGCGCAATAGATAAAAAGCGGCGTGGCAAGTAATGGTTGGACCGCAAGAGACATCCAAGAATATTTCTGGCCGTCCGATTGACGTTTCCCGCCCATCTTAAATCGAACGTCTAATGTACACATGCGACGCGACAGGGCGCGAACCTTACGGATCGCCGAAAGTCAAATGTCGGTGTGTGCTCTGGAGCTCACGTTCACGTGATAACTACCTGCGCGCAGCCATTATATTTATATGTGGCCGCCGCAGTTTTGTTACAGTAAATCTGTGCCGGCCGTGTTAATTGTTTTTTTTTTTTTTATGACGGTCGACGTTCGCAAACGCGACACTTTTTTAACCGCCGTTACAGTATTCCGCCAGTCAAAGTTGTTCGACGGATTGACCGTCAAATCTTACCTCGAAGGTACGTAGCTTGTACGAAACTGAACTTCAAATGTACAATTTCTGACAACTACCTGCGCGCAGCAAAAATCGTCTCTGCGATTAGCAATTCCCTAATTATAATTTGGGTCTTTGAAAAAATGAATGTCGGTCACAAACATGCATAAACTAATATAGGTATTCGTACAAAATCTGACAAATATTACACAAATCGTACGTTCACATATTCGAAACGTGGTGCTGGACGAATATGTGCGAACGTGATATTTGGCAACCCAATTATATCCCGTTTTAGAGCGCACATTCTCATGCGTCCATGGTTACCAAAACTCATTAATTATACTTTTGCATTTAAAAAGGTACAATACTGTACGGTCTGACACTGTTCGTACACCACACTAGTTAAATGATGACGTACTTCCGTTTTGTACGGTACTAAAAAATTAACCCTAAATAGAGTAAAGAAAAAAATAGAATGAACTACGCTAATGGAGAATAAAAAAAAAAAAAAAACGGGGACGGGATTAGCGTACACTACGCTAATAGCGATTGGCGGTATACTGCAGTGTCGAGGAAAAAGTCGGTGATAGGTCGGTGGTTGAACCATTGTTAGGGCGCTGTGAGGCATGTACATGTGACCAAACACCCGTGTTTGAATGTTTAGCAATCAAATAAAATGTGGCCAAGGTCGTTACGTGTACGTCACCAGAAAGGGCCATCGCTACAGTACTGATTTCAAAATTGAGTTAAGTACAGTACACCGCGAATCGTAATTAGAGTAATGAAAAAATTAGAGTAAAAAAACCAAAAAAAACAATTTGAGTAATGAACTCTAATTTATGTGATAGAACTTTTTCACAGTCGAAGTTTACTCTAATTTATTTAAGTACTCTATATTGGGTTTTATCGGCAATAAATATCCGCGCTGAAATAATAAACACTAAATTACGTGGACGTACAAAATCTGTCAGTCCGTATAGTTTTGACGTCATTATGACGCTAGTATTATTTGTCGCGCTGCATGTCAGTTAATGTTCACACTGACGACGATGCTGTCGACGGAGAAGAGTTATGCGAACGGCTTTTTTTCGATGTGATTGATTTTTTGCTTAGCGCGATTTCACGTACGAGCGCGATTGTATTAAATCATTATTTGTACCTTTTTACTTAAAAAAGTACAGTTTTGCACGGTCGAACGTCGTCCGTACTCCACACTATTTAAAACGACCCTATATTACAATTCTATTACGCTAATTAAACTTACCTAAATTAAATTAGAATAATGAAAAAATTAGAATCGTTTACTCTATTTGATGTCATAGAGTCGAAATTTCGAGCGACCGAATTAGAGTAATTTACTCTAATTACGATTCGCGGTGTACTGTACTTTTATTACACCAATAGCAGAGATTGTACTTTTATGTACAAGAGGACTAAAGAGAAAGACAACATTATGTTTGAAATATGTTGTCGATACCGTATGTCTCTAGACGTTATCGATTCTATGTTTGAAACTCTAAAAGAGTAAAAGTCTAAATGCTGAACGCATGCGATACTGATTGGATCCGATTCAGCGATAACAATTGCCAGTTTGCCACCCCCTATCGAAGTATCGATACGCCTACTGGAAAACAGGCAGTATCGAATAGAGACGTGACACTGGAAAGTACACCACGAATCGTTATTAGCGTTGATAAATTATTAGTGTAAAGAAAAAATTAGCGTCATTCATTCTAATTTAGTGCCAAGAGACGTGGCAGATTATAGTCCACGTCCTTAAATAGTGTAGTTTATTCTATTTAAGGTATCAATGTCTAAATTTTGGGGTGCCGATATAGAGTTCATAACGCTAATAACGATTCGCGGTGTACAGTACAGCGCTGTACTGTACAGTACAGTACAGTACAGTACATCTCGCTCCTCGGCCCAAATGGCAAAAACTATCATAGCTGACTGGAACTTAATTCCGATTTCGTACGATCTCCGTATGAAAAATCCGCACTTTTAGAAAGTTCTAACCCTTAGCCCTAACTTTAGCCCTAGCCCTAATCTTGATCATAACCTTCATTTCTTCAAATCACTGAATCCTCTCCTACTAACTGGAATTGTACGACTCTCCCCTTAATCCTTTATTATACTACTGTAGTGAACCTTTTCCTTAACCTAATTTTATTGCATAGTTGCAATCAAAACAATTTAATGTATTTAGTTTGAAAAAAGTGTTAATGCTACAAATTCACTAACCCTAATATCGATAAATGGAAGGAAAATATCATTTTGTTTGTCCAAATTAATAGGTATTTTATTTTAACTACTTTTTTTTGGAAGACATGAACAAAGGAAGCTGGGGAAAACAACCATGGCGCCATGAGTCCAACAAGGGAGAGGGAGAGAGAGGGAAAGAGGTGGAGGTCATTCCGTCAGATGAGTCGCTCTTATTGGTAAGGAGAATTAGGAGAAGAGTCGGAGAAATACAGTATGAGATCTTTTTTTTTGTTTGTATGTAGAGATCATGTTTCATATAGAGATCTCTCATGTTGGTTTATGACATTTATTTACATTCTTCATTCTCTCCTTCCTCTCCTTCTCTCTCCTCTCCTTCCGATCCTTCCTCTCTCCCTCTCCTTCAACTCCTTCCGCTCCTTTCCTCTCCTTCATGTACTTCCTCTCCTTCTTCTCCTTTCTCTCCTTTCTCTCCTTTCTCTCCTTTCTCGCCTTCCTATCCTTCCCCTCCTCCCTCTCCCCCCCTCGTCTTTCTCTCATTCATTTCCTTTCTCTCCTTTCTCTCCTTCCTCTCCTTCCTCCTTCCTTTCCGTCCTGTCATTCCTCTCCTTTTTCTTCCTCCTCTCTTTCTTATCTATGTATGTCTGGTAGACTCAGGTACACCACTTGTAGTAGAATGGTCCATACTAAATGTGGACAAAATCTCCCTACATTTGTTAACTTATGTTGAGGTAAAATAGAGATTTCCATTCAAAACAAAAACGGAAAAAAAAATAGAAAGGAACTTATTTGAATACAACCCACACTTTCAGTGGTAAGTGGTGTAATTATCCAAAGTTTCATCCTTCTATGTTCTTTTAGGGTCTGCAGGGTTACAAGTATTTTGTAAAGTTACGGTGCTTTAGGGTGTGTATGGATACGGTTTTTTTAGGGCGAATAAGATTCTATAACTTCTAGGGTTTAACGTTTTTTGGTTTCTGGTAATGTTGCCCTAATTTTGTGAACGTTTTGGTTTCCAGGCAGAGAGTTGGGTCAAAGGAATGTCTGGAGGGACGGAGGGAGAAGAAGAAGAGGAGTTTCAGGATTATGAATCTCGACAATTGCGGTAAACAAAGAATCTTGTATTAAAATGTTTTTCTTATTTAGGCAAAAGTCAAGGAAAAACAGTTAGGGCGAGTCATTTTTGTGAAGAGATTACATGGGAAACTGCCAATTTAGTTCTTAGGGACTTCAATTTTTCCGAGGGAGTATCAACGCTAAAGTCAAAACCCATTAACTACTCCGTGTATAATTACTAGAATTAGTAACTTTGTATTGGTGCCTTACTTAACACTTAATTGTATTAATAACACTTAAATGTATGGATGACACTTAATAGTATTAATACACAATAGTATTAAAAACACTTAACAGTGTTAATGACACTTAATTGTATTAATGACACAATAGTACTAATGACACTTAATTGCTTTTTTCTTAACAGTGATTCCTTAAATGGTTCGCAAACAACCACGAGAGAGAGAGAGAGGGCGGGAGGGAGGAGGGGAGGAGGGGAGGGGGGGAGGGGGGGAGGGGGGGGAGGGCAAGGAAAAGGACAGAGCGGATGGAATAGATGGACGAGGGAGATCAGGACGAGATTAAGAGGGAGTGAGGAGAAAGGGAGAGGGAGAGGGAGAGAGAGATTGCGGGGATCTTGCCTTTCACTCGCAACCGTTTAATTAACAATCTGATAAATGTGCACGAAGAAAGAAACGCTTAAATTGACTAAAAAAACGTTAATACTAATACCGAGACACGGTCTAGTTTATGATTTTGGGTAAAAAAAAACACCCACTCCAATTAGAGTGGCCGTGTCTTAATAACGATCATTAAACAGAATTCAAATTACCGTAAGGGCAAAAAGGAGCTGTTAATAATAATAAAAATAAAGGAACTGAAAATGTAAAAAAATAACTGTTAATAAGAATAAAGAAACTAAAAAAAAAAAGGGAAATGTTAATAATAAGAGAAACAAGGAACTTTTATTAAAATTATACCATATTTTACTGTTGTGTACTACTTATTTGGTACGATTTGTGCCATATTTTATTTTTAGTTTATAAATTGGGGTTTTCCTTGTGTGTATGCTTTAAACTTTTAGTATACAAACTTTTTCGTTGCTACGAGTAATGCGTCACAAATGACCTTTTTCCTTTTGTGTTTTCTTTTTGCTTTTTTTGTTTTGTTTTTTGATTTTTGTTGTTTGTCCTTTGATTTTTGTCTTTTTTGTCTTTTTTTGTCTTTTTTCCAGATTAGGTCTTGGGGCGAAATTCCTCCCACATTCCCATGTGACCTCCACGATGAGTATGGTGGAGAAGAAACTTAGAGCAAAAATTGGAGGGAAATCAACAACGGAAACCGAAAATATGAAAAAGAAAAGAGGTATAAACCACGATTCCCATAGTTTAGAGGCAAAAAAAGAGTCGAAGGAAGAATCTGACGAAGAAAGTGACGAAGATAAGTCCGAAAGTCGGGCTCATGCTTTTAGCAAAAAGACAAAAACAATGGAAGAGTCGTTTGAAAGGACGAAACTGGGGACACTTCTTCCTGTTTCGAACTCTGAAATTAAGAAAAAGAAAAAGAGACGAAAGAAGAAAGGAAATGGAAATCTTCCACAAACTTGAAAATAAAAACAAATCCTTTTTACAAAGTTTTTTGCAAACATTTTTTACGAATTGTTTTTACAATTCCTTTTTGTAAAATAAATGTATGATCACTATATTGCCTACATTACCCTTATTATCTTCTTATTTTTGCCGTTGCGAACATTTTGTGTCTTTTCTTCATCTCACGTTTTGAAAAGTAAAAAGACAGGTTTTTTCTGTTTCGCTGACTATCTCACCTCCCTTTTCTCCTCCCTCCTAGCCCCTTTTTTCCCCTTTTGAAGTCAAACAAATAGGGGAAAACTACCTTTTAGGTTAAAAATAAAAGTTATAAAGAAGTAAAGAAATAAAGAAATAATTGCTTTGGATGGTCCTTCACTACTATTATTATCCTCAATTGTGACAATTCTCACGAGAGAGCCACGGGAGTCACGATGATCTCAATCATCTTCTCAAAATCAATCTTAAATCTCCATCGGAAATTATGAAAAAGTCTATGTAAGTAAGATGCGCAATCTTGATGTTTTTATCCGTCAATTTTAATTTCTGTATTAAAATATGAATAGTCCATGGAACAAAACTTCGTAATTTTGATTTTTTTATCCATCAAATTTTGATATCTATCGGAAAATATGAAAGAGTCTATGTAACAAAAGCTTTGTAAATTTTTATTTTTTGACTTTTTATTAGTGCGTATGTCACGAGCTCCTTTGCAACATTTGATGCCTGCGTGAATCAAAGGTCTTTTTTTTTTCCCTTTTTTTATTATCATTTCCTTTGAATCAAATATTGCGTAAATGTATCATATGGTATTAAATGATATTTAATATGCATTTTTTGGCCACGTTGACGTCACGCAGCTGTGTGAAAGGTAAAGGAAAGTACGTTTTGTCAATGAAAAAATAACTTTCTTCGATGGAAGAATATAAAACATCTGTACCTTAATAAAATTTTCACGATACACTCCTTTTTTTTACCAAATTGATACTCCGCGAAAAGCGGAAAGGGAAACCATTACTAATGTATGGATATTATACTCAAGATATCGTGCCATCATATGGTATGATACAATACTACTCTTTAAATATTTGTTGTACACCATCAATTAGCACTATTAGTAGATTTCAGAAAACAAGGACCAGTAGTAGCATAGTTTGTCTCCTCGCACGATTGGACGATTGGACGGATATTCTTAGTTTCCTTTTAAACTGGTATACCGTAACATCCACTGCTATGAACTGGAAATAATAAGACTATATATGACAAAGAGCGATAGTAAACCATCTGAGTACATGGGAACCAGAAAAATGGATGGCAAAGGCGAAACTGAAAAACTTGCAGGAGATACAATTTTTTTTTCAGGAGAAACAGAAAAACCGTGAGAAAGAAACTAAAGCGTAGTTCAAAGGTGAGTTATCCAAAACACACTCAAAAGAAGCAACAATCACTAAAGCAACGAGATAATAGGGAGACAATACCGACAAGTGTGCACAGAGAAAAGATGCTTTAAGTGGCAGAAGAGACTTCAACACTAATATGGATTAGCAGTGTAGTAATGATTCTCTGTGTACATGTTTTACGCAAAAAATGATTATCAGAACCTGAGGTTTATCAACATTCCCAGATGAATATTAAACCTTGTTTCCAGAAGAATGGTATTTTCACTAGAGCTGTCTTAAGTTCGTTAAGGTTTTTTTGGGAAAGGAAGTTCACAGCCACCAGTTTACAGAAAGGTCATACAGACTTGGTAAGCTGTAAACCTTATATGTTTGTTGTCTATTTTTTTACTTTCCACAACTTCAGACAGCCAATTATCTTGCTTTCTTAGTGAAGTTTTCGTTTACCTACAATAAGCTAACTCCATATTTTTATTTCGCATTTGCATCAATATTCCCATAATTGCAATAAGCAATGCTGAGGTGCTGTAGAATATTTTAACTTTTGAACATGCCTAAGATAGCCTTCTAACTCTCCTCATGCGAGATACACATTATCATTTTCCTGATTTGTAAAACAAGTAAAAGATGTTCAGTATAACTACCGCTTTGAGAAGAGGTCCAAAAACACAACATTCGAGTTTTACTTTAAATTCAAGGGACAATAATTTTTTCTTTCTTGTGCCTTTTAGTGGAGGCAATTGTAAAACGACGGCAAAAACGAGTAGAAGAGAATCTAGTTTCTAACAAGACAAAATAAAAAGAAAAGTTTGTCAAAGATGAAAATTCTCACACATTCCAGACGTGAATAAACTCAAAAAATACCAAAAAAGAAGCCTCGATTAAGCCTCAATTTCCATCTGACAACATCAGACAAAAACAAAAGATTCACAGAAAAAACTTCGTGACAGAGTTCCACAAACTTCGTGACAATAATTTTCAATAGAACATAAAACAAACCGATCACAAACCATAATAACAGGCCAAAAAGAAGAAAAAGAAAAAGAAGATCACATGGGAAGGCTCGGCTTTGTATTTTTGTATTGATTCTCGGGGCCAATTCTCTGCTTTACAAGAATGGTTTCATCATATGCCACTTGCAAACCATAAACCCTCCATCTTTTGTAACTCACGAGGCTCCTCTTGACAATTTAAAACACAACGATCCCACCCATAAAACCTGCAAAAAGTTGATTTCAACACAGTAAAAACGGTACAGTCAGTTTCCAAGACACATTAAACATCATATAGTAAATTACAGAAATACACACTAAACACGATTTAGTCAGTTTTCAGATACACACTTCCCACCAAAAATGCAAAGAAGGTCACGGCTTTTAAAAGTCGTCAAAATAACTGTTAGGTTGCAATGAAACCGGCTTCTTGAAACCGCTTCAAAAAGTTGTCAAGGGCATAGTTTTTTTACCGGATTGCTTAACGCTTCTTGGACACACCGACAGTCCTTCCACGTCGTCCAGTAGTCTTAGTGTGCTGTCCACGAACACGGAGACCCCAATAGTGACGGAGACCTCGGTGATTCCTGTTCAAAAAAACATTAAATTCACCATTAACATAAAGACAATGGCTTAGTTTTCCATATTATTATCATTACCGTAAGGACAACGCCACTGCCTTTTAGTGACGGATAGCTAAGTGATTTCTGTTCAAAATAAATGAATTACCATTAACACAAAGATGTAAAATTCACATCCATATTAAGTACAGAAACATAAATTAGAACTACATCACCACCTGACGAACATCATCATCAGCACCATCATCATCTATAGATGCTAAAGACAATTTGGTGTTCAGAAAACAACAAAATCTCTGAAAAACAAACAGCCATAGAGCTCTAGTGACGCAGAAATGATCGTCCCTGGTGCATGGAAAACTGATGCTGCACAGAACAATATTTCCCATTTATAATAGACACCTAAAATTTTGTAAGCCGCCCCAGAGACTATCAATGAAAAACAACATTTTTTTTTTTACAGTTTTGAACACAAACCTGATCTTCTTAAGTCGCTCCAAATCGTCTCTCAGCTTCATATCCAAACCGTTGGACACCACTTGGCTGTATCTTCCATCCTTGTGGTCCTTCTTCCTATTCAGGAACCAATCAGGAATCTTGAATTGCCTGGGGTTTCCAACAATAACCATCAAATTTTCCAATTCGGCGGCCGAGAGTTCACCAGCTCTGCGAAAAAAAAAAAAAAAAGATTTTCACTGCTAGGATAAAAACTAAGTGCGAGTAAAAAAAAAAAAAAAAATCTTTTAGTGCTGGAGTGAAAATTAAGTAAACAAAACAAAAAGACAAGACTTCTAAGACTATAATGGAAATGAAGAACAAGTTCAATAAAAAAAAAATGAGACAGGTATGACAGGTCTGTCACATCTATTTCTGTCCCCCCCTTTCTCAATCCCTCCATTCCTCTCTCCCTCCACCCCCCTCCATAAGCCTTTCAACCCACCTGTCCTCTTATTTTTACTGCCCTCCTTACAACCACCTCAGCTCTAACCTCCCCTCCTCTCTCCTCGGCCCCTTCCCTCCTCTCAAGGCCTCTGCTTCCTTCATCTGACCTCCTCCCTTCCCTTCCTCTCATCCACTCCATTTCCCTTCTTCCATCTCTTACCTTTCCCTTCTCTCGTCTCCTCCATTTCCCCTTCTCTCACATCTTCCCTTTCCCTCCTCTTCCCTCTGCGCCTTCCTTCCTCTCACCTCCTCCCCTTTCCCCTTCCCCCCAAGATTCCCTTTCTTTTCCACAGGTTTACATCCCAATTCTTGCATGGAAAATTCACAAACCACGTTCAGCTCCACCCTTTCCCTCTCCCCCTGTGGATTCCCTCCTCAAGTTTCCCATCCCAATTATCATCCTTAATCTCATTCCTTATCCTTTCCCTCTTGCACTTTTCCTCTTCCTCCCCCCCGTCTCCTTCCCCCCTCCCTCACCCGCCTCTTTGACAGGTCCATATCCGGCTTCTTGCACACCCCGTTAGCTAACCGCTGCCCGCCTCCATTCTCCCTCACCCTCCCCTCGCTTCCCCACACCCCCCCCCCCCCCTCCCCTCCACATCCCTTACCTCCTTCTCCCCTTTCCCCCTCTCACTTCTTTGACAGGGGCCACATCCGCGAATCCGCACACAGCGTTGGAAAAGCATCTTCCAACCCCCTCGCCCTCCACATTCTTTAATCTCCCCTCCCGCCCTCCTCGCCTCCGCCCACTCCCCCCCTCTTGTACCTCTTTGCCAGGTTCACATCCCCCTTTCCCCCTCTCCTCCCCTCCCCCCTCCCTTGTACATCTTTGCCAGGTCACCCAACCCCTTTTCCTCCCCTGTCTCACCTCTTTGACAGGTCCACATCGGCCTTCTTGCAGACGACGTTAGCGAACCGCCTTCCCACTCCTCTGATGGAGGTGAGCGCGAACACAATCTTGGTGCGGCCGTCGACGTTGGTGTTCAGCACACGGAGAATGTGCTGGAACCCGTCAGTGGCGATCAACGGACTGACCGACTGCACATAGAACACCAATGCCAATACCACCCGTCACATGTCTGTTACGGCTGCATTCATCACTTAGGTTTTGTTGCAACTGAGAAAGGCTTGAGTTAAGTCAAGACTGATTGGGACTAGCGATCAAACGGACTTACTGACTGCACATCAAAAGCACCAATACCAATACTGATAAAAATACCACCGTTATAGGTCAAGTGCCGGTCAGCTCGGGTTTAGATACTACTGAATGCAAAGTAGCTGCAAAATATTTAGAAAGATAAAATGTGCTAGGATCCGTCAATGGCGCACATAGAACGCCACACATTACATGCCATGGGTCAGTTACGGTTAAATTTTGACCGAGTACCGCTTGTTCTACATAATGTGTGAGTTACGGTGTAAAATCGACTGAGAACTGCCCATTCTAGGTAGTAAGTTAGTTACGGCTTAGTTTCAACTGATTTAGGGCTGCTTGAGTTAGAATTCAGGTAGGAATAAGGACTGATTTAGGAATGGGTTGGGGTTTAGTTAATGAATGCAAGTAGCTGATCTTCACATAAAAAATGAAGCCGTCAGGGGGACTCGCTGATTGCAAAAACCAGCAGTCTATTACCAGTTAAGGTTTCATAATTTCAAATATTCAACAATATCAGCTTAAATGTATCGTCTGTTGCGATCCGGGGACTTGGGGACTACAGATACGCACCAACGTCATGAAGCATATGTCAGTCAGTTAGGGTTAGTTACTACTGAAGCAGAATAACTGGCTTTCACACGCCTGCAGATGGCTTCATGTGTTTGCAACTTAAATTCCATCATATGTTAATTAGGGTTTAATATAATTAATCAGAATAATTTACAAGAACGCTCATACATTATAGAAACGGGACTCCTACATCAGAGGAGCACCAGTAAAGATGTAGCAACAAGAGTTGTTTAATTATAATGAGGAATTTGCATTGCTACTGCATTAAAGTGTGAAAATAATTATAAATCTAGACCTAAAACTATAATTTCCCATCATGAATGACATCATAGGTGTTATTTAGAATTTCACAATAAAGCAAGGTTACGTAACACGTGACCAAAGAGTCATTATAGAATATTAAAAAGCTTACAGTAATATAAAGTTGAATTGCGCCTGTAACTTTCAAACCTAAACCTAAAAAACTGTAGTTTACTTGCAATGACAAATACCGTCATCCAGTAATTCAGTTGCCACGATATCAAATATTTAAGAGCCGTCAATAATAGCAGCTTAATAATAGAATATTCTGTTCAAAGATAAAACTATAAAGTTAAAGTAAAAGCCTTGATCACTCAATTGAGACCACCGAAGACAAAAATGGTCGGAGATCAGACAGGGAGCTATAATTCTCACAGACCGCAAAAAAACAAAATTAAAACCAAAAGAAGTTAAAGCAATTGCAAATACATGAAGACGTAAAGGAAAAAAAATGGCAAAAGAAGAGGAAAATGGGAAGGGAGATAAAGAAAGGAAAAAAAAGGGAAAGAGAGGAAGGGAGAGGAAGAGAAATCGAGGAGAGAAGAAAAACTTGAGGCAGGAAAAAAGAGGATTGCGGGTAGGGGAAGGTATACAAGACTGAAAAGAAAATAGGAAGTGCAGGGAAGGGAAGACACGAAAGAAAAACGACGGAGAGGAAGAGCGGGAGAGAGAGAGGGAGAGAGAGAGAGACAGGGAAAGAGAGAGCGAGGTAGGCATGTGGTAACCACATACCATGGTGGCCTGCTGTTGTAGCTGCGGTACAACCTCTCTCTCTCACAGAAGCAGAGGGCGCGAAAGCGAAAGAGAACCAATTTCGGCAGCTGAAGCCCTAAAGAGGGGCAGGGTTTTGCAGTGACCCTTAACCCTGGGGCCACGTCCAGAATTTCCTTTAGGGTTTCGCCTGACTTCCACAAGATCAATCGACGGTGTGAAACGTTGCACGCGTAAACATTAGCATCGGTATACTATAGAAATTCGAGTGGGCTAACATGTACCGGTAGAGTACTGTAACTAGTGTTGTGTATCGGTAAGGATTTGCCGATAACCGATATGGGCCTTTTTTCGGGTAGCCTATAATCGATATATTGGTAAGGAGATATATGTACGGACCGTACAGATAAACGTACGGCCAGTTCACTCAACTGTACGTATTATTCCCCCGACGCGCCCTACTCACAACCCCTATCTACTGAGATGCCTACCAATCAGATCATTTGTACAGGCCGAAAGTACAGTAGCCGGCATAAGATATGTACGGATTTAGTACGGCTCCAGTTAAAACGATGTACCTTTCACATCCGACGCCATGGCTTTGTCCCTTTCTTCCTTGGGATCCACTGGAAACCTGCCACGTGTATTCCGGACAGAAAGTACAGAAAGTACAAATATATAATAACTCTGACCGTTCTATAACCGATAACTATCGGTATCGGTGTAATCGCGATAATTTTTTTATCGATACACAACACTAACTATAACTCTCAATTGAGTTCATAGTTTAAAAGTAGGTGAAAGTAGGCCCATACAATATGCCTATTGTACGCAAAACATACAATATGACCTTAAGACCCATATTGTATTGGTCACAAAATGAAAAAAAAAGTAACAGGGTTGAGTGGCACATCGATCGATAGAGAATTAAACGTCATGTCTAAATTTTGAAAAACATTCGGACAATTTTTATTTTCCTGTGAGTTTTGAGGTATTTTTATATTTAAAACGTCAGATTTAGACGATCGGACGATCGCTGATTAAAGAAGCGATCTAAGAAGATCACATGAAAAGCCCATAACACAGTTACGATAGAACTATCCGTCAGATTTGGACAATCGGAAGGTCGTTGATCAAAGTAGCGATCTAAGAAGATCACATGAATAGCCCATAACACAACTTACGATAAAGGCGCCAACAAAAGGCCTAGGATAAAAACGCCTACTTTTGAACTATGGTAGAGTAATTGAGTTGCATCACGTTGTTTGGATTACAAAATTACAATTGCAAGAACATCGAACGTGCACAATACAGTACGATAATTACATTACAGTACGGCGAATTACAGCAACAGTACAGTACAACACAGTACAGTACACGGTACAACACAGTATTGTAAAGTACAGTACACCGCCAATCGTTATTAGAGTAAATAACATTAATTTGGTGCTCTTTTATCAAAAGAAAAACATGAAATACAATCCGTAATTCTATTTTTTCCATTATTCTAATCAAGGTTTTTTTTCAATTAGGGTGAAGTTCCATTAGACGAAAAGTGAGGTTGTTTATAGAAATTCGGACCGCTCCGTACTACGTCGTACCTCTTATTTTGTTTTTATGCGAAAACCAACATTACACAAAATCTTGCCAATATTCCCCAAAATTTTGGGAGTCAACAATGACCGTTGGATATTTTTTCGCGAAGCATTCGCTACGAAAGTTTTTGTAATTGGTGATGTACCTCGCGAGGTATATCACCAATTACATAATTTTTTGACTCGGGACACGTTGGATAATGAGCATACGTGTCAAAATGAGATCCAACGGCAGTCAAAACATTCGGCACACGATATACACATTAAAAAATCCAACAAGAAATACAAACGAAATGTCGTAACGCACTTTCATAACATTATTTTTGTTAGCGCCCATTCGTCACACTATTTTTGGTAGCGCTCATTTGTCACGCAAAAAACCAGGAACCCTAAAAAAATGAGGTGGTATCTGACAAGGCGTCTGCAAAGAGTACAAAAGTTGTGTTGAACAATGGCCTGGTACGCACGTACATGGTACACAATTGAAGCTTTTTGGACGGTGTGGAAATCATTGACGATTTTTAACATCCGATCTTAGCTCACGTGGTACCACTAAATTATGAACACGTGGATTACAAACTGCGCGCAATGGAACTTTGTTCAAATTGTAGCATTCTGTAATGTTAGTTGTACAATTACAGAATGTCCTAATGGAACTTCACCCTTAGCGTTAATAATGGGAGTACATTACGATGGAAATAGTGTGGCGTACGGACAGGGTATCTCCGTACAAAATGGACCTTTTTGAATTACAAAGGCATAAATAGACACTTAACATTATTGCGCACACATGTGAATGTGCACTAGAAGAAGAAACGCAAACTCGTCGACAAAAATCACGTTCTCATATGTTCGTCCGTCGACCGTGTGAACAGCGCGACGGCGTACGAATTGTCAGATTTTGTACGTGTACACATATTACTGTAGACATCGAAAGGGCGGGTATTTATTATTCAGGACAACCCAAATTACAGTTAAGGATTGATTAGTATATATATTTTTTTTCAAAAAAATATTTCCCGATTAGTGTTAATAACAATAATTTTTTTTTACGCTATTTATTCCTTTACTCTAATAGCGATTGACGGTGTATTAAACACCGTGAATCGCTATTAGCGTAATGAAATAAATAGCGTTTTGAAACAAATAGCGTTATGAACGCTATTTGGGAATGGGAATTGCTAGTCGCAGAGACGATTTTTGCTGCGCGCAGGTAGTTGTCACAAATTGTACATTTGAAGTACAGTTTCGTACAGGCTACGTACCTTTGATTTTAGATTTAACGGTCAATTCGTCCAACAACTTTGACTGGCGAAATATTGAAACGGCGGTTAAAAAATTGTCGCGCTTGCGAACGTCGACCGTCATAAAAAAAAACAATTCACATGGTCGACGCAGGTTTACTGTAACAAAACTGTGGCAGCCACATATAAATAAAATGGTTGCGCGTAGGTAGTTCACACACATTTGACTTATGGTGTGTCTCCATGTACTTGTAACTTAGAGGAATTACTTTGTTTTTTAGCGCAGATCCGGCGGACCCGGATTTCAAGTGTCTCTATGTGTAAAACCGAAATTGTTACTTAAGGGTGTGACGATTGTATACGCTGACAATGCCCGTGACGGCTGTCACCGTCTACAATCTGTGATGACACACGTTATTTTCCGTAACTGCTTGTGACGTCGCGTGACTTTTCATGACATTGTACATCTACCGCACTCCAGCCTGTGCCGTTTGACGGTTGAAGGAGATACGCTTTGCCTTTGCGTCTATTGTCGAGTAGACGTGAAATGGCATCGGAACCTTGAGACCCCTGCAAAAAAAAAATCGGTACCGGATGGAAACAGACAAAACAAAACAAACTATGTACTTCTCTTTGTCGTATTAAATAAAAACGGACAAAACATAGCGAATCGTGTACATTTCCACGTCGCTTGAAATTGTTTGGAAATTTACGGCACGTGCGAATATATGTTCCTATTTGTTTATAGAAAATCCCTAATCTTAAAACACATCGCGCACGTGTTTTAAACATAAGGTTGAAGATGACGTTTTTTGTCGTCGAAGTGGGTCGAAAAACACAAGACGACAGATTTTCGTACATCCTAAGATCGAGGATGACGCAAATTGTACTCTACAAATTTGCTATTTCTTCGTACGGTCGGAACTTAGGCAGTACGACGCTAAGTTTTAGAGGAAAACAACAGAAAAAAACCCTTACTTAGATACATGGAGACACACCCTTAGTCGCAAAAATGAAATTTACTTGCGAACCGGGACGCTGAACCCGTGAAGTACGTTCTGTGGAGGTGTTGATTCGTAAATAGTGTGACTTCATTTGGTCGCGAGTGACGACGCGTCATTTTAGTTTCATCGATATTTGAAAGCGGATATGGTTTTTTATTTTGTACTAAGTTTATTTCGTTTCGTGGGAGTTCATAGATGTTGTACGTCGTCCTTTAATTTGTTGTTATAGTAAACCTGCGCCGGCCGTGTGAATTGTTTTTTTTTTATGACGGTCATCGTTCGCAAGCGCGACACTTTTTTAACCGCCGTTACAATATTCCGCCAGTCAAAGTTGTTCGACGTATTGAGCGTCTTATTTCAACTTAAAGGTACGTAGCTCGTACGAAACTGTACTTCAAATGTACAATTTCTGACAACTATATGCGCGCAACAAAAATCGTCTCTGCGATTAGTAATTCCCTTTGGGAATTTGGGGATTTTGACTCTAAGGGTGGCATTCCACCAAACGAAAAGTGGGGTAGTTTGCAGAAATTGGCGCCTATCCATACTAGGTTGTACCGCGTATTTTGTTTTTATGGGTGAAGAACATTACAGAGAATCTTGCTAGCATTCTCCCAAGGTATGGGAGGGAACAACGACCGTTGGATATTTTTTTTTCGCGAAGCATTCGATTCGAAAACATAGATGTCCAATTCGTACGGGTTTGGACTTTTTTCCAACAACTACGTAGTATTCACTTGTTTCGTAAATTTCGTAAATTTTGTTCCGTTTACACTGTACGAATATTATACAGACATTAAAAAAAAAATTGCTTCATTTGCGCGCGTATTTTTATCTGAGCCGCCGTTGGAGACGCCATAAATTCGGACGCTCGCCGCTAGTTCGTTGCACGTTTCAGTTTTTTAGGGTTTGCGCGCGCGTATTTTCATGTCTTCCACTGTCTTCAGAAACAAGCCGCTGTTGGAGACGCTATAAATTCCGACGCTCGCCGCTAGTTCGTTGCACGTTTCAGTTTGTAGGGTATTGAATATTTAAATATTTAAATATTTTAATTTTTAAAAGTAAAAAAAAGTACGAATTTTACTGCAAATATAATAAAATTTGAAATTGTTTTATGCGCACTGTACGTAGTAATGGTTAGTTTACTCCGTGCGTTTTATGCGCGTATGACTAGTGTTGGGTATTGGGTAAATTCATAAAGCGATAATTTCGATATTCGATATATTGAATATTGATCGAGCAGAATCTTCGATATATCGTACCGAGACCAACATAAATCAACGCGATATATATCACGATATATAGTATTTTTTTAAATTTAATATTTAATATTTGTATATAATATGCTATTTTAGCGAAAAAGACAAATTGTCTGATACGCCACGTACGACGTGATTTTCGTTTTGTGACTTAAAGGTAGATGCCAGAAAATGTAACCGACAAAAAAATACAAATTTTGAAATTTATATAATTACTTATTTGGGGTATGGTTACATCATGAGGTCTTTGTATTAGTACGGACAACAAAAGTTGTGTATTAGAGAGGCCTCCGTTACATCGCGTATCGTCTGTAAACAAGTTTTACATACGTGTTTTTATTTGAGTGGTTCCTTGTAAGTTAATGATCAAATCTCTAAAATCGTCAAAGATTTGAAAACCAACCATTTTCGTATGGAAATCTGTACTTCCGTATTACGTACGTGTACTTCACAAGTGTACCGCGTCAATGTACCGACAAAGCCATGGCGTCGGATGTGAAAGGTACATCATTTTTACAGGATCCGTATCAAAACCGTACAGATCTCATGGCGGCTACTGTACTTTCTGTGCTTGTACACGTCCGGGGAATAAGACGTACAGCTGAGTGTACAGGAAGTACATTTATTTGTACTGTCCGTACAGATATCGCCAATAGTTATCGTTATCGGCATTATCGCCGATAATTACCCGATATTATCGGCTACTTATCGGCGATAAGACCGATGTCGATATATCGTACCAATATATCGATTATCGGATACCCGAAAAAAGGCCCATATCGGTTATCGGCAAATCCTTACCGATACACAACACTATCATATTGCTTGGCCTCAAGAGCATACTTCAGCTGTTCAGCATGCGCCAAAGTGTACAAAATAAGTACAAATTTGCAAGAAACTGAACATACGTCAATGTGTGCCAAAGTGAACCAAATCCGTACAGATTTGCAAGAAATTGAACATACGTCAGTATGTGCCAAAGTGTACCAGATCCGTACAAATTTGCAAGAAACTGAGCAACGTCAGCATATGCTGAAGTGTACAAAGTACGTACATATTTGCCAGAAACTTGACGGCACACACGTTTGTCTACCGACTCCGTCAAAATGATTCAGCTTGTCACGCGACCCCCTAACTATTTCACAAATTTTTGCGTTATGCCTGTCGGGTAAATCGAACGTTGTGTGTCATAAAGGGAAATTAATAGTGTTGTGTGTCATAAAGGGAAATTAATAGTGTTGTGTATCAGCAATAAATCTATCGCGATAGCACCGATACCGATGGTTATCGGTTATCGAATGGTCAGGGGTCCCGATCAGAGGTCGCAAAAGTAAAAAAAAATCATACCCGAAACCGACCGTTTTTTTTTTTCAAAATCTGAGTAACCGACGTCCGACCGAGTTTTGTCACGCTCCAAAATTGTTAACCGTTAACCGACCGTCGTTTACGAAAAAAAATATTAACCGAATCTTGATTTTTTGCGACTAACCGTGCCCACCCGTAACCGAAAAAGTACAAAATTAATCAATGTACGACGGAATAAGCCAATAATTACGATTTGTCGCGTTCCCTAAGATTTGCGAAATGAATAGTGTTACTACCGTGTCAGATTTGTGACGCTTTGTCGCGTTCCCTAAGATTTGCGAAATGAATAGTGTACTACTGTGTCAGATTTGCGACGCTTTGTCGCGTTGCCTAAGATTTGCAAAATGAATATTGTACTATAGTGTGAGATTTGCGACGCTTTGTCGCGTTCCCTAATATTTTCGAAATGAATAGTGTACTACCGTGTCAGATTTTGCGACGCTTTGTCGCGTTCCCTTTGATTTGCGAAATAAATAGCTTACTACAGAACCGTGTCAGATTTGCGACGCTAATCATGATGTCACGTACTTCCACGATGCCAAAGAGTACAAAGTACAAGAATGTTGTTGGATTATAGGGACAGTACAAAATTTTCATTTTTTTTTGGCTTTTTGGTTTACCGACTGTAACCGACCGTTTTTTTTTTCCTGGTGAATCAACCGACCGTAACCGCCCAACCCCCAAAATTTGGCAACCGAATCCGTTCCGGATCCGGCGCGGGCGGTCGGTTAACGGTCGGTCACGGTTTCAGTTGACCGTTTGCGACCTCTGTCCTCTACCCAACACTACGTAGGACATCTATGTTCGAAAGTTTATGTAAATGGTGATGTACCTCGTGATGTACCTCGAGGAGGTACATCACCATTTACAGAAAAAATTGAGCCGCGACACGCTGGATAATGACCATACGTGTCTAGACGGCAACCAACGGAAATCGAAAATTTTTGTACATGATGCATCCATTCAAAAATTCTAACCGAAATCTCAAAAGTAATCTCGTAAAAAGCTTTCGTCACGCTATTTTTGTTAGCGCCCATTCGTCACACTATCTGTGGCAGCGCTCATTTGTCACGCGAAAAAGCAGAAAGCTCAAAATCCATCTGGCAAGGAGTCTGCAAAGAGTACAACAATTATGTCGTACGATGACCTGGTCCACACGTACATGGTACGGAAATGACGACTTCAACTTTTCAAGTTTGAAGTTGGTCGGTGAGAAAAATCTTTGAGGATTTTAAATATACAATCTTATCTTACGTGGTACCATTCAGTTTTTACCATGTGGATTACAAACTCTGTGAAATAGAACATCGTTCAAAATGTAGCATCCTGTAATGTTGGCCGTACGATTACAGAATTTTCTGATGGAACGCCACCCTAATTAGGAATTTATGGTTTTCCAAAATAGAATAAATAATTCTATTTGAGAATTTCGGTAAAAGAAAAGGGGACCGCAAATAGCGTCATGAATGCTAATAGCGATTCACGGTGTACTGTATTGAAGCAGATAAGGCGGGCATTTCCCGACAATCGACAATTGGCAATATGCTCAATAACTCGATATCGGATCAATTCGTAAAGATGGCTTAGCGATATGCTCAGTGTTACCCTGTCGCAGCCTTATATGAACCGAGATCTTGCTGGGTTTTGCTTTTTTGGGTATTTTCGATTTCCTTGCCATCCTTTCGTATTTTCGTCGGTTTTGCCTTGATTTTCCTTTTTGTTTATTCCCTTCTCATGTGGTTCTTTCAGTTTTAGAAATGCTACTTCATTTTGTTCCTATGGACTCAAATGGTTTACCATCGCGCTTTTTAATAAAGTCGCCCCACTAGACCAAATGGTGGTGCGGCCGACAGTTACGGGCAGGAAATCTCCCGAAGTCAAAAGTTTCAAAAGAAAATATATACAATATTGTACAATCCCGACAATTTTGTTGTGCTTTTCAAGTGGTGCGTAACGAACCCGAACCGACGGTTTTCCATTTTTGAAACCGGCAAGAGTCCCGGTTTTCTTCGTACTTCCAGTTCCAGTAGAACCGCCGATATGTGGACTGCACGGATTTCTTTACTGATATTTTAGGCTGAGGTAAATTTTAGATACCCAAAACCGACAACTTGTTTTTTTTCAAAATCTGAACACCCGATACCCGACCGAGTTATGACACGCTCCTAAATTTTATTACCCGATACGCGCTTACGAAAATAAAAGTTAACCGAAACTCGATTTCGCGCTTTATTTTTAAAGGAAAATGTCCAAAAATTGCTAGGCGTCAGTTAAAGATGGTCTCAAATATCCCAACTTTGAGTGGTAAACCATGCCTACACATACGTTGACATCAATTAAAATCTCTCCATATATTTAAATCCTTAAGTTCCTCCTCCAATGGATTGTTTTTTTGAAGCTTGTGATTCCTCCTCGTCCACTACATTAGATAACCTCCTACCAACGAGATATACTCTGATAACCAACCAATGCACTAAAAAATCTGCTCCATCATCTCTAATAATTATGTTTGTGGACCCACAACTTGCTAAAAACAATAGGGTGATGTCGCAACATAGAATGACAATTCCCAAGAAAAAACTAAAATCTTAAACACACGAAAGTACAACCACAAACAAACGATAATGATTCTATCATAGTATAAACAAGAAACAAACTAATCTAAAAGATTGGTTTTCAAAAAAGCTTGCTTTTACAATTCAATTGAAATTGCAACAATAACTACTTCCAGAGTAATGTGACAAATGCCGCTCAACAAAGCTTTCTTAACCCAACGAATTTCAATTTTTATAATAGTAATATACAATCAAACTAACTACCCACTACACATTTTTTTGTGATGAACATAAAACACAACCGACATTGCAAAAGAAGACATTACCCAATTCATACGAACCACTTAGTAACAATTTTTCAATTAATTAGATTTTCGAAATTCTGCCATTCATATACCACCAAACCAAACACCCATTAGCATGGGTGGAGATTGTGAGTGATTTTGTGGTGAGATAAAATATAACCGACAATGCCAAACAAAACATAACCCAGCATTAACTTAAATTAGCCCAAATTCCAACCGTAAAAAAAATCCGTGGCTACTAACAAAAGGTCATAACCCAAACCAAATCAAACAACAAACTGTTTCTAACTGTAAACAAACAACGTGGCTATTAGGTTGATTTATATCGATGACCAAAATTGCCACAGGAAAACATAATCCAATTAGCCCAAACACCAAAATATTGTGGCTAACAACATGATTTTTATCGATGACCAAAATTGCCACAGGAAAACATAACCCAATTAGCCCAAACACCTAACGACTTTTAATAGTAAAAAACAAAATTGGTTAGTTTTAGTCCCATGTTTTAGACCACAAACAAAACAAGGACTTTGTTGGATTAACCAGTTCACATCATTCTACGAACTATGATCTCCACTGACACCGAATTTTACTTCGGACCCAAGTCATCAAGAGTTATGATTTTTCTCCATTTCCTGCAAACCGAAACTTGAATGTTTGAGGCTTCTTTTCTCAACATAAATTAATAGAGAGCATTTATAACATGATGCGTTCATTGAATGAAAAAACCTCAATTTACGCCGGATTCCCTTAAATGATGAAGAAACATTTTTTTTTGGATTATATTGAGGTGAGTTTGTCAGTTCTATTCGCGAAAATCGCCAAGGCATGTTTCTTGCTCAATATGGTAGAATCATAGTACATAAATACTGTACCTATACAACAAGGCATATTGAAGCAAGTGTCGGTTTTTTCTATGGGCCAGAAACTTGATTTTTCACACAAGTATCATTTTTTTTTTTAAACACAGGAAACTACATTTCAATAAAAATACAATAAATATGGTTGTCAACGGTATTTTGAGATTTCCGAAGTTTAATGATTATGGGTATTTAATGAAAAGAACAGTACACTATATTTGTACTATGTTTTTAAGGATTTTCCCTTTTATTACTGTGGATGACCTTGGGACAATGATTTCAAGACCTGATGTTTGAGCTTTTACCTTCCGAAAAGTGGTTGAGGGTTTAATGAAGGTTAGAGGGATGGTGAACATGGTGGAACATGGGTTGCAGGAGGAGGGGGTGAAGTTGATGTACGAAAGAATGGTGGAGGGAGAGGAGGTGAACAAGGTGGAAGAAGGGGTGAAGAAGGTTGTGGAGGAGGTAATTTCAATAGGGGTGCACGGAGTGGTGGTTCCAATGCAGCGGCTTTCCGTGGTGAACTGAGAGGTGGTGATGGGTATGTTACTGGTAAGACAAAAAAATAAAATACAAATAAATAATAAATAAATAAACATATATAGTTATATCCTCCTCCTCCTCCTCTTTCTTTGTGTAATGCATGTGGATGTGTGTGTGTGTACATGTATTTTTATATATATATGTTTATTATATATGTTTATTTATATATATATGTATATACATATGTATATGTATATCACTTGTACGTCATCTTGGTTAGCACTCTTAAAGGTTTTGACAATTATATAATGCTCATATAAATCATATATTGTTTACAAAAGCCTAAATCAAACCTGGAAGGGTGGAATAAGAATCACAAAATCCCTTTAGTCAACCTGTTTTGATAATTTTAGGAAAAAGACATCCCTGATATTTGAATTGTCATACAAATGATCTTGATGAAAACTTTCAAAACCTAAGGCTTTCAGGGAAAATAAAATGATTGAAAAAAACAAAAACCGGGGAAGGAACCAAAAATGTTTGGGTTGGAGCATGAAGTGGAGGTGTTGGATCTATTTCTGGTAACTTGAGAAAATGGAATTTTTCCAATATTAGAGTCTGGATTTGATCGAAAATACAACAAAAAAATTAGGTTAGAAACCAAATCGACCCCGCCAATATAAACAACTTTCAAAGAATTAATGAAAGTACAAAAAATTGGACCCACGCCAAGGTTTCGGATTCCTGTTTACAATGCCATAAGAAAAGGTACTTTTTGTTGTCTATATTGTTGGTAGTTAACCACATGGCGTAAAGATGATAAGAGAATCTCGTGGCCGTCTAAATTTGCATATAGAGGATCATTAAGATCTAACTACTTGCGAAAAACACGTAAACAATGTCCACAAATTCATGAAATAGAATTGGCTAATCAATCGGTGAACCCCGACAAGTTAACATTTGCAAAAAAAAATGTTGTTTCGAATCCGCTAGACGAGGAACAAATATTTCGTCTTTGATGACACGTGGCAGATTCAGAAGGCTACAAGATGTCAACAAGCGAGAATGCCACTGTAAGAAACTAAAAGGCCAATCACTATAATGGAAAAAAAGTCAATTTATCATTCTATTTTTGAGAGTTGATTCACAACTATTTGTTCGTGAAGAGCCAAAGTTCACGAGTGGTGAGCAGAGTCACCATAGAGAAAAATAAAATGAAATCCTTTTGCTCTATCTCTCGAAGGGGGAGGAGAGGTGAAGACAGGGTGAGAGGGATAGGGAGAAAAAGAGGGGAGAGAGGGGAGAGAGAGAGGAAGAGAGAAAGAGAGAGAGGGAGAGAGAGAGGGCTAACCTTGCATCTCTCAAAGCCATTCCTTCCCGAGGTTTCGTCTTCTGTGGGACGGCCAGCTGTCCAATGGATGTGGTGCCATGTGGCACCTCGACACTCTTAGCTTGTCCTCGATCCCTTTCCTTCCACTCCCCTTTCTCTTTCTCCTTCTCGGATTCGTTCTCCTCGTCCTCCACCTCCTTTTCTTTCCCCTCTTCCTGCTCGTCCTCCATTCTTTGCCTCTCCTCCTTTATCTTCCATTTTTCCTTCTCCCTTTTGTTCTCCTTCTCCTTTTCATTCTCGTCTTTTCCATACTTCTCCTCATCGTCCTCAACCTTCTCCTTCCCCTTTCTTTTCTCCTTCACCCTTTCCTTCTCGGTTTTATTCTCCTTCTCCTCCTCCTTCTCCTTCCCCTTCGCCCCCTCCACCTTCACCGCGAACTTCTGCTCGTCTTGCTCAATCCCCAACTTTTCCTTCTTCTCCTCCTCCTCATCCCCCACTTTCCCTTTTAATTTTTCGGTCACCTTCTCCCTCTCGTTTCCCTTATCCTTCGCCAAGTTCCCTCTGTCTTTTTTCATCTCATTTGTCTCTTTCTTCTCCTTCTCCTCCCTCTCTTCCTTTCCAGTTTGCTCTTGCCCCCCCTCTACCCTCACCTTGTCCTCCTGCTTTTCCTCCATCTTTTCCATCACCTTCTTCTTCCCCACTTCCATCTCTCTCTCTCCCCCACTCCTTAAATATGGCATCCCTTCCATGTCACGCTCTACCTCTGCCCCTTCCTCGCCCTCTCTTTTCCTCCCCCCCGCTCCCTCTCCTTCCCCCTCCCTCTCCACCTTCCCCTCTCCCTCTTCCCCCGGCCCGTCCCCCTCCCCCTCACTCTCGTTCCCATCCCTGCCAGCTAGCACACTCCTGGGATTATCGCCTATGTGAGATGGCACTTCCTGTTCCTCTCCTCCCCTTGAAGTTCCCTCTCTACCTGGTGACTCTCTCATCTCCTGTCTCATCACAACAGCTGATCTCCACTCTGTCCACTCTCTCTTTTCCCCCACATTCTTCTCCCTCCTCCATTCTGTCCTCTTTTTCTCTTCCCCCACATCCTCCTCCCTCCTCCTCCTCCCACCTGAAAACCACCCCAATTCTGATAGCATGCCAGGTGTCGTTGCTGGAAAAATTACTCCCTCTCTTCCTTCCTCTTTTTTCCTTTCTCTTACTACTCCTACCTCTTTCCGTGACATCTCTCTCTCCTCCATGGCTGATTTTCCTTCCTCCTCTCCAGAACCCCTTTTTTCCACACAACGGAAAATAGAAAATTCCCCCCGAAACCTTTCCCTTGTGCTATCCACACTACTTCCTGTTCCAATTCCATGTCCAGTTCTTCCGGTTTCGGTTTCAGTTTCTATTCCGAGCACAGTTTCAGTTACAACTCCCATTTCATATCTGGTTTCTCTTTCTACTCCTTCTCCTACTCCTCTTTCACTTTCTGTCATAGTACCTGTTCTATGGACAAATATTCCGGTTCTGGTTCCTACTCCCGTTTCTGTTTCTATTCCCGTTTCTGTTTGTATTCCCGTCTCTTTTCCCTTGTCCGCTCCTGTTTCCTGTCCCGTTTCTGTACCCGTTTCTGTTTTCGTTTCCATTTTAGTTTCTACACCCGGTTCAAAATCAGGACTATTTGTGGTAATAATTCTACTTCCGGTTCCAGGTTCCATTTTCCATTTTCCCATTCCCATTTCTATTCCAGTTTTTAACTCCGATTCGGAACTTATTTCCGTTCCAGTTCTCGTTCCTGTTCTTGTTCTAATGTCAGCTCCAACTGAAAATCCAGCTCCAGGCCCTATTCTATTTCCAGTTCCAGTTTCAGTTTTATTTGCAATTCCAATTCTATGGGGAGCTCCAGTCCCAGTTTCAGTTCCAGTTTCTTTTCCTTGTCCAATTTCACCACTTCTCCTAGATCCAATTTCCACTCTAATTCCTGTAACTGAGGGTTCCGTGTCAGTTCCGGCCCCGCCAATTCCCGTTCCTATTCCTGTTCCTACTTCTACTCCCATTCCTCCCATTTCCACTCCCAAACCTACTCCCATTCCTGCTCCATATCCATAATCAAATCCAATTCCACTCCTACTCCAACTTCCACTCATTGCCTCCATTCTACTACTTGTTCTATGCCGTCTTTCTGTTTCAGTTCCAGTTTCAATTCTACCTATTATTCCGGCTTCAGTTCCGATCCCTGTTCCATGTCTACTCCCAGTTCCAGTTTCCGTTTCTCTTTCCATTTCCCATCCTGTTCCACTCCCACTCTCTCCACCTCTCCCTCTCCTACTCCCACTCCCAGTTCCTGCTTCTGTTTTATGTCCACTTTTAGTTTCAGTTACAGCTTCATTTCCCCGTTCAGTTCCAAATGCAGAACCTAATTCCAATCCTGTCCTCTCCTCCCTTTTCCACTCATCTTCTTTTCTTTCCTCTCCTCTCCGTTTCTCTCCTTTCCTCTCTTTCGCTCTCCTCTCTTCGCCTTTCCTCTCCTCTTCCCTCTCCCCTCTCCACTCTTCCCCTCCCCACTCTTGCCCTCCCCATTCCTCCCTCCCTCCACTCCTGTTCCCTCTCCCTTCTCCACCTTTCCCCTCTCCACTCCTCTCCTCTCCTTTCCTCCTCTTTCCTCTCCTCCCCGCTGCTCTTTTTCCGTCTCCTCTCCTCCCCCCTCCTCTCCTCCCCCCTCCTCTCCTCCCCTCTCCTCTCGTCCCCTCTCCTCTCCTCCTCCCTTCTCTCCCCCCCTCTCCTCGCCTCCCCTCTTCTCTCCTCCCTTCGCTTCTCATTTTCTCTCCTTTCTTCCCCTTTTCTATCCTCTCCTCTCCTTCTCCTGATACCTTTTAGTGAAGAAAGGTCCATAGAAATGGCCTCGGGACCCAGCAAATCAGCTGCTTTTGTCACACGCTTCAGAGGTGGGTGGGAAGGAAGCTTCTCGGAAAGAGGAGGAGGAGAAACTAAGGAAGCTTCCCCGGAAGGTTCTTGTAGTACCTCTAAAACCTCAGTTTCTGAACCCAAAATTTGTGTCTCATTTTCTAAATTTTTTTCCTCTCCTAAATCTCCAAAATGTAACCCAAATCCTGATTCTAAAGTGGGATTTGGATCTTCTAAAAAATCAAGAAATGGGGTAAAAAAATCTTCTTCGGGCTCATCTCCTCTCCTCCCTGAGCTTTCAAAAAAGTCAATAGAATGATGCCACGTGGCATCTTCCATGTTCGTATCCGGAAGGACAGGTGGATGTACGGAATCTAAGGATGCACCGTACGGAATGGAAGGTTCGCCATGAAATCCCCCGCCATAAATTTCTCCGAACGAAAAAAAATTGTCGTCTTCTGGAAGACTGGATTCAGAAGATTCGTTTGCGGGCTCCTGATTGGACGGACTGTGTTGGGTTTTTTGTCGTTTTCTGTCCATTAGTTGCTGGGAAGTTTCCGGGAAAGGCTGGGAAATGAAGCAGCCTGGAATGACAGGTGGCAAGAAAAATCGAAATGTACTGATTCTCCATAATATTTGGAATAAAAAAATGCTGACGTGGAATCCGCCATGAGAAAGAAGGAGGAGAGTTGGAAAGAGGAGCAAAAGGGATAGAGAGAGAGAGAGAGAGACAAAGGGAGGAAGGGAAATGGGTGAGAAATGAATAGAGAGAGAGAGAGAGGAAAATGTATGAGAGAGGGGAAAAAATGGGAAAGAACTCGGGAGGTAAAGGAAGGAAGAGAGCGAGAGAGAGAGGGAGGGAGGGAAATTTTTTGAGGTGGAAACGGGAAGGGGATAGCGAGAGGGAGAGAGAGAGAGAGGAGAGGAGCAAGAAAGATCCGGCTTCGAGACGGGGCGGAAAGACGAGAATTGGTGTAGAAGGACGATTTATGGTCATTAAGAAGTTCTATGTGACTGCTGGACAGTTAAATTAGGATGAGACAAATTTATAATTCGAATCTTTCGAAAAGCGACGGAAAGACCTACGAGTACGGACAAAAAAAAAGGCTGACAACGGATCTCTCTGTAGGTCCGCATTCCGACGAGTGACGACAAAACTGGACACTGATGAACGAATCGAATGTGTACGGAATATTTCCATATATTTAAAAAGGGAATCGATCATGGGAGTGACTGTTTTGGTTACGCACAGTCACTTAAGTCAATTTGTGAAAGATTGTACGCTTGAAGTACACATTGGTACAAGGAAAGTACCGCTGAGTCAAAATTTGACGGTCAATTGGTTGGACAGCTTTGACAGTTTGACTTTCAAAATATTGTTTCAACCGCTTAAAATTTTGCCATGCTTGCGAACGTCGACCGACATAATTGAATCAGCAATTCACACGGCCGGCCAAGGTTTACGGTAACAAAACTGCAGCAACCACATGTAAATAAAAGTGTTGCGCACAGTCACTTCCTGTCTTTACGTGAGCTCCACGGTGAGAGCACATGTTGGATTTTAACTTTGCCGCAAAATTGAAATTTAGTCGTGAACCGTTACATTGAACTTAGGGTGAAGTTCCATCATACGTTTCTGTAATCGTACGGCCAACTCTACAGACCGGGTCGATTGAGTCGATGTTCCATCACGTAGAATCTGTAAACCACTTGTTCTAAATTGACTGGCAAGCTACGATCAGATATTGAATATCTTTCAGATTTTTAGCACCGACAAACTTAATTACAAATCTTCACTTGCGTACCATGTACCTGCGTACGAAGTAATCATACGACAAAACTTTTATACTTTTTGTAGACATCAGTTGTACGCCACCTCATTTTTTAGGGTTTCTTTTTTCGAACATAACGAAAGTCCTTTGAGAGAAAAATAGTGTGACGAACAAAGGTTACTCAAAATAACGTGACGAAGGAATGTTACGAAATTTCGTTTTTATTTTTGGTTGTATTTTGGAACGCGCGTGTCATGTGCAAATCTTAATATTTTTCGTTGGTTTTCCATCATGACACGTAGCTTAATCGTTCACCGTGTCACTATTTTTTTTTCTGTAACTGCCAACCCACCTCGCTATAGAGAAAAATGAAGCGAACTCCTCGCAGATGAACATCCGACGGCCATTATTATCTCCAAGACCTTCGGAGAGTATCGGCAAGATTTTCTGTAATGTTGTTTTTCGTATAAAAACAGAATAGACGGTACGATTTGGTACGGAGAGTCGCGGATTTCTGTAAACCGTAGTTCAAAAGTAGGCGTTTTTATGGTAGGCCTTTGGTAGGCGCACAAAGCTTGGCACAAAACTCACGCAACGTAGGCATACTGTATGTGTGTGTGCTGTGCACACCTCTGTACGAGCGTACGAATTTGACGTATGCTCATTGTACAGCGCACGCTGCCAAACGATTTTTTTCAGCAAACTGACACGGCGTAGGATGACATTGCGCGGGAAAAAAAACTGGGAAAAAAAAAACCCGCGGACGAATCTGACGATAGTCCTGTCGTAAGTTGTGTTATGGGCTTTTCATGTGATCTTCTTAGATCGTTACTTTCATCAACGACCGTCATATCGTCCAAATCTGACGGTTTAAATAAAAAGTCGCTCAAAACTCACAAAAAATGATTTTTTTGTCCGTTTTTTTTTTTTTTAATTTAGACATGACGTTTAATTCTCTATCAAACCATGTGCAACTCAACCGTGTTACTATTTTATTTCATTTTGCGGCCAATACAATATGGGTCTTAAGGTAGTATTGTAAAATTTACGTACAATAGGCATATTGTATGGGTGTACTGTCACCTACTTTTGAACTATGCTGTAAACTACGTCACTTTTCGCTTGATGGAACGTCACCCTTAGACTCAAATTGAAACAAAACCTCTCAAAACTGAAGTACACCGCGAATCGTAATTAGCGTTATGTACGCTAATTCCGTCGCCCTAAATTTTGACTCTATCACCCTAAATAGAGTACATAATTCTAAATTAATCTTTACATTATTTAAGATACTTTTTGAATAAGGGTAGCGTTCCATCAAGAA
This sequence comes from Zygnema cylindricum, assembly GCA_037447655.1. Taxonomy (NCBI): domain Eukaryota; kingdom Viridiplantae; phylum Streptophyta; class Zygnematophyceae; order Zygnematales; family Zygnemataceae; genus Zygnema; species Zygnema cylindricum. Next base: position 203,117 of record JBBHKE010001281.1, on the reverse strand, counting down.
ATTCTGTAATCGTACGAACAACATTACAGATTGCTACACTTTGAACGTTGTTCTCTCGCGCAGAGTGTGTAATCCACGTGCTCAGATATGAGTGGTACCATGTATGATAAGATCGTATATTGAAAATCGTCAGATATTTCTTTCACCGACCAACTTCAACTCGAAATCGTCATTTGCATACCATATACGTGCGGACCAGGGCATCGTACCACACGCATTTTGTACTCTTTGCAAACGCTTGTCTGATTACACCTCATTATTTTTAGGGTTTCTGTTTTTTCGCGTGACGAATGACCGCTTCCACAAATAGTGTGACGAATGGCAGGTAACAAAAATAGCGCGACGAAAGCTTGTTACGAGATCACTTTGTAATTATCGTTGAATTTTTCAATGCATATATCATGTGCGAATTTTTTCGAATTCCGTTGGTTTGCTGTCGTGACATGTACATTATTATCCAACGTGTCGCGACTCAACTTTTTTGTAAATGGTGATGTACCTCCTCGAGGTACATCACCATTTACATAAACTTTCGAATCGAATGCTTCGCGAAAAAAACATCCAACGGTCATTGTTACTTGCTAGAACTTTGGAGAATATTCGCAAGATTCTCTGTAATGTTGTTCGCGTATTTAACCAAAATAAGAGGTACGGCGTAGTACGGATAGATCTGGATTTTGTAAACCACCTCATTTTTCGTCTGATGGAACGCCACCCTAAGCGTGGACAACTTTAATATAGTGTCGTTTTAAAAAGTGTGGCATCCGGTCGGCGACTAACCCGTGCAAAATTGTACTATATTAACTAAAAAAATACAAAGGATGATTTAATACAGACCGTTATCATGTAACTGCGTTTTCACAAACCGCGTAGTGCAAACGTCATAATGAATTGAAATTGTACGTTCTATCAAATTCTCTACGTGTACCTAGTTTACAGTAGAGATATTTTATGCGGATAATCATTACGGTAAGAAACCCAAATTAGAGTTAAAGATAAATTAGAGATTTTTTTTTTTGAAAATAGTTAATTACCAAAATTTGAGCTAATAACGCTAACTATGTTTATTCATTTCTTTACACTAATTATTTCTTTACTTTAATTACGATTCGCGGTGTACTATAAGTTTTGTATGGAAATATTAAAACACACGAAACGAAATAAATTTTGTACACTATAATATAAATATATTTTATAGTGTACAAAGTTGATTTCGCTTCGTGCGTTTTAATATTTCAATATAAGACTTAAAGTACTTCAGTAATGAAAGGTTTCGATCCAATTTGCGTCTAAGTTCAATGTACCAATTGATAAGTAAATTTCAATTTTGCGGCAAAGTTAAAATCCAACATGTGCTCTCATTGTGGAGCTCATATAAAGACAGAAAGTGATTGTGCGCAACACTTTTGTTTACATGTGGTTGCCGCAATTTTTTTAACGTAAACCTTGGCCGACCGTGTGATTGTTGATTTTATTATTACGGTCGACGTTCGCAAGCGCGGAAAATTTTTAAGCGGTTGAAACAATATTTTGAAATTCAAAGTTGTCTAAACAATTGACAGTCAAATTTTGACCCAACGGTACTTTCCTAGTACCAATGTGTACTTCAAACCTATAATCTTTGACAAAATGACGTAAGTGACTGTGCGAAACCAAAACAGTCACTGCCATGATCAATTCCCTTTATAAAATATAATAATTATCAATATACAATTTTATAACACAAGGAGGGAATCAAGTCAACTATACAGTAAAGCTGGCAGGACACTGCATTACACCGTGAATCACTATTACTGTTAAGAAATAATTAGTGTTAAAAAATAATTAGTGTTATTAATTATAATTTGGGTTTTAAGGCTCTTCGCAAAAAAACGAAAATATCTCTAATTTATTCATAACTATAATTTGGGTCAATATTCCCCATAGTGAGGCCGCAGTAGTCCGTGTTCACATAGACGACGGTTGAACATGAAACAAGTTCGCGTGATTTTCCTCTGTCTTCATCACTATGAATCAAATCAGAGTGCGCTTTTTAGTGTCGACGCACTCACTTTCGCGTGTTGACGCATTTAATTCACACACTTTTTGTACAATTGTACAAAATAACGAGCAATTTTAGTTTGGACTTACACATTTCGTACACTACATTATTTAAAAATTGTCTAAATTAGAGTTCTTAACGCTAATTCAACAGTAACTATATAACATAAAAAAACAGTTGAAGTTATTAATTATATTTTAGGTTCGACGGTCAGAATTTGGGGGCACCGAATTAGCATTTTTAACGATTATAACGATTCAAGGTGTACACGGGAAGCGCTATTAGTGGCAATAAGGGTGAAATTTGATTACATGAAAAGTGAGTTTGTTTACATAAATTTGGACCTCTTTGTACTATGCCGTACTATTTATTTGTTTTTATCTGGAAAACAACATTATAATGAATTTTGCCAATATTCTCCAAAAGTTTGGGATTTAACAATGACCGTTGGATATTTTTTCGCGAGGCATTCACTTCGAAATTTTTTGTAATTGGTGATATACCTCACGAGGTATATCACCAATTACAGAAAAAATAGATCCACCACACGTTGGATAATGAGCATACGTGTCAAAATTTCAACCAATAGAAATCAAAAAAAAAAATTGCACACGATATGTGCATTCAAAAATCCAACAAAAAATACAAACGAAATTGAAGAAATTAATGGTCCATTTTAAGTATTTTCTAGGTCTAAATAGAAATATAGAAAGAAGCCAAGGCAGTCTACCTCTAACTTCTCTCTCCAACTCTCAAACTTGTCGCAGTTACTGAGAAATTGGAGAGGGAGCTACAGCCATGGCTACCTAGGCTATCCAGAGGTTTACGGGAAATATATATTAGTTTGGGGTTTATTTACTACAAGGTATGTGCCGGTCACAAGATTTGATCCTGGTACCTACCGGCCGGCAGACAGCCAGTAGACGGTAGCCTTAGCCGTTAACTCAAGAACTAGTGTTACGTAGTATATGGTTTGATAATTAATTAAACATTATCAAATAGGATAATTCATTTAACTGTAACTGTTTCCAGGATATATAGATCCAGTAATGTAAAAGTACGGATTACGGTACGGATAAGAAACCAATACCGCGCATTTATTTCTTTAATGAAACGAATATCGCGCATGTATTTATTACAGCTACGATTAAATGTGAATTTAATCGGACGGTCGGAATTAACGCCGAGATCGCGGAAGAGGATTTCGGCGGTTTGAGGTCATCGCCACATCGGATGACAAGCGGCGGAATGACATTGGATCGCGGCATCTCCGAGGATTAAGGGAGCAAATCGGGACATACCACGTGTCGACATTTAGGGCATGTCGTAAAGTGTCCGTACAGAAAGTACACCAACAGCTGTACTTTTGTGTATGGTACTGAAATCTGATTGGCTCCGTACATCAGTAAATAGAGTCTGTGAGAGAGATAGGACTTAGAAAAATTAGAAGATATGACCCTCTCTCCTAGAGAGCTTTTGTACAAAAGGTCAACTTTGACCCTCCATAACTTACTGCTCAGGGGAGCAAATTCAGAGATTATTTTTGCTATCGACTCAAGGGAGTCTTGCCTTCACAGGGGTAAAGTTGGTCAGAGTTATTTTTTGCCAGGGTAACAGATATTTTTGCTGAAACACAAAGGGGGCAGGGTTATCCTAGAGGCTTCTTGGAAGCTATCCACTCTGAGGACTTATGGAGGTCTCAGAGTTTCACGTTATGGGCCCACCCTCCAGGGTACCAATCTTTAATGGAACTTGCTTCATATACTGGGAAAGTATGATGATAGGAGCTCTATGCGAAAAAAGGTTTTGGGGGATAGTGAGTGGACGGTTAGGGCGTCCATCAAGTCTTGGAATTCCTCTAAGGTTTGGAGGAAGCAGATTCACCAGGAAAGAGTATCCACCTTCAACGGAGGAAACAAAAGAAGGAGAGGTGGTGGACAAAGGAAAGGAGAAGGAGGCGACCACACCAATAGCAACTGGTTCGCCATTCATGTCACCTATTTCGAGGAACGAGGAGAATGATACTGAAACTTGGGACTTCAACAATATGGCGGCAAAGCACTTCATCCTTCGCCATCTCACTCAAGGACTTGCATGTCCTCATTTGCAAGTAGAAAGGGCATTCGATCTTTGGATGGCTCTCATAGAGATGTACCAAAGTGGTACGATTTAGCAACAACAGTTGGCTGATCAGAAAGTTAAGGAGTGTGTATACAAAGGGGGGAAGATGTTGGATTTTTGCAATAAGCTTGCTATACTCTTCATGGAGCTACAGAGTGCGGGAAAAGTTTTTAGTGAAAAAGAAAAGGTTAACTGTTTATTGATAAAGTTACCCGATGAGTTCGAGAACATAGTCAATCGTGTGTAGGACTTGCCGGACTGAAGGTGGATATGGAACTCAGTGGTAGGGATGATTCTCGTTCGGGAGAATACGATTGAGATCCGAAGGGGAGGAAAGAGTGGCCAAGCCTTGGCAACTGCGACCGATTGGAGGAACAAGGATTCCCGGAAACCGGTCGGAAACTATGGGGGGAGGGAGCAAAAAAACCAGACCGACGAGTTCGGACCAAGGGCTCCCAAAGGTTTATGTCATTTTTGTAAGAAACCTGGGCACTATATGGCAGAGTGCACTAAGCTAACCGAGCTTCGGTTAAAGGAGGGGCTGACCGGTGGTATCCCGAGAGAAAAGAAAAAGGCCCTTGTGACACAGGTACATGAGGCGAAATTCGAGGACGAGGACGATGAGCTCCTTTTGGATGAGGAGTTGGAGGCGAAAAACGAGGTCAAAATACCACGAAGGCAGAAATGTGCTTACGGTGGATTGAAAGGTGAAACAGGCTGGATTGTAGATTCACGTGCCTCCATGCACATGTGTAAGGATAGGCACCTGTTCACTAAGATAAGAAATTTTCCCATAGTAGAGATAGAGTACGGGGATGGAAGGATAGTCATCACTACTCTTGTAGGATCGGTAGATTTGAAAGTGTTAGTAGAAGGAAAGACATCCATAGTAACATTCTCCGATGTATTGTTTATTCCGAAGCTGAAGAAAAATCTCATCTCTAAATCCGTATTAGATGATAAGGGTTTTTTTACTAGCACTAGGGAAGGAGTCTTTACTGCTTGTTTTGAGGAGGATGTCTATTTCATTGCTGAGAAAGGTAGGCATGGGATGTTTAGGTTGGTCTTAAGTAATGAAAAGAAGAAACTTTATTATGCTGGTGTTCATGATATTATGATGTGGCATAAGAGGCTTGGGCATGTGAATCTAGACAAGTTAAGAGAGATGAAAAAGATGGGAGCGGTGGAAGGGATTAAGTTTAGTGAGAATGATAATATAAGTGATTGTAGTGGATGTGCTCAAGGTAAAACACACAGATTACCCTTTCCTAATACAACCACCTATAAGGGAGAAAAAATTCTAGATCTAGTACACACAGATATTTGGGGACCAGCGAAAGTGCCCTCACCGGGGGGGGAAGAGATTTATGATGACTATCACTGATGATTGGTCTGGGTATTCCCGAGTGTATTTTTTGAAAAACAAGTCCGAAGCTCAGGATTGTTTTAGACAATATAAAGCATGGAGCGAAAAACTTCATGAAACTCCAATCAAGAGAATAAAGAGTGACAATGGTGGAGAGTATACTTCTAACCAGTTTGAGGATTTTCTAAGGGAAGATGGGGTCCAACACCAAAAGACAGTTCAAGAAAACCCGGAACAGAATGGGGTAGCTGAAAGGTTAAATAGAACACTAAGTGATAGTGCTAGAAGTATGTTGTCTGATAAGAAGATAGGAAAAAGGTTTTGGGCAGAAGCAATGAACTGTGCTAATTACCTCAAAAATAGAGTTCTTACTTCAACTATAAAAGATCAAACACCTTATGAGAGATGGACAGGCCGGAAACCACACTTATCTCACTTAAAGGTTTTCGGTAGTCAAGTATTCAGTCTAGATACTGATCAGTCTAATTGGAAGCTAGATCTTAAAGGAAAACCGGGATACTTATTAGGATATGACGAGGATGTTAAAAGATATAGAGTTTATGATCTAAAAAGGGAAAATATAATCTTAGTAAAGCATCTAGTAGTTATGGATGAAGGAAAGTCTGTGGATCCTTTCAAATATACAAAGTCAGTAAAAATCAGATTTGAGTCAGAAAATCCGATGACTTTGAACTTCCTAACTATCCAGGTTTTAGAGAAGATGACATTCTTGCAGGAACAAATCAGACCGAAAAGGACTCGGCTGTGGAAACTCCAGTGACAACTCTACCCGAAGCGGAAGACGTGGTGGAAATTGATTCGGAATCAAGGGATAGGGGAGAAGCCGAGTTTGTTCGAAAGAATCCACGAGAACCATCTATTCCGGCCTCAGATTTTGAGGGGGAAAGAGAAGTAGCAAAAGACTACAAGAAAAACAGGTTAATAACAAGGTAACTAAACTATCTCATCAAGATGAACCTCAAACTTATGGAGAGGCAATGACTTATCTAGAAGGAAACTGGTGGAAGACAGCCATCAATGAGGAGATGGCCTCAATTATGGCAGCCGATACTTGGGAGCTGGTGGATTGTCCACCTAACGGACAACCAATCGGTTGTAAGTGGGTTTTCAAATTAAAACTGAACCCAGATAACACAATCGAGCGCTACAAGGCCCGATTAGTGGCAAAGGGATTTACACAAAAGGAGGGAATTGACTACGAGGAAACCTTTGCCCCGGTGGTCAGATTTCCATCCGTCCGCATACTTCTCAGTCTGGCAGCAGCGGAAGACATGGAAGTGCACCAGATGGACATCAAAGCAGCCTTTTTGCATGGATAATTGGAAGAGGAGATCTTCATGCGACAACCCAAAGGGTTTGTGGAGGAAGGAGAGGAGAGTAAGGTATGCCGGCTGATTAAATCTCTTTATGGTTTGAAACAGGCGCCTCGACAGTTGAATAAGGAGCTTGATGAGTTTCTTACCGGTCTAGGATATATCCGGATCAGCTCAGATCACTCAATCTATGTTTTCGAAGATGAGGAAGGTTTTATATTTATTTCAATTTATGATGATCATTTGCTTGTTTTAAGAAAATCAATAGAAAAAATTAATAAACTGAAAACGAATCTTAAGGGGAGATTTGAAATGAAGATATGGGAGAAGCAAAGTATATTTTGGGAATTCAAGTAGAGAGAGACCAAAAAAGAAAAATTATAAGATTGACTCAAAAGGAAGCAATAGGGAACATGCTTGAAAAATTTCAAATGGATAAAGCTAATAGTTGTACAACTCCAATGAAGTTGAAGAAGGGAAGTGAGGGGAGTGAGGAAGAAGGAGTCATAGTCTTAGACGAGGAATTATCTCTTGAAGAACAGAAGTTCATGCAGACTATTCCTTACAGGCAAGTAGTGGGAAGTCTAATCTATTTTATGAATTGTACCCTGCCAGATTTAGCTGCAGCTGTAGAAGTGCTGAGTAGAAGTCTAAATGCTCCCACTAAGAGGGATTAGGAGGCAACGAAGGGAGTCCTTAGATATTTGATAGGAACTAGGGATCTATGGTTGCATTTGGGTGGGGAGAATACTGACATCACTACTTGGAGTGATGCTAGTTATGGTGATGCTCCGATGAGGAGATGCACTTCTAGATATGTATTATATGTGGGTGATGGGGCTTGCTGTTGGAGTAGCAAACAACAAAAAGTTATTGCCCAGTCCACCATGGAGGCTGAGTATATGGCCTCTTGCTCTGCTGTAAAAGAATTGATGTGGGTCCAGTCTTTGCTTGGTGAGCTTGGTCACCTTAAGAGTGGTGTGCAGAAAATATTTTGTGATAATCAGGCAGCAATCGCTATTTCTGCCAATCCTAAACATCATTTTAAAGCTAAACACATGGACATTAGACCCAGGTTTGTTAGAGAGAAAGTAGAAAACAAAATAATCAGTTTAGAGTACCGACCAGATAGTGAGATGGTAGCTGATATGATGACCAAACCTGTGCCTTCCCCTAAGCTAATGTTCTGCTAGGAAAAGTGTGGTCAGAAATTAAAGATTGACTAGAAAATAAGGGGAGTGTAGAAATTAGTGGTCTTTTAAAGTATTTTCTAGGTCTGAATAGAAATAAGAAAGAAGCCGAGGCAGTCTACTTCTAACTTCTCTCTCCAACTCTCAAACTTGTCGCAGTCAGAAAGAAATTGGAGAGGGAGCTACAGCCATGGCTACCTAGGCTATCCACAGGTTTACGGGAAAATATATTTTAGTTAGGGTTTTATTTACTAAAAGATATGTGTCGGCCACAGGATTTGATCTTGGTACCTACCGGCCGGCTGACAGCCGGTAGCCGTTAGCCTTAGCCGTTAAGTCTAGAAGTAGTGTTACGTAGTATATGGTTTGACAATGATTTAAACATTTATATGTAGGATAGTTCATTTAACTGTAAATGTTTACGAGAGGAATATATCCAGTTAATATAAAAGTACGGATTCGGTATGGATAAGAAACCAATACCGCGCATTTATTTCTTTAGTGAAACGAATACCGCGCATGTATTTTTTACGGCTACAATTAAATGTGAATTTAATCGGACGGCCAGAATTAACGCCGAGATCACGGAAGAGGATTTCGGCGGTTTGTGGCCATCGCCACATCGGATGACACGTGGCGGTATGATATTAGATCGCGGCATCGCCAAGGATTAAGGGAGCGAATCCGGACATACCACGTGTCGACATTTAGGCAATGTCGTATAGTGTCCGTACAGAAAGTACACCGACAGCTGTACTTTTGTGTACGAAACTGAAATCTGATTGGCTCCGTACATCAGTTGATAGAGTCTGTGAGAGAGATAGGACTTAGAAAAATTAGAAGATAGGACCCTCTCCCCCAGAGAGCTTCTGTACAAAAGGTAAACTTTGACCCTCCCTAACTTACTGCTCAGGGGAGCAAATTCAGAGATTCTTTTTGCTATCGACTCACGAGAGTCTTGCCTTCACAGGGTTGAAGTTTGTCAGAGTTATTTTTTGCCAGGGTGACAGTTATTTTTGCTGAAACACAAAGGGGTCAGGGTAATCGTAGAGGCTTCTTGGAAGCTGTCCACTCTGAGGACTTATGGAGTTCTCAGAGTTATAACCTCACATATTCCTAGGGACTTTGAGTAGAGAAAAGTGGAGGAACCGAACCCAACTTCTATAGATACGGGAGATAATGAGACAGTAAGCAGAAACCCAAGACATCCTTCTATTCTAGCTTCAAAGTTTGAGGGAGGAAGAAGGAGTAGCAAAATAATACAAGAGAAACAAGTTGCATGAAAGGTTACTAAGCTGTCTTATCATAATGAGCCTTAAACATACTAAGAGGCAGTGAACAGCACGAAAATGGACAGATTGATTAGAGCCATAAATGATGAGATGGCTTCCATCATGGAAGCAAATACTTGGGAGCTAGCAGATTGTCCTCCAGCCAGAAAACCTATTGGCTGTAAATGTGTATTCAGACTATAAGTGAACCTAGATAATACCACTAAAAGATATAAGGCTCATTTGGTAGCAAAGGGGTTCACCAAAAAGGAGGGGATTGACTATAAGGAGACATTTTCTCCAGTTGTTTGGTTCCCATGAGTAAGGATTCTCCTAAGTCTAGCAGCAGCGAAAAACATGAAAATATATCAGATGCACATTAAGACTGCCTTCCTCAATGATGAGTTAGAGGAAGAAATCTTCATTTGGCAACCGGAGGGGTTTGTGGAGAATGGGGAAGAGAGCAAAGTCTGCAGGCTCATTAAGTCTTTATATAGAATTAAGCAGGCTTCCAAAGAGTGGAATAAGAAACTAGATGAGTCTTTTACTGGTCTAGGGTATATCAGGATTTGCTCTGACCATTCTATCTATATGTTTGAACATGAGGATGGTGTGATCTTTTTTGCAATTTATGTGGATGACATGCTAGTGCTAAGTAAGTCTTTGGAAATGATCAATAAGTTGAAGAAAGATCTTAGAAGCAGATTTGATATGAAGGATTTAGGGGAGGCAAGATATATTTTGGGAATTCAAATGGAAAAAGATAGGGGGAAAAGGATCATTAGACTCACTCAGAAAGAATCAATAGGAAATATGCTTGAGAAATCCCAGATGGAGAAAGCAAACATTGTACCACTCCCATGGACTTGAAGAAAGTAAGTGATAGGAGGGTACAAGGAGGAGTTATAATCTTAGTTGATCAGATGACTCCAAAAGAGAGAGAGTTTATGAAGACTATCCCTTACAGACAGGTTGTAGGAAGTCTAATATACTTTATGAATTGTACCAGGCAAGACATAGCGGCAGCAATTAAAGTACTCAGTAGGAGTCTTAATGATCATAGAAAGAGAGACTAATAGGCAGCCAAGATAGTCATGAGATATTTGGTAGGAACTAGAGAGTTGTGGTTGCATTTGGGAGGGGGGCACACTGATATCACTACTTGGAGTGATGCCAATTATGGGGATGCATCCATGAGAAGATGCACTTCTGGGTATGCGTTGTTTGTGGGGGAAGGTGCTAGCTGTTGGAGCAGTAAGCAACAAAAGGTGGTTGCTCAGTCTACTATGGAGGCTGAGTAAATGGCCTCTTGTTCTACAATAAAAGAGTTGATGTGGGTGAAATCCTTGTTGCAAGAATTAGGGAATATGAAGTAGGGAGTGCATGAAGTCTTTTGTGATAATCAAGCTGCAATTGCAATTGCAACCAATACAAAACATCATTTCAAAGCTAAACATATGGACATAAGATTTAGCTTCCTAAGAGAAAAATTTGAAAACAAAATTTTGAATCTTGTGTATAGACCTGATGAAGAAATGGTGGCTGGCATGATGACTAAACTTATGCCCTCTCCCAAATTAAAATATTGTAGGGAAAAATTCGGGTTGAAAGAAAAAATAAAACTAGACTAGAAAATAAGGGGAGTGTTAAACTAAACTAAAGGTTTTAATAGTCTTTTCTAGGTCTAAATAGATAGAAAATAGTGACAAGCGCAGGCAGTCTGCCTCCACCTTCTCTCTCCATCCCCCATATTTGTTGTAGTTACTGAAGGAGAGAGAGAGAATAGTGGAGCCATGGCTGCCTTAACTTCACCAATGCAGGACTGAAGAGTGACCTAAGTCACTCTCAACAAAAAGGTTGCGTCCAGCAGGAATCGAACCTCCGACCAGTATAGCATGGCGTAGCTGTTCGCTCTAACCCCCCTATTGTAGTAGTTCGCTAGGGTATATAGGGTTTGACATATATTTAAACAATGTAAAGGTAGTAATTTTGATTAAAGGAAATGTAAACATAGATACATGGAACAAGTTAAATACAGTGCGGATAGGATTCCGCACGAAACAAATTAGTAAGATGTTTATTTTAAAGATTGAGATGAGATACTAAATTCTATATGACGGCGCACATCATCGCCGAGATCATGGAATGGTCACTTTGGCATTTTGTGACGTGGCATGACCTAGCGCCACGTGGAGAGATAACATTCAGTTGCGAGAATTTTGATGAGCGTACGTACAGCTTAAAAGTGGACAAGCGCCTGCTTAATGGCCTTGTTGTACAAAAAGTACATCGGCCGTAGTACTTTCTGGTACTGTACAGTGTTCTCATTCGTTCGTACAGTTAGTAGATAGGGGTTGTGAGAGGGAACTAGGACTAAGGAAAAATCAGGTAGATGGTCCTCTCTCTCTTTGAGAGTTTGTATAAATTGGCATCTTTGCCACCCTATAACTTATCGCTTAGTTGGGCGTTTTGAGTGATTCTTTTTTCTACAGACTCAGGGGAGTCCAAGCTGCACAAGGGTGTAGTCAAATTGTCAGCTTGTTTACTTCGGCGGCTGTGGTTACCATTGAAATTGGGTTAGTTTACAACTATCTAGAGGCTCACTAAGTTCTGTAGTCCAATGGAGGACACAGAATTGCACTCAGACTGTCATATTGCCCTTTTGGGAACCAGTTGTTGTGGCTTGAAGTGGGTTAGTTAAAAGCTATCTAGAGGCTTTCGGAATTCTGTATTCCAATAGAGGACACAATATTCCAAGTTATGGGCCCACCCTCTAGGGTGCCCACCTTTAATGGATCAGGGTTCATCTATTGGGAAGTCATGATTATGGGGGCTTTTTGCGAAAAAGGATACTGGTGTATTGTTAGTAGACAAGTGAAATTGCCACCTCAGGGAACTCCACCAAGGTTTGGTGGAATAAGGTTTGCTGCAGCAATCTCTGCTGCAGCAAAGGAGGCAGATGATGGGGAGAGCAGTGTGTTCGAAAAGGGGAAGGAGAAGGAGACACCTCTTACTCTAATGGCTCCTATAACCACGGCACCCTGAGCGGCAACCGTAAAGACTGTCGAGAATGATTGCCAAACGTGGGAAGACATCAACATGGCTGCCAAAAACTTCATTCTAAGATAACTCACTCAGGCTTTGGCAACCCCCATCTTCACATTTACAAGGGCGAGGAGTTGTGAGTGAGTTTGGTAGAAATATTTAGAGCAAGTACTATTCAGGATCTCCGGTTGGCAAAGCAAAAGTTGGGAAATTATACTTACAAAGGGGGAAAGATGTTAGACTACTGTAATGATCTTTCTTATTTGTATATAGAGATATAGAGTGCCGGATGGACAGGTACAATAAAGATGAAGGATAACACTCTCATCATAAATTTACCCGACGAGTATGAAAACATAGTGTAATAAGTACAGAAAATGACTAACAGTTCATGGAAGTGGAACACAGTGGTCCGGATGATACTTGTGCAAGAGAACACAATTGAGATTAGAAGGGGGGGGAAGAGTATCCAATCTCTAGCTGGAAGAGAAAACCGATAGGGGAAGGATCCAAAGAAACCAATAAAAGGAGAGAGAGACCAGCTTGTGGACCATGGCCCCCAAGGGCCTTTGTCATTTTTGCAAAAAGCCGGGACACTATCGCAGATTGTGTCAAGTAGTCCGAGTTGAGGCTCCAAGAGAACCATGGAGGGGGTTCTTCCGGAGGGAAGTAAAAGGTAATTGTGGTCACAAAAGTGATAGGAGAAACAGAGGACGAGTCCTCTGAGGAGGATGGGGAGCTTCTTGTTGACGAGAGTTTGGAGGAGAAGAAGATCCCTCGGAGACAGAAGTGTGCCCTTAGAGCAATTCGGGAAGCTCCACAGGAAGGATGGATCATCGACTCAAGTTCATCAATGCATATGTGTAGTGATAAACAACTCTTCACTATGCTAAAAAAGATCTCTACTGTAGAGATAGAGTATGGGGATGGAAGAGTGGTTACTACAGATCTAGTGGGGTCAGTAGATCTGAAAGTCTTAGTGGAGGGTAAATCTTCGATACTCACATTCTCAGATGTACTCTACATTCCTCAGCTAAGTAAAAATCTTGTCTCTACATCTGTGTTAGATGGCAAACAGTTTGAGACCTTCACAAGAAAGGGAGTTTTCACAGCTAAGTACGGGGATGAGGTCAACTTCAAATCAGATAAGGGTAGCCAGGCTTGTTTAGGATTAACCCCGAGTAATTAAAAGAATAATGTTTTTTATGTTGGTGTTCCAAAATTGATGATTTGGCATAAGCGGTTGGGGCATGTGTATTTTGATAGGTTGAGGGATATGAAGAAGCTTCGTGTAGTAGAAGGCATTCAGTTTGGAGATGATGAAATGGTGGATGATTGTAGTTGATGTGCTCAAACTTCTTTTTCCCAAAACCGCTACATATAAGGGGGAAAAAATACTAGATCTAGTCCACACAGAAATTTGGGGGCATGCAAGAGTACCTTTGGTTGGAGAGAAGAGCTTTATGTTAACAATAACCGATGACTGGTTTAGGTACTCTAGAGTCTAGTTCCTAAAAACAAAGTGTGAAACACCAACTTACTTCAAAGAATAAGCCTAGAGTGAGAAGTTGCATGGAACCCCGATTAGTAGAATAAGGAGTGATAATGGGGGAGAATATACCTCTAACCAGTTTGAGCTATAACTGAGAGATGAGGGAGTTCAGCACCAGAAAATTGTACCATATAACCTGGAACAAAATGGGGTAGCTGAAAAATGGAACTGAACACTAGGAGATAGTGTATGTAGTATGTTGGGAGACAAGAAAATAGGAAAGAGATTTTGGGCAGAAGCCATGAACTGTGCCAACTACATTAAGAATAGAGTCCTAACCTCAACCGTAAAAGGAATGACACCTTATGAGAGACCGGTTGGAAGGAAACCAGATATCTCTCACCTTAAAGTATTCGCTAGCCAAGTTTACAGTCTAGACACGGATAGTAAAAACTAGAAACTAGATGTTAAGGGAAAACGTGGATACTTTGCAGGATTAATGAGGATGTGAAGGGATATAAAGTCTATGACTTAGCACCAATCTGGTCAAACACCTAGTTGTCATGGATGAAGGAAAGCTATTTGACTCCTTCAAATATATTAAGAAAACGAGAATCAGATTTGAGTCCGAAAATGAGGAAAACGAGGTCGTTCCCGAAAGGGACATGAGTGAAACAGTGATTAAACATTTAGTGGAGATCCTAGATACAGGAGATCTATCGGAAACCTCACATATTCCTATGAAATTCGAGGAGACAGAAGAGGAGGAATTGGAACAAGCTTAAATGGATAAAGGAGCTAATGAGACAGTTGTTGAAATCACTAGATTTAGGGGAGATATTTTCTAGGTCTTAATAAGTTAAATTAGCTAAAAGAAAAAGCACAGGCAGTCTGCCTCCACCTTCTCTCTCTAGCCCCCATACTTGTTATAGTCCCTGGAGGAGAGAGAGGGCGGTGAAGCCATGGCTGCCTTAGCTCCTTAGGCAGGGCTAAAGAGTGACCTAAGTCACTCTCAACCAAAAAGGTTGAGTCTGGTAGGACTCACACCTTCGACCGACAAGGCGAGGCGTAGCCGTCAGCCCTTACCAGTCACTCGTAGTAGTCCGTTAGGATACATAGGGTGTGATTGCTATTTAAACAGTAACTAGAGCATTAATCCGATTAACAGAGTTACTATTAGACGACATATAAACAAGTTGGATTTTATAATGCGCAAGAAACAAATGTATCGGACATTTGTTTTGATCGGCGAGCATTAAAAGCCGGTTTGGATCAAACGGCCCGCATCATCGTCGAGATCCCGAAATAGCCCCCTTGGTGGTTTTCGGACGTAACATGACCTGGCGACACGTGGCAGGATATATTTGGGAAGCAGGAATCCCAAGGAGCATGAGGACAAGTCCGAAGGAGACAGGCGTCCACTCCATGGCCTTGTCGTACACAAGCCGTACAGAAAGTATATCACCCTTAGTACCTTTCTGTACTTTACATTCGTCTGATTGGTTTGTACATCAGTACATAGGGGTTGTGAGAGGGGTTTAGGACTTAGAGGATTGAGGAGGTAGCCACCTCTCTCCCAACAAGCTTGTATAAATATTGGCATCTTTGCCACTTGATAATTAATCGCCTGGTTGGGCGTTTTCAGTGATTCTTTTTTCTACAGACTCAGGGGAGTCCAAGCTGCACAAGGGTGTAGTCAAATTGTCAGCTTGTTTACTTCGGCGGCTGTGGTTACCATTGAAATTGGGTTAGTTTACAACTATCTAGAGGCTCACTAAGTTCTGTAGTCCAATGGAGGACACAGAATTGCACTCAGACTGTCATATTGCCCTTTTGGGAACCAGTTGTTGTGGCTTGAAGTGGGTTAGTTAAAAGCTATCTAGAGGCTTTCGGAATTCTGTATTCCAATAGAGGACACAATATTCCAAGTTATGGGCCCACCCTCTAGGGTGCCCACCTTTAATGGATCAGGGTTCATCTATTGGGAAGTCATGATTATGGGGGCTTTTTGCGAAAAAGGATACTGGTGTATTGTTAGTAGACAAGTGAAATTGCCACCTCAGGGAACTCCACCAAGGTTTGGTGGAATAAGGTTTGCTGCAGCAATCTCTGCTGCAGCAAAGGAGGCAGATGATGGGGAGAGCAGTGTGTTCGAAAAGGGGAAGGAGAAGGAGACACCTCTTACTCTAATGGCTCCTATAACCACGGCACCCTGAGCGGCAACCGTAAAGACTGTCGAGAATGATTGCCAAACGTGGGAAGACATCAACATGGCTGCCAAAAACTTCATTCTAAGATAACTCACTCAGGCTTTGGCAACCCCCATCTTCACATTTACAAGGGCGAGGAGTTGTGAGTGAGTTTGGTAGAAATATTTAGAGCAAGTACTATTCAGGATCTCCGGTTGGCAAAGCAAAAGTTGGGAAATTATACTTACAAAGGGGGAAAGATGTTAGACTACTGTAATGATCTTTCTTATTTGTATATAGAGATATAGAGTGCCGGATGGACAGGTACAATAAAGATGAAGGATAACACTCTCATCATAAATTTACCCGACGAGTATGAAAACATAGTGTAATAAGTACAGAAAATGACTAACAGTTCATGGAAGTGGAACACAGTGGTCCGGATGATACTTGTGCAAGAGAACACAATTGAGATTAGAAGGGGGGGGAAGAGTATCCAATCTCTAGCTGGAAGAGAAAACCGATAGGGGAAGGATCCAAAGAAACCAATAAAAGGAGAGAGAGACCAGCTTGTGGACCATGGCCCCCAAGGGCCTTTGTCATTTTTGCAAAAAGCCGGCACACTATCGCAGATTGTGTCAAGTAGTCCGAGTTGAGGCTCCAAGAGAACCATGGAGGGGGTTCTTCCGGAGGGAAGTAAAAGGTAATTGTGGTCACAAAAGTGATAGGAGAAACAGAGGACGAGTCCTCTGAGGAGGATGGGGAGCTTCTTGTTGACGAGAGTTTGGAGGAGAAGAAGATCCCTCGGAGACAGAAGTGTGCCCTTAGAGCAATTCGGGAAGCTCCACAGGAAGGATGGATCATCGACTCAAGTTCATCAATGCATATGTGTAGTGATAAACAACTCTTCACTATGCTAAAAAAGATCTCTACTGTAGAGATAGAGTATGGGGATGGAAGAGTGGTTACTACAGATCTAGTGGGGTCAGTAGATCTGAAAGTCTTAGTGGAGGGTAAATCTTCGATACTCACATTCTCAGATGTACTCTACATTCCTCAGCTAAGTAAAAATCTTGTCTCTACATCTGTGTTAGATGGCAAACAGTTTGAGACCTTCACAAGAAAGGGAGTTTTCACAGCTAAGTACGGGGATGAGGTCAACTTCAAATCAGATAAGGGTAGCCAGGCTTGTTTAGGATTAACCCCGAGTAATTAAAAGAATAATGTTTTTTATGTTGGTGTTCCAAAATTGATGATTTGGCATAAGCGGTTGGGGCATGTGTATTTTGATAGGTTGAGGGATATGAAGAAGCTTCGTGTAGTAGAAGGCATTCAGTTTGGAGATGATGAAATGGTGGATGATTGTAGTTGATGTGCTCAAACTTCTTTTTCCCAAAACCGCTACATATAAGGGGGAAAAAATACTAGATCTAGTCCACACAGAAATTTGGGGGCATGCAAGAGTACCTTTGGTTGGAGAGAAGAGCTTTATGTTAACAATAACAGATGACTGGTTTAGGTACTCTAGAGTCTAGTTCCTAAAAACAAAGTGTGAAACACCAACTTACTTCAAAGAATAAGCCTAGAGTGAGAAGTTGCATGGAACCCCCATTAGTAGAATAAGGAGTGATAATGGGGGAGAATATACCTCTAACCAGTTTGAGCTATAACTGAGAGATGAGGGAGTTCAGCACCAGAAAATTGTACCATATAACCTGGAACAAAATGGGGTAGCTGAAAAATGGAATTGAACACTAGGAGATAGTGTATGTAGTATGTTGGCAGACAAGAAAATAGGAAAGAGATTTTGGGCAGAAGCCATGAACTGTGCCAACTACATTAAGAATAGAGTCCTAACCTCAACCGTAAAGGGAATGACACCTTATGAGAGACCGGTTGGAAGGAAACTAGATATCTCACACCTTAAAGTATTTGGTAGCCAAGTTTACAGTCTTGATATGGATAAGAAAAATTGGAAACTAGATGCTAAAGGCAAACCTAGATACTTTGTAGGATATGAAGTGGATGTCAAGGGATATAGAGTCTATGACTTAGCAAAGCAAGATATTATTCTGGTGAAACACTTGGTTTATTGGATGAATGGAAGTCATTTGACCCATTCAAATATACGAAGAAGATAAAAATTTGTTTTGAGTCTGAAAGCGATGAGAATCCTATCTTTCCCGAAAAGGACATGAGTGAAACAATGATTGCACATTCAGGGGAGATCCAAGATACAGGAGATCTACAGGACACCTCACATATTCCTATGGACTTCGAGGAGATAAAAGAGGAGGAACTAGAACTGGCTTCTATAAATAAGGGAGCCGATTAGACAGTAAGGAGAAACCTAAGACTCCCATCCATTCAAACTTTAGAGTTTGAGGGAGGGAGAAAGATCAACAAAAGGAAACAAGAGAAACACGTTATGCTGTAATTTATAAATCTTTATTTCAGTAAATAGGGGTAAAAATAACTTAGAATATTTTATAAGTAGTCTACTGTAATACTTACCTTAATTAGCGTTACAGTAGCAAAAAGTACAATAGAGTGTATTGAACTTTTACAGGGACACGTGTTGGTAAAAGAACGTATGCAAGTTTTTCAGAGTGGCGCCGACACTCATTCACACGCGTCACGTTGTTGATGATTTGATTCACAAGATCGGAAAAACGTGATCTGAACCGGGTATTCCGGACATATATGGTACAGTTTGACGGTACCATCGTCGATTGAATTTGTTCTAACAGATGCGATTCACTTGGGACCACAAGCGTGATTCACAAGGGACCAAAAACGTGATTCGGGTGGGACCACAAGTGATGAAGCACTCAGGTGCTTCGTACTACACGACCACATTTGGTTGGACTTCAGCGACTTGCTTTAAATAAGATTTTGGAACGTTTTTGTGTACGGTTGGAACGTCTTGTGTACGGTTCAATATCAAGAAATATTTGAATAACATTGTTTTGTAGTTTAGTGTAATAAAAAATACTGTTCCATTAATCAAGTTTTTAGAAAATAATAATTAGGGTTTTGAGGTATAGTGACATATAAGTAAGATGCTTTGTCGTTAGTCGAGATAATAACCGAAGAAACGGGTACCCAAATTAGTGTAGATCAGTAGATTCACACTGTGAGTGTATAACTTAGGGTTTAGCTAATTTTGTAGCATCCAGTTTTGGGAATTCTAATGGCAGTTTTTGGGAGACTTCCAAACATCATATCTTATGGTTTACATGGTCATTTAGGCTGCAAATTTGAGAAATTGTCAGTTTACTATATTGTGTATCACTTTAGAAAATTTGAGGCATATTGGGTTTTTGAGTCATATTTTGTGTCAGTTCAAAGTTGGTTGTTGAGCAGGTACTTTGATAGTTTCTGTTGTTTTTCATGTCTACTTCCACTACTACTGCTAGTTCTCCTCCTGCAACGGTGTTTGAAGAACAATAGGTCATTAGCCTTTCGTCAAGACTTTCTATCTTCAATGGCCAAAAGTATGTTTACAGGGCGGCAATGGTTGAATCCTAGTTTGAAACTGCTGACTTATTGGGGGTCTTGGATGGCTCCCTTGATGAAACAGATCCAACTTGGGAGAAAAAGAATTCAATGGCAAGGAACAATTTAATTCTTTGTATTTCAAATTTTTTGGTCATGTCTCAACTGAAAATGAAGAAGGCGAGCAAGATTTAGACATCACTGAAATCCGCTTTTGAGAAAGCGAATGTTCAAGAAGAGCTCTTGGTGGCTGGAAAAATTTGGGGATACAAATACTCGGGGGGTACTATGGTCGAGTATTGTGACAATTTTTGTGCACTAATTGATGCTCACTCTTCTGCTGGGGGTTCATTTCCTGAGTTTTAACAGGCAACTTTGCTTATTAGAGGTCTCCCTAGTAGCATGAAGGGTGTGTCTTTTCAGTTAAAAAGTCATGATAAAGCTAGCTGGTCATTTCAGTTAGCATATAATCTTATATTGGAGGAAGGGACTAAAACTAAACTCCTTGAAGGAGAAGGAAAGGTTGAAGCTCTTTCCACAATGTTTGACAAAATAAATCAGATTAATCAGTTGAAGAGTCTGCCTAACCAGAATCAAAATCAGTTTAATCAGTATAATCAGAGGCAGAATAGGCCATCTTCTACTACTTCCTTTTATTGTTCTGAAAAATGTCATGGATGCAGGTACTGACCTAAATTGTAAAAGGCTAATGAGACCGGCTTATACAGGCCAGGTTGGTAGCAAAGCCAATATCACAAAGGCTTCTTTGGGAATCCTACCCGTAGAAATGCTCTTTTTTCAGCTTCTGCAACTGATGTTGATGAGTCGTTAAGCTTCAATAAGACAAAGGATGCGGAGTTATTTGATATGGCGGTAGCCATGGAGGGTCCTAAGGATGCACGATGGATCATGGACACAGAAGCGTTTGCCCACATGTGTTAGAACAAGGCGACTTTTACGAATCTTCAGCAAACATCTCCAAAAAGTATTTACTATGCTTGTGGCATGAGTGTTCAAACCTCAGCTCAGGATGATTTACCTTTGATGGTAGATGTGGGGGGAAAGACGGTAGAAAGAACCATTCACAATGTTTTGTTTGTTTGAACTTTAAGAAAAATATTTTTTCTGCATCATTAGTGGAAAGCAAAGGCTTTGAAGTCATTTTGAAAGGAAGTAGACCGGTTGTTAGCAAGAAAGGGAAAGGAGTAAAAAGAACTAGAGACGCTAGCAAAATGTACCGGATGGACATGGCTGAATATAAAGAAAATGATGTTCTCTACTCCAGTGTCCAATCTGATAATGAGTTGTGGCATAAAAGATTAGGACATATGAATTATGATAGCCATAAAAAAATGGTGAATTTGGGAAAAGTTGAGGGAGTTTCTCTCAGTTCCCATCCTTTAAAATCATGTGATGGTTGTTCACTTGACAAGATCCACAAATTGTCATTTCCACAGGAAACAGACCACAGATCTAAGAAAGTTATGCAACTAATATATTATGATGTTCTCGGTCCTTCACAAGTGACTTCGGCTATAGGCGTCCACTATATGGTTACATTTACAAATGACTACTCGAGATATATCAAAGTTTACTTCATGCAAAAAGTGAAGTGTTTACTCACTTCAAACACTACAAAGCGTGGGCGGAAAAGCTTCATGGAGTTCTAATCTTGGTGCTGAGATCGGACAATGGGGGATAATATACATCAAAGGAATTCAAAGAGTTTCTCCTTCAAGAAGGTATCAGTCACAATCTTACAGTTCCATACACACCAGAAAAAAATGGTGTTTCTGAGAGATTAAATAGGACAGTGACAGAAAGTGCTCGGTCCATGCTTGTTGATAAAGGGCTACATTTGAAATTCATGGCTGAATCACTTACCTGATCTGTTTATATGAAGAATATAATTGCTTCTAGATCTATTAGCACTACATTTTTTGAGCTTTGGACAGTAGAGAAACTTGATGTTAGTCACTTTAAGATCTTTGGAAGCGAGTGTTTTATTTTTGATACTTCACAAGATAGATGGAAAATGGATGCTAAGAGCTTACCGGGAATTTTCATGGGGTATGATGATAATGCAAAAGGTTATAGAGTTTTTGTATTTGAGAATTAAAAAGTGGTTATCTCTAGAAATATCCAGATTAAAAATGAGATAGATTTGGTTGACTCTTTTCAACTACCAGACAAACTAGCAAAGGAAAAACATGAATATGTCATTTTTCACCATACGTAGCGAGTTTACTTTCCACAGCTAAGTGGGACCACTCTTCCTTCAGTTCGTTTTGTGACTTCACAAAAGGCTTCACCACAAGTTCCAGATTAGGCGGAACAAACGGTTACACCACAGGTCGCGGATCAGCGAAGGCAGTCAAAATCAGAGACTGCCAACGACTTCAGCCTCAAAATTTCCGAGAGGAAAGAGATCTAACAGCCGTTTGCAAGCAAGCTCTCACTTTGCTTTTTTTGCAGTTACAAAAGAGCCTCTAATAATTCAAGAGGCCTTTTCATCACCTGAGAGAAATCATTGGATCGAGGCGGCGAACGATGAAACAAAATCTACTATAGAGGCACAAACGTGGGAGCTGGTAGATCTTCCTTCAAGCAGAAAAGCCATCGGCAAGAAATGGGTATTCTAGGTGAAGTTGAACCCAGACAACAACAATTGAAAGGTATAAGGCTAAACTAGTGGCCAAGGGGTATAAACAAGAAGATGGTATTGATTTTGAAGAAACCTTCTCTCCAGTTGTTACATTTCCTACCATCAAAATCTTGTTAAGTCTAAAGGCTATTGAGAATGTCAAAATACATCAAATGGATGTCAAAAGTACTTTCTTGCATTTAGAATTAGAAGACACCATCTACATAAACAGCCTGATATATATATATGTAGAAAAATGAAAGGAGGAATTGGTGTGTAAACTGATGAAATATTTGTATGGTTGAAACAAGTCCTTAGACAATGGAATTTGAAGTTAGATGAGTTTTTGATTGGGCTAGGTTTTAAGAGAATTAGCTCAAATAATTCTGTATATGTTCTACAAGGGGAGGATGGGATAATTTACATTGCTATATATCTGGATGACCTATTATTAATAAATAAGTCAATCGCTAAAATAAACCGCATTAAAACGGCTTTAAGGTCTAAGTTTGAGATGAAGGACCTCGGAGAGGCCAAGTATATCTTAGGTATACAAGTTGAAAGAGACAAAAACAAATGGCTGATTATGCTGACTTGAAAAGAAACAATAGGTAACATGCTGGAAAGATTTGAAATGAAAGATGTGAAAGGATCTATAATTCCCATAGAATTCAGACAGAAATTGGAAGGAATTATGTCAAACTCAGGCATAATGGTTTGTGAGAGTCTAGAGACAGGGGAGGAAGAGTTTATGGCTTCAAAGCCTTATAGATAGGTAGTTAGAAGTCTTATATTGTTTATGAACAGTACAAGACCCGACATTGCAGCAGATGTGGGAGTCCTTAGTAGAAGTCTGCACAATCCTAAAAAGGCAGATTACGAAGCAACAAAAAGGGTGTTGAGATATCTTGCAGGTACTCAAAATCTCAAGCTAGTACTCAGAGGACGAGAGGTGAAAATACAGACGTGGAGCGATGCTAGCTATGGAGACATGCCAAACCGGAAAATCTAGGACCGGCTTTGTTCTGAAGATTCGAGATGGAACTTGTTGATGGAGTAGCAAATTACAAAAGGTTACAACTTAATCCACAATGGAGTCAGAATATATGGCAGCAGCTTCCGTCCTCAAGGATCTTCTATGAGTCAAGTCCATTTTATAGGAACTTAGGTATATGCAAACTGGTCCTTAAGCTATTTGGTGTAACAACCAAGCAGCCATTGAAATTGCCCCTAACTCCAACCATCACTTTAAAAGCAAACACATGGATGTTCGACTTCACTTTTTTAGAGAAAAAGTACTTGCAAAAGTCGTTAAATTGTGTTATTTACCGGATAAGAAGATGGTGGCTTACATGTTAACAAAAGCCCTTCCTGCTCATAAGTTACAGTTTTGCAGAGATGCTATTGGACTAAGTGAGTAACTGAGTCTAAAGATTTAAGGGAGTGTTGTAATTTATAAATCTTTATTTCAGTGACTAGGAGTAAAAATAACTTAGAATATTTTCTAAGTAGTCTACTGTAATACTTACCTTAATTAGCGTTATGGTAGCAAAAAGTACAGTAAAGTGTATTGTACTTTTACAGGAAAACGTGTTGGCAAAGAACATATGCAGGTTTTTCGGAGTGGCGTCGACAGTCATCCACACGCATCAGGCAGTTGACGATTTGATTCACAAGATCAGACGAAAAAATCTTAATTGGGTATTTCGGAAATACATGGTACAGTTTGTCGGTACCATCGTTTGATTAAATTTGTTCCAACACACGGGATTCACGTGGGACCGCAAGTGTGATTCATGAAGGACCACAAGCGTGATTCGCGTGGGACCACAAGTGACATACTACACGACCACATTCGGCTGGACTTTAGCAACTACCGCTGACTAAGCATTTTGAACGTTTTTGTGTACGATTAGAACGTTTTGTGTACGGTTCAATATTTGGAAATATGAGAATAACATTGTTTTGTAGTTTAGTGTAATAACAAATAGTGTTCCATTAATCAAGTTTTTAGAAAATAATAATTAGGGTTTTGAGTTACAATGACGTACAAGTAGGATGCTTTGTCGTTTGTCAGGATAATAACCGAGGTAATGATTACCCAAATTAGTGTACATCAGTAGATACACACTGGGAGTATATAACTTAGGACTTAGCCAATTTGGTAGCATCCAGTTTTGGGAATATGATTTTCTAAGAGCAATTTTTGGGATACTTCTAAACATCATATCTTATGGTTTACTTCGTCATTTGGGCTTCAATTTTTATAAATGTCAGTTTAATGTATTTTGTATCACAGTGGCAAATTTGAGGCATATTACGTTTTTTATTCATATTTTGTGTCAGTTCAAAGTTGACTGTTAAGTAGGTACTTTGATAGTTTCTGCTGTTTTTTATGTCTATTTCCACTACTACTGTTTGTTCTCCTCCTACAACGGTGGTTATAGAACAACAGGTTGCTCATAAAATAACTAAGCTATTTCATCCTGATGAGCCTTAGTCATACTAGGAGGCAGTGAACAGTCCACAAAAAGACAAATGGATTAGTGCTATAAATGATGAGATGGCTTCTATCATGAAAGCAAATACTTGGGAACTAGCGGATTGTCCTCCAGACACAAAACCTATTGGCTGTAAATGGGTATTTAAACAAAAGCTAAATCCGGATTATACCATTGAAAGATATAAAGCTTGTTTGGTAGCAAAAGGGTTCACCCAAAAAGAGGGGATTGACTATGGGGAGACGTTTGCTCCAGTTGTTCAGTTCCCATCAGTAAGGATTCTCCTCAGTCTAACAGCAGCAGAAGACATGGAAATTCATCAGATGGATATTAAGACCGCATTTCTCAATGGTGAGTTAGAGGATGAAATCTTCATGCGGCAACCATAGGGATTTGTGGAGAATGGGGAAGAGAGCAAAGTCTGTAGGCTCATAAAGTCCTTATATGGACTTAAGCAGGCTCTCGACAGTGGAATAAGAAACTCGATGAGTTTCTCACTGGTTTGGGATATATGCGGATTAGCTCTGACAATTCTATCTAAATGTTTTAAGATGAAAATGGTGTCATTTTTTTTGCAATTTATGTGGATGATCTGTTGGTGTTAAGTAAGTCTTTGGAAAAGATCAACAAATTAAAAAAAGATCTTACAAGCAAATTTTACATGAAGGATTTAGGGGAGGCAAGTTATATTTTGGGATTTCAAATGGAAAGAGAGGGGGAGAAAATGATCATTAAACTTACTCAAAAAAAAGCAACAGGAAATATGTTTCAGAAATTCCAGATGGAAAAAACAAGCAGTTGTACCACTCCCATGGACTTGAAGAAAGTAAGTGATGGGAGTGTAGAGGGAGGAGTGATAACCTTAGATGATCAAATAAGTCCAGATGAGAGAGAGTTTATGAAGACTATCCCTTACAAGCAGGTTGTAGGAAGTCCAATATACTTCATGAATTGTACAAGGCCAGACATAGTAGCAGCAGTTGGAGTACTCAGTAAGAGTCTTAATGATCCTAGGAACAGAGATTGGGAGGCAGCCAAGAAAGTCATGAGATATCTGGTAGGAACCAGAGAGTTATGGTTGCATTTGGGAGGGGAGCATGCTGTTATCACTACTTGGAGTGATGCCAGTTATGGGGATGCACCTATGAGAAGATGCACTTCTGGGTATGTGTTGTTTGTGGGGGAAGGTGCTTGCTATTGGAGCAGTAAACAACAAAAGGTGGTTGCTCAGTCTACTATGGAGGCTGAGTGAAACTCCGTGTGCTCCATTGTCCACAGAAATCGCAGATCCAAAAGAAGCTTTTCTAGAGAGTGCCGACTCCAAGTTGATATAAACCCAAATAACTGACCCCTTGACAATCACAAACCCATTATAGCATCACCTCTGTGAAATAAAACTTTATGTGTGTTTAGTTCCACCATAGAATGCAAAGTTAGAATATGAGTTTTGGACACATTCACCCACTTTGACTTTCCCTCAGAAATGATGCCACCGTGGCAGGCAAAAACTTTGACTGACTACACCCTTGTGTAGCGTGGACGCCCTTGAGTTCGCAGCAAAAACAATCACTGAAATGGTCAAGTTAATTGATAGTTATGGCTGGCCAAAGTTTGCCATTTATACAAGGTGCTCTCTTGAAGAGGCACCTACCTACCCAAAATTTTCTAAGTCCTATTCCACCTCTAAAACTCTATCTACTGAAGTACGGCACCAATCAAATTACTGTGTCGTACAGAAAAGTAAAAGTGCCGATGTACTTTTTGTACGGCCATTGTACAACATGGCCAAAAAGTCGACACGTGTCAAATCAGGATTTGTTCCTGTAATCTCCGGAGTTCCCGTAATCCAATGTTATCACGCCACGTATCATCTGACGTGGCAAAGACCGTAAAACGCAAAAAGTACCTCTTCCGTGATCGCGGCGCCTATCGCGGTCGCCCGATCAAAACCGGCTATAGTCCTAGCCGTTGAAATTCGACGCGCGGTATTTGTTTCTCTATCGAAACAAATGCGCGGTATCCGTTCCCTCCCCATACCGTACTCCGTACTAAATCAAACTATATCTATTAGTGTTGGGTATCGAGGACCCATTGCCGATATTCGATATATATCGAATTTCATGTACCCGATATTCGATATATCGCTTCGATATATCGAATTTCAAATTATCGCGATATATCACCAATATAACGTATCGACGATATATCGAAAATGAAAATTTTAGAATTTTTTTCCAAAACCTCCCCCCCCCCCCCCCCCCCCCCCCCCCGGGGGGGGGGGGGGGGGGGGGGGGGGGAAAAAAACGATTTTTTTTTTTTTTCGTACGATTATCCGTACTATTTTTAGTACGGTTTTCCGTACTCTGACTGTACGGATATGCAATTTTTGCGATATATATCGCAAAAATAAGTACACCTGTCCCCAAAAAGATTCTATGTACCGGCGGCGTCCTTTTTATATATCCCACGTGTCGCATTATGAACTTTACGTGCGACGTACCATTTTATCTTCTTCGATTATCTCACGTCAGATCGCTTCGCGATCCGCCGTCCATTTCCTCTCACATTTTGTGCCACTCAATTACTCCATTAAATTTACTCGTACATTTAATTCCCCCAATCCGGAAATCCTTTCGAACCTCCACAGTATATCGCGTAAATGCGTACGCACGAAACATCGCGTACGCACGAAACGCCGTGTTCCCACGAAACTAACTTTTCAAAAACAACAATGAGTGATTATAGTAATTTGCTTCCCTTCAACGTAGCACTTCCAGACTTCCAACGCATTAATTATCGCTATTGTCTCCTTTTCATGCGTTGCCTAGTTAATTTTTGCGGCCTTTAGTTTCCGACTGTCGTAGGCAATAGACTGTAGGCCTTTTCCATGGTCCTGCATAAGAATCACTGCTATAGCCTTATCGCTAGCGTCGGTGATTATCGTCCAAGGTAACTCAGGGTCGGGATTAATTAACAGAGGGGCGGTCACCAACCGCTCCTTTAGCGTGTCAAAAGCTGCCCCTTGAGCCGTTTTCCATTGATAGGGCACGTCATTCTTGAGTAGGTCCATGAGCGGTGCAGCGATTTTTGCAAAACCTTCGACGAATCGGCGATAATAGGAGCATAATTTAAAAAATCTCTGTAACTGTGTAACGTTAGTCGGCTGCCGCTACTCCTTATCTGCCTTAGTTTTTTTCAGATCCACTGCGATTCCATCCTGGGTAACCACATGACCCAAGAATTCAATTTTCTCCTTCAATAATTCACATTTACTTTTCTTTGCGTACAACTTGTTCTCCCTAAGGAATTGTAAGACCGTTCGCAGGTGCTCCACATGATCCTCTAATGTCTTGCTATACACCAAAATGGCGTCCAAAAAGACGATCACAAAAGCGTCCAAAAATTGCTGAAAGATAGAATTCATCAAGTGCATAAAGGTCGCCGGCGCGTTGGTCAATCATAAAGCATAACCAGGAATTGGAAATGGCCGTACCGAGTCTGGAATGCCGTCTTCTCCACATCTTTCTCGGCGATCCTAATTTGATGATATTTGCTAAGTAAATCAATCTTCAAAAAATATTTGGCACCTCTTACCGGTCTAATAATTTCTCTATCCTTGGTAGAGGGTACGCATTTTTAACCTTCAACTTATTTAGTGCTCGGTAGTCCACACATATACGTAAACCTCCATCTTTCTTATTCACGAAGAGGACGGGTGCTCCATACGGTGACTTGCTTGATTTGATTGCTCTGGCTTCGACTAACTCCGCAAGTTGCTTTTTGAGTTCGTCTAATACGGTGTAGCTCATTTTATACAGCCGATTGGCCAGGGGTTACAGCTCCCACAACAAGCTCTATCTTCTGGTCTATGTCGCGCTTCAGAGGAAAACCTTCCAGGAGCTTTGGGGGAAAGACAACATCATACTCATCGAGAAGCTTTGTTACGACTTCCGCGGCCTCTACGGAAGTCTTTCCTGAGTCGTCACCTTTTTTTGAGTCGAAGCCGGGATATTTTTACTCTATTCCATCGGAATCCCCTCTTTCTTTTCCACTACGGGTTGGACGACCGCCATTCCAATTGTCTCCCCTTTCTTAAGTGCCCTCTGTAGCTGTAAGGCCAAAAGCAGGGGTCCCTCTTCCAACTCCTTACCAGCCGCTCCCTAATTCACCTCAAACTCTTTTACGCCTTTCCTCACT
Source organism: Zygnema cylindricum (assembly GCA_037447655.1). Taxonomy (NCBI): domain Eukaryota; kingdom Viridiplantae; phylum Streptophyta; class Zygnematophyceae; order Zygnematales; family Zygnemataceae; genus Zygnema; species Zygnema cylindricum. The sequence goes on along the minus strand of JBBHKE010001281.1, from coordinate 174,228 downwards.
TTCATGCTATCGTTTCTCCAATCGATCGTCAGGTTCCATTTCCAAAGCCACGGTTTCCCCAGGATTACCTCATGGTCTCCAAGAGGTAATACGTGAAAAGTGTCATACCATTGGATTTTCTCCATTTAAACGTGCAATCTCGCGGTAAAATGAGTAATCGAGAGGGAACTTCCGTCACCGAATTGAACTGTATGAGGATCCGAGAGACCCACCAGAGGAAAGTTCCATTTTTTCACTGTCTTCTCCTTGATGAAGTTCCCGGACGCGTCGCAGTTCACCATGAAGCTAGCTAGGCTCATTCCGATCCGACCTTGGAAAATCAAAGGGTCTCCCCCTTTGCTAGCTAATCTCATGACATTAAGCTTGCCCTTCTTAGGACCTCTCTTTATTGGGCAATCTCTGGCCATATGGTCCGGGGAACCGCATTGGAAGCATAAACCATTTTGCTTTCTCCCCTGGAGCTCTTCGCGGCACAGGTCATTGGTCTTGGCCTTGGGGGTCTTCTTCTTCTTCCTCAGTGCATTGACCTTTTCCTTATCCTCATCAATCGCTCCGAGTTCCATGGGAGTCTGACCATCGTCTCGTCGCCTGAACTCTGTGTGCTCCATTGCCCACAAAAATCGCAGATCCAAAAGAAGCTTATCTAGATAGTGCCGACTCCAAGTTGATATAAACCCAAATGACTAACCCCTTGACAATCACACACCCATTATAGTTTCATCCATGGTAAATAAGACTTTCTGTGTGCTCAGTTCCACCTCCCAATGGAAAGTTAGAATATGAGTTTTGGATGACTTTCCCTTATAATTGCAGCCATCCTCAAAGGCAAAAACACTAACCGACTACTCCCTTGTGTAGCCTAGACTCCCTTGAGTCCGCAACAAAAAGAATCAATGAAAATGGTTAAGTAAATTGATAGATATGAATGGTTAAAGATGACCCTTTTGTACAAGAGCTCTCTCGGAGAGAGGCTTCTACTTACTAAATTTTCTAAGTCCCATCTCTCTCTAAAACTCTATCTAATGACGTACGGCACAAATCAAATTACTATGTCGTATAGAAAAGTATATGTGCCGGTGTACTTTCTGTACGTCCATCGTACGACATGGCCAAAATACCGACACGTGTCATATCGAGATTTGTTCCCGTATTCTCCGGAGTTACCGCAATCCAACGTTGTCGCGCCACGTGTCACATGACGTGGCGATTACAGTAAAACTCCAAAAGTACATATTTTGTGATCGCGGCGCCTATCGTGGCCGTCAATCAAAACCGGATACAACTATAGCCGTTGAAAATATACGCGCGGTATTTGTTTTGTCTTCGAAACAAATGCAAGGTATCCGTTTTATATCGTACAAAAATTGTATCTATGCATTGCGTATCTATATCTCGTTAAATGAACTAGTCTGTGTAACATAATAAATATATATAAAACCTAATATCAATCATTAATCCTAGACTTATAGGTTAAGGCTACCGGCTAATTTGACGGACGGCAGGTACCCAGATCAAATCTCGGGTCCGTCAAATATTTTAAGTAACTCAATCGAGATTTGCCTTCTTGTCCTCTTTAGACAGCCTCGGCAGCCATGGATCTAACTCCTCCTCAAGTCTTGAGTGACTGCGCAAGTGTGGGGACTTGAGTGAAGAGTTAGAGGCAAGCTGTCATTGTTTTGGCTTTTATTTTACAATCTTTAGACCTATAAAATACTTAAATTTCAACACAGAGTATATGGCCTCTTGTTCTACTGTGAAAGAATTGACGTGGGTCAAGTCATTGTTGCATGAATTGGGGTATATGAAGGAGGGAGTGCATGAAGTATTTTTTGATAATTAAGTTGCCATTGCAGTTGCAGCTAATCCAAAACATCATTTCAAGGCTAAGCATATGGACATAAGATTGAGTTTTGTGAGAGAAAAAGTTGAGAATAAGATTGTGAATCTTGTATATAGATCTGATGAGGAAATGGTGGCTGATATGATGACAAAACCAGTGCTTTCTCCCAAATGAAAATATTGCACAGAAAAGTGTGGACTACACACGTAATCAGTATCAGGACTCGATGGTCAAATCTAGCTAAAAGCCAAAATACCAAAACCTCTACCTTGCAAACAAGGGGCAAGGCCGAAGGGCGAGATCTTTGAACAAGTAGGCAACTATCCCAGCACCTTTTGGTGCACATCTAAAGCAACACAGACAGAAAAAACCCTATTCAGTGCCACCCATGGCAAGATCAAGAAAGGAATTCCACACCAGATAGTCACTAAAAAACCTCAAGGCCACTCAGGGCTAGATAGCATGCACGGAAAATAGGAAAATTGTTAATGCTCAATCAGAAAGGTTCCAATCAAAACTGATCCACACTAGTCCCCAAGACGAGTGTTTAAACTATAACGGAACGCTCCTGCACCCCCAAGGCATCGGCTACTTACAAACACTTTTAATACTATTGTGAATACTAAAAGTGAACCGGACTGGTTCGAACCCAGTCAGAATTTGCAGAGCTCCCGTATGTGATCCGCTCTGAAATCCGCTCCGAGCAACGTCTCCCAAAGTGACCCTCCGCGAGACTCTCGGTAACGTGAAGATGTACACCATGGAATGTTAGAGGACCAGTTGAAAGGAAAAAAAGAAGGTGCCGGTAGAAGAAAAAGAACAAATAAAAAACACAAATACGATAGATAGGAAAAGTGCGTTAGAATAAAGTCAGAGGCTGCTCAAACTCTAGATATACATCAAAACTTGTGACCACAATAATCTAAAGCCAGCAAACCCTAATTCCACTTGAAAAGCCCTTCTTCCAACGCCATACCCTAATTCCAGACGGCCAAAACTCCAAATTTGCAGCCAAAGAATAGAAGGATGCCGACCTAAGGACTAGAATCAAAAAGAATAAGCCCTAAATCTGCTGTAACCCTAAATATGAAGTTAAAACCCTAAATCTGCAGCCAAACCCTAATTCTGCAGATTAACCCTAAAATCCGACTCAAATTCAGACTAAATATCCATACCAGAAATAGAGTGGCAACAAGATAGAAGGAAAGGATTGAAAGAAATAAGGAAGAAACCAAAAACAAAATGTCTTTTTTTCATATAAAATAAAGTTTATATTTTTAATAAAAATAATTAGTTTTTTCAGACAAGAATACTTAGCCACGAGGTAGCCACTAGACTCTCGGGTCTTCAACGTATTCTTTACAAGAGTTATCTCATAGGAAAGCAACGAAGCAAAATAAACACTTCGAACCAAACCAAGAAATTCGGATTCGGTAAAGTGGGCACTTTTACAAGACAACCAAAATGCCACACAAAGAAATACACTCAAACAAACCGTCCAGCTGTTTGAAGAGCGGCACAGCCCAATACACGATGCCACGCCTCAAGCCTCCCCTCCACCAATCGCCAAAAAAGACAAATTTGGAAAGAAACCTTCCGGACTTGTCTGAAGCCGTGTGGATTAAAAACAAGGCAGAACACAAGTAGAGAAAAATCCGTACACTAACTAGCATATACCACTAGCTAACAAGAAGAAAAGAAAATAGTGGGCAATCAGTGGCAAAGAGGAAGCAAGAAAACAGCTCCGCCGCCAAGAGAAAATTCTTGTCCGAAAACTCAAATTCTCCAAGTCTGAGAATTAGCCTTAGTAGGAGCTACGCCAAGCCTAAGCGAAACTAGCCTAAGTCTAGCCTACTTTACATGCATGAAAATAATTAAGATGTTGGCCAATAAGCAGCCAACATCGTTTTCCGTACGTCTAACAAAATCAACAATCCAAGGGTAAAAACCCTCCTTATCAAAGTGTGTGCGTGAACTTACGTGGGTTCACGACTTAAATGTGCACCAATGAGAAAGCGCCAACGAAACGTCCATCGTACATGTCATTCGTACGTCGCGAAAGTCCACTTGGAGTGAAAAAGTATTAATGAAATCGAAGATACAGGTGGAACCGAAATACATAGGAAACGCAAGGTACAAATGAAATCCACGTTCATACTCCAAAATCGCGTACCTACGAAATGAAACGAAACAAAAGTACGCACAAAATTAGTGCATATTCAATTACACGTGTACGCGAATCGCGTACACGTCACAAATAAGTGAAACGGCGCGAAATCGCACGTGCGAAAAAAACTCATACATGCGTGCCAAAATATCGTGCGGGCGTGCAAAATATCGTGCGCCCGCGTCGAATATCGCGCGCGCGTGCACAATATCGTGCATGCGTAAGAAATATCGTGTGCGAATGCCAAACTTTATGCCTGCGTGCAGCCGATACAATGCGGCATGACGGGTCACACAATTATAGGTTATGTGCCCACCCTCTAGGGTACGCATTTTCAATAGAACAGGGTTCATATACTGGGAAACCATGATGAGGGGTGCATTGTTTGAAAACGGCTATGGGGCGTTGTAAAAGGTCGTGTGCATCCGCCAACTGCAAAATTGGGAGGTCAACCAAGGTTTGGAGGATCTGGATTCACAAGAGAATGTGCGGAGGCAGACGTGATAGAGGTTAATGTGTCGGACAAAGGGAAGGAGAAATTCACACCGATGGCTTCTAGATCGGTTCCGCTAGTAGATGTTAAAAAAACAGAGGAAAATGATACTGAAATCTGAGATTTCAACAACTCAATGGCCACTCATTTTATTCTCGGGCGTCTCACTCAAGCAGCTGTTACACCTCATGTTTATTTGGATTGCCTGGACGAGTTTTGGGAGGCTCTTGTCAACATTCAAAAAAGTGGTACAATTCAGCAGCAGAAGCTGGGGGATCAGAAGGTATAAGCATAGGTGTACAAAAGGGGAAAGATGTTAGACTTTAGAAATGACTTGGTCGAGTTATTTATGAAGTTGGAGAGTGTAGCGGCTAAAGGATTTACACAGAAAGAGGGAATCGACTACGAGGAAACCTTTGCCACGGTCGTCATATTTCCCTCCGTCCGCATACATCTCAGTTTGGCAGCAACAGAAGACATGGAGGTGCACTAGATGGACATTAAGACAGCCTTTTTGCATGGAGAATTGGAAGAGGATATTTTCATGTGAAAACTCGAAGATTTTGTGGAGCAAGGAGAGGAGAGTAAGGTATGCCGGCTGATTAAATCTCTTTATGGTTTGAAACAGGCCCCACAACTGTGGAATAAGAAGCTTGATGAGTAGAATAAGAAGCTTGATGAGTTTTTAACCGGTCTATGATATATTCGAATAGCTCAAATCACTCTATCTATGTTTTTGAAGATGAAGAAGGCGTTATTTTTATTACAATTTGTGTTGATGATTTGCTTGTTTAAAGTAAATCAATGGACAAAATTAATAAATTGAAAACCGATCTTAAGGGAAGATTTGAAATGAAGGATATGGGAGAGGCAAGATATATTTTGGGAATTGAAGTAGAAAGAGACCGACAAAGAAAGATTATAAGACTGACTCAGAAAGAAGAAATAGGGAACATGTTGGAAAAATTTTAGATGGATAAGACTTATAGTTGTATAACTCCAATGGAGTTAAACAAGGGAAGTGAGGGGAGTGTGGAAGAAAGAGTCATAAACTTAGACAAAGAATTAAGTGCTGAAGAACAAAAGTTCACCAACACTATTCCTTACAGGCAAGTAGTGGGAAGTCAAATATATTTTATGAATTGTACCTGGCCGGATTTAGCTACAACTTTAGGAGTGCTGAATAGAAGTATAAATTCTCCCACTAAGAGAGATAGCGAGGCACCTAAAAGAGTCCTTAGATATTTGATAGGAACTAGGGATCTATGGTTCCAATTGGGTGGGGGGAATACTAACATCACTACTTGGAGTGATGCCAGTTATGGTGATGCTCCAATGAGGAGATGTCCTTTTGGATATATATAATTTTTGTGGGTGATGGGGCTTGTTGTAGGAGTAGCAAACAGCAAAAGGTTATTGCTCAGTCCACCATGGAGGCTGAGTATATGGCCTCTTGCAATGCTATAAAAGAATTGATGTGGGTCAATTCTTTGCTTGGTGAGCTTGGTCACATTAAGAGTGGTGTGCAATTTTTTTTTTTTGATAATCAGGCAGCAATCGCTATTGCTGCAAATCCTAAACATCATTTTAAAGCCAAACACATGGACATTAGACTCAGCTTTGTTAGAGAGAATGTGGAATACAAAATAATTAGTTTAGAGTACAGACCACATAGCAAAATGGTAGGTGATATGATGACCTAACCTGTGCCTTCCCCTAAGCTAAATTTTTGCAAGGAGGAGTGTGGTATGAAATTAAAGAGTGACTAGAAAATAAGGGAAGTGTAAAAATTAATGGCTCTTTGAGTATTTTCTAGGTCTAAAATGAAATGTAGAAAAGAAGCCGAGTTAGTCTGCCACTTACTCCTCATTTCAGCTCCCACACTTGTCGCACTCACTAAAGGTCGAAAAGGGAGCTAGAAGCCATGGATGCATGTGCTCTCCAGAGAGAGACAGATAGTTAATTTAGTAGGTTTACTAAAAAGATACTTGACAAACCCATGATTTTATCTTGGTACCTGCCGTCCGTGAAGTAAGGTGGTAGCGGTTAGCTTCATCCAACAAGCCTAAGACCAATGGTAAAGTATATAGGTTTAACACATATTTATATAGTTAGACGCGAACAAATTCATTTAACGGGAACTATAAATGTCATGCATAGATACAGTTTGTAAAGTACGGAGTACGATACGTTTCCAAAATGAATACTGCGCATTTTGTTTCGACAACGAAACAAATATCGCGCAAGTATTTAGGACGGCTACGATTGACATCCGGTTTTGATCGGACGACCGCAAACGATGCCGAGATCGGGCAATACGATTTTGGCGATTTGCGGTCACCGCCACATCGATTGACACTTGGCACAACCACATTGGATTACAACATCTCCGAGGATTACAAGAACCAATCCAAATACGACATATGTCCACTTGTTGGCCATGTCATACAATGGCCGTACAAAAAAAGTACACCGACACTTGTACGTTTCTATACGACACAATATTATAATTGTGTAAAAGACAAAATAGTAACCCACAACACACTATAATGCACAGCCAAAAGACTCTTAGGATCTCCCTGTAGCAACAACAAAAGCACACAGCACTCACAGAAAAAGGTCTTGCTTTATTAATCATGAGGGAGATTACAAGTTGACAGCTCACTGCAAAGGTCTACTCAAAGAGTCTATCTTTTTACTACGTTTGCTCCACTATGTAAACTAACTAGTTGCTAGTCAACCTGATACTGTAGAAGTGTACACGTGGACCTTCACGCTCAACCGAAATCTATCCAAAATATCTTTTAGAACTATACAGTTAAATCTACATTCTGCGGCGTTGCTATACTTCTACACTGCGTTGCTATGCTGCGCTACGCTATTCTACTAAGTTGCTATGCTGCTATGTTAAGCTGGTCTTAAATCGCACCTGCGCTGCTCTGCAACCACAACTATAGCAATCAGGTCTGTAGCCCTTAAGTACTCAACTCTGTAACCCTGTTTCAGTGCCTCCCACTAAGGATTCAGCGTCTAGCTGAAACTAACTCACTCAGGGAAATTGAAGTTGATGGAGTATGCCGTATGTCTACTCACACTACTCCTGGAATTCCTGTCGCAAAAAGTCAAGTTGATTTTGGAGCTGCTCACATCGAGTCTCCAACAACGCGATATGATGATCTGCCGCCGCCAATCGTCTCCGAGTGATTCACTTCTACACTCAGTCCTCCCCTTCCTCCGATACTGCTGCTGGTGTTGCGAGTGGCGGCGGAACGGCCGCAGGTACAGATTCTTCAGGTACTGGAACTTGAAGGGACTCGGGTTCCCCAACCTGGTGTGCACTTTCCGCCACTTCGTCGGTCAGCTCCTACCGAGGTGCCTTTCTTAATTTGAAGGAAACATGTTTCGTGGCAGCTCGGGCCCGTTGCAGAGCGTTCTTTCAGACCAGCTTGAGCGCCCGTACCTCGGGTGTGACCTCCGCTCGAGAGATGATGTCATGAAGGCGGACATCCCACGGGTGATAATGGCGCAGCAGCCCGAAAATATCCACCCTGTACCGATAGTTGTTTTTTACTACTTCCACAATCGGCAAGGCACGAGGGTTTAATTGCACATAACCTTTATGGTTATTCCCAAGGTCCTTCATTCTCATGTAGTTTCACGCCGGGTGTGATGGCACATCAACGAGGATATTAATGGGGTCCCCAGGTTTTCCGGTGCACCACTCTTCGGGCCACTCGGAAGGATCCCAATAAAAGCTCTAAGCGAAGATGAAGGTGAGGTTCGGATACCAGGTGTCCTCTCCTTTTTCACTCTCCTCGTCCGTGTCCCCTTGATTCCCCCGAAGGAGAAATACATCGTCTCCGCTGGGGTACTGCGCTTCCGCCTTCTTTTCCGCACTTTCTGAAGACTATTTATCTGTGTTGCTCTCTTTATTGGGGTCCGTCATCACCACTAGATCACAGGCACGCTCCTCATTTGGCGGAGTTGTCTGTTCCCACTCTGGCTCCGCAGCTTTCGAGATCTCATGATCCTCCTCATCCTCATGGTCCTCCTCCTGAAGTGGGCCGTATTCACGGTCATGTAAATATTCTGACCCTTTTCCTCCACTGGTCTTTGCCGGCCTTGCCTCACTACTGGCTGTCTCCCTAAGCTCTGGCCTTGCTTCGACCAACCTCCTTCTTCGGTCTGCCTCTACCATGGCCTTCGCCGCCATTAATAATTTTTTCGAGCAAGGTATATCTTCTTGCCCTACCTGTATAAGTCATCTCCGTTTCGGTGGTGGAGAGGACGACGACACAATGGATGTTGTCGAGCAGGATAAATCACGTAATTCAAAAATGGAAGGTAAGCTGGCTGTACGGAGCGAAACGCTCTCCAAACTGCCTTGACTAGGTTGGTCGCGAGGGCCGATGGCGGCTTTCTTGGAGAGGGTTGAGGGTTTCATGATTAGAGTCTTTGAAGCGTCGCAGCGTGCGAGAGTATCGCAACGTCCACCATTTAGTAACCTGCGTTGCTGCGACGAAACCGAGGGTTCGTCGTCACCAATGTGGTGAAACACAACTGCGACGTTGCGATTTCTTGTCCGCCCAGCGATGGCGCTGCAATTCTCTGACGACACCGCAAATATGCTGCGCTTAAGTGGCTGCGCAACCATAATGCTGCGGTCCGTTAGCTTCGCCGCTACATTTTTTCGCCACGTCCCCCATATGATCGCGATGGTTGCGATACTCCGATTGGTTCCTTTATCGCGTCCGTTGCGATTGCCCCTCCGGTTAAGCCGAGTGTTCGCACTCTGCGTAAACCGGCGCAACAATTCAGGCGAATGCAGATCCTCTTTGTCTACCCAAGAATCATCTTCACCTCCGTAGCCCTTCAAACGCACCAAATATTGGGTGGAGTTAGAATGCCAAGAGCGATGCGATTGAAGGATCTCCTCCACCTCGTACTCTTCCGATGTACCCTGAATGGGCGGTAAACGGATACTTCGCCGTCGATTAGGAAAAATCAAATCGAGGTCGCGAAACAGTTTGAGAAGGGAAACATGGAAAACATTGTGAATATGCCAGTCCCTCGGTATATCTTACTTATAGGCCACCTCTCATATCCTTGAAAGAACAGTGAACGGGCTTGTAAATCTTTGTGCCAATTTCTTGGAGAGGGCACTCGGTAACGACATGTTTGCCATATTATGGCAAACTTTATCACCCACATTAAACACAATGTCCTTCCTGTGAGCGTTGGCCTGCAACTTTGGACGATCCTTTGCAAGCTGGAGCGTCTTCGTCGCGTTCTCCAAATTCCCGTGCAGCGTTTTAGCAAAATTTAGAGCTGCGGGTGTAGGGCAGTCCGCTGCCAATAAATTTTATGGAAAGGTTGGCTGTCGTCCATTGAGAAAAAATGGCGTAGCATTCGCGGACAAGTGCACCGCACTATTATACACCACCTCAATTGTTGTCAAATGGTTCACCCAATCCGTTTGGTGTACCGATACATATGCTGGTAAAGCCTCCTCTAAAGTCCGATTCACTCTCTCTGTCTAACCATTGGTCTGAGGGTGATAAGCTGTGGACATGGCCAACTGCGTTTTATACAGCTCGAAAAGACTTCTCCAAAATTGGCTCACGAATTTGTGATCACGGTTGCTTACGATCCTCTTCGGGAGGCCATGACGGCGAAATATCTCTCGAAAGAATAAGTCTGCCACATCCCACGCTGTGGCTTTAGTTGTCGTGGGTAGGAAATGGGCCATTTTCGTCAAATAATCTAAGATGACATATATGGAGTCATATCCTTCCCAAGTCAACGGAAGAGCAACGATGAAGTCAATCGAAATCGCCTCCCAAAGAACAGATGGTATCGCAAGGGGTTATTATTGACCTTGGTGACCCGATTCCGATTTATTTTTGTCACAGGAGTCACACGTTCGTACATACTACGCAATGTCCCGAGTCATGTTCGGCCAATAATACGCCTCAACGACATGTGAAGTTGTTTTATCATGCCCAAAATGTTCACTGAGCCGCTCGTCATGACTCATTTTAAAAACCGAATGACGTAACTCGTGATTTGCTAGTACGTAAAGTCTAATTGTTTGACTTGGTTTGTATCACCACATACCATTTGCGGTTCGAACCAATACCTCCGTTTAACCATTTCCTTGATTGCCTCGTCTTCGTCATATGCGGCCATAATCTTACTTAACCACTGGTAGTCCACTTGTATCGTACTGGTCACTAGGCTAAGTTTCGGATACTGCGCTTTGTTCGACGCTACTGTGGTCTTTTTCACAACGCTTACGTTTGCGTCTTGCGATGCTTCCAATTGTTGCTGTGCCATTTGTTGAAATCACTAGATTTAGGGGAGGTATTTTCTAGGTCTTAATTAAAATAAGAAAGAAAAGAAAAGCAGAGGCAGCTTGCCTCCACCTTCTCTCTCTGACCCCCATACTTGTTGTAGTCACTGAAAGAGAGAAAGGGCGGTGGAGCCATGGCTGCCTTAGCTCCATAGGCAAGGCTTAGGAGTGACCGAAGTCACTCTCAACCAAAAAGGGTTGAGTCCGGCAGGACTCGAAACTCCGACCGGTAGGGCGAGGCGTAGCCGTCAACCCTTACCAGTTTGTCGTAGTAGTCCGTTAGGGTACATAGGGTTCGATAGCTATTTAAACAATAGATAGACGACTAATCCGATTAACATAATTACAAATAGGATACATAGAAACTAGTTGGGAAATTAAATGCGCACGAAACAAATGTACCGGACATTTGTTTTGAACGGCGGGAACTAAAGCCGACTTAAGATCTGACGGCTCACATCATCACCGAGATCATGAAATGCTGCTTTGGCGGTTTGCGGATGTAACATAACCTGGCCACAGGTGGCAATATGTCATTGGAATGCCGAAATCCTGGGGAGCGTGAGGACAAGTTCGGAGGAGACAAGCGTCCATTCCATGGCCTTGTCGTACAAAGGCCGTACAGAAAGTACATCGGCCATGGTACTTTTTTGTACTATACAGTCTTCTGATTAGTCCCGTATTTCAGTAGATAGGGGTTGTGAGAGGGTTTGGGACTTAGTGGATTGAGGAGGTAGCCGCCTCTCTCCCAACAAGCTTGTATAAATATTTACATCTTTGCCGCCTGATAATTAATCGCCTGGTAAGGCGTTTTCAGTGATTCTTTTTGTTGTGGACTCAGGGGAGTCCAGACTGCACAGGGGTGCAGTCAAGATATCTATTTATCTGCTAGGATAGCAGTTGCTTTCGTTGAAAGTGGGTTAGTCAAAAACTACTTAGAGGCTTCCTCATTCTTGGTCCAAATGGAGGACACAGAATAGCATGAGGCACCTTTCTCAATGTGACCTTTTGTATTTATAAGCCATCTTTGGCCAGCTATAACTTACTGCTCAAGGGAGCAAATTTAGTGCGTTTGACTCAAAAGAATCTTGTCCTCACAGGCGTAAGGGTGGTCTAAATATTTGTGTGCATGGGCAGCACTTATTCAGAGGGAAAGTACAAGGGGCAAATATTATCTAAGAGGCTTTACATTGGCTGCTTATTATCTGGGTCAATGGAGACCACATAATTGCAGGTTATAGGCCTACCCTCTACGGTGCCCATATGTAGTAGATCAGAATTTCTTTATTGGGAAATGATGATGGAGGGAGAAATTTTAAAGAAATACCTATGGGGCATAGTGTCCTAGAAAATTTGATGCCCACCTCTGCCGGAGTATGGAGGAACACATTTATTGCACCTCCACCACCACAACCTTCACAATAAGTGCTAGAACATCAACCACCATCACGAGCAATGACGAGTGAGAGGAGGAAATAATAATGGAAGGAAAAAAAGGAGAAGTTCCTTCTCTAGGGACTCTATTATCAAGGACAATATCGGCAGCAGCGCCACTAGGACTAGTGAAAGAGAGTCAGACCGAACGATCATAATATGAAAATTGGAACAATAAGGACAAGGTTGCTTAGCTCTTAATTCTCAAAAGTTTAGTCAATGGTATTGCCATTTCGTTCATGCATGTTAGATCTTCCTCTCAGATTTGGGTATCTCTTGTAAACAAATATAAAAATGGGTCATTGCAGCAGCTACAGCTGGCAGAAAAATAAGATTTTGGCTTATTTATACAAAGGAGGAAGTATAAATGATTATTCCAATGAATTAGGAGCTTTATTTGGAGAACTAGAGAGCGTTGGTAACTCATGGTCTGAGAGACAAAGAGTAAATACATTGATAATGCAACTACTTGAAAAATATGAGAATATTATTAAGCAGTTGTAGTATCTAGGTGATAGCAATTTGAATTGGGATGATACAGTGGGGATAATTTTAGTAAAAGAGAGTACCATAGAACTAAGGAGAGGAAATCTAAGTGTTCAAGCATTCGGTGCACGATCTGATTCGCAGAAGCGTGATGAGGAAAAGGGAAAGGATCCCTATCAAAACTTTGGAGGAAGAGGACAAAGAGGTGGCACATTTGACCGACGGGGGAGAGGAGCTCCTTTTTTGTGGACTATGTTACTTCTACAAGAAATCGAGACATTATATGGCAGATTGTGTCAAGCTTGCAAATCTTCAATTGAAAGATGGACAAGATTCCTCAAGAGATGGAGGAAAGAAGAAGTATTTTCTCACGCAGGTTCATGACGTGGAAGAGGTTGAAGTAACCGAATCGGGAGAGGAGCTTGAGCAACTTCTCATTAAACCAAAAACCACTAAGAAGCATGCCTACATTTCACGCAAACAAAAGTGTGCTTTCGAAGGTAAGAGGGATCCACCCGACGATGTGTGGATCATAGACTCGGGGGTGTCAATGCATATGTGCAAGGATAAGAGGCGGTTTACTAAATCAATGAAAATTCCAACAGTTGAGATAAAGCATGGAGATGGTAGAGCACAAACCACAAGTCTTGTTCGATTGGTTTATTTAAAAGTTTTAGCAGATGGAAAGGCTTCATTTGTAATACTCTCATATGTTCTTTACATTGCACATCTTAGGAAGAATCTAGTCTCTATAATTGTTCTAGGTGAAAAAGAATTCGATGCACGAACTAAAAATATAATCTTCACAGCTAGCTTTGATAATGAGGTTTATTTCATAGCAGAAAAAGGTAGTCAAAGAATGTTCATAGTTGTAGTTTGCAATGAAAAAAATGTTCTCTACTCGTGTGGAAGTGATATGATGCTTTGGCACAAGAGCATGAGTTATGTGCATCTAGATTTATTAAAGGAAATAAAGAAAAAGGGAATAGTGGATAAAATTGAATTTGGAGATGATGACATCTCAAAGATTATAGTGGATGTGCCCAAAGGAGAATTCATAGACTCCCATTCCCAAAAACATCAACATTTAGAAGAGAGAAAGCATTAGATCTAGTTCAAACTGATGTTTGGGGACCAGCTAGGTATGGTTCACATGGGGGGAAAAGATGGATGCTAACCATTACAGTTGATTGGTCTAGATACACTAAGGTATACTTTTCTTAGACATAAGTCTAAGGTACTAAGATGTTTCAAAAAATACAAAGAATGGAGTGAAAAATTACATGAAACCTCAATAAAAGAGATAAAAAGTGATAATGGGAAAGAATACACCTCAAGGGAATTTGAAGAATTTCTGAAAGTAGAAAGAATCCATCATGAGAAAATTGTTCTTTATAATGTGGAACAAAATGGAGTAAAAAAAAGAGTAAATAGAACTTTAGGAGATATGTCTAGAAGTATGCTAATTGATAAAATGATAGGATTGCAGTTTTGGGTAGAGTCTATGAACTATGCTAACTTTATCAAAAATATAGTCATAACTTCAACAAACAAAGAAGAAACTCCGTATGAGAGGTGGACAGGAAGAAAACCACATTTGTCTAGTTTGAGAGTGTTCCGAAGTGAAGTGAACAGTTTGGATTCCGATAATATTAAATAGTAATTAGAGGGAAGAGGGAAACCTGGATATCTTGTAGGATATGATGAGAGCACAAAAGGATATGGAGTGTATGAATTGAAAAAAAAAGATATCATTTTGGTAAAACACATAGTGGTGATGAATGAACTAAAGTCTATAGATCCATTGAAATATAAAAATGAAGTCAAAATTAGATTTGAATCAGGTCACTATTCTGACTTTGTATTTGGAAATGAAGAGTAGGAAGACCGGGAGAAGGAAAAATTTGCAGATGTACTAAAGGAGAAGAACGAAAAAACAACATCCGAGGTAACACCACAATACGAAGTAGAAATCGACGAGGAACTTGATCAAACACCGGAATTGGAAGATAGGGGAGATAAAAATCTTCCTAAACGAAACCTGGGGATGCCTTCCATACTAGCGTTAAATTTTGAATGAGGAAGAAAAAGTAGTAAACGACTTCAAGAAAGAGAAATAAATAACTAACTCACAAAGATGTCTCACCTAGAAGAACCTCAGACATACTTGGAGGCCCTAAATACCCCATAAAACAGCAGGTGGATCACTGCCATCAATGAACAAATGGCTTTCATCAAGGAAACCAATTCATGGGAGTTAATAGATTGTCCACTGGACATAAAACTGATTGGATGTAAAAGGATTTTAAAACTTAAACTAAACCTAGATAATACCATTGAAAGATATAAGGCTAGGTTGGTTGCAAAAGGTTATACTCATAAAGAAGGAATAGACTATAAAAAAACCTTTGCACGTGTAGTTAGATTTCCCTCTATCACAATCCTCTTAAGTTTAACGTAGCAGAGGATATGGAAATATATCAAATGGATATTAAAACCGCTTTCTTACACGGAGAGTTAGAAGAAGAGATATACATGAGGCAACCAGAAAGATTCGTGGAAGATGGAGAACAAAGCAATGTATGCAAAGTGATAAAATCACTTGATGGCCTTAAGTAAGCCCCGCGAGAATGGAACATAAAATTGGACAATTTTTTTACCAGTTTGGGATACATCAGAATTAGTTCATATCACTCTATATATCTATTTAAGGATGAAAATAGAGTGATATTTATTGTTATTTATGTTGATGATTTGTAAGTCTTAAGCTAGTCCTCAGATAAGATTAACAAACTCACAATGGATCTAAGAAGTGTGTTTGACATGAAAGATCTTAGCGAAATAAAATACATTTTGGGATTCAATTGGAGAGAGGAAGAGGGAATAGAATTATAAGACTCACTCAAAATGAAGCTATTGGTAACATGCTAGATAAGTTTCAAAGGGATAAAGCAAATGGGTGTACCACTCTCATGAATATGAAGAAAGTATCGGGGAGGAGTAAAGAGGGAGGGATATTGATTTTGAATGATAAGATTGATGGGGAAGTAAAGAGGTTTATGGAAGAAGTTCCTTCCCAGCAAATTGTAGGCCATTTATTTTACTTTATAAACCGTATACATTTGGACATAGCTATAACTGTAGGTGTTCGAAGTAGAAGTCTAAATGAACAGAGAAAAAGAGAATGGGAAGCAACCAAAAGAGTGATGCGATATTTGGTGGGAACAAGGGAATTAGGGTTTCATTTGGGAGGGGAGCATACTGACATCACCTGTTAGAGTGATGCCAATTATAGAGATGTGCCTTTAAGACGATGTACAACTAGATATGTGTTGCAAATTGGATCTGGTTCATGTTGTTGGATTAGCAAACAACAAAAAGTAGTTGTTGAGTCCACTATGGAGGCTGAGTACATGGCTTCTTGTGTTGCCACCAAAGAATTAATGTAGGTAAGAAGTCTACTCGAAGAACTTGGGTTCATGAAATCTGGGACTCGGAATGTCTTTTGTGATAATCAAATTGCTATCTCTATCGCAGCAAATCCAAAATACCATTTCAAATCTAAACATATGGATACAAGACTAAGCTTTGTCAAAAAGAAGGTTCAGAAAAAAATAATTAAATTGGTTCATAAAAGTGACAAAGAGATGATTGCAGACATGATGACAAAACGAGTGCCTTCCCCTAAGTTGATTTATTGCAGAGAAAATTGTGGACTTAAATTTAAATTTGACTAAGAATTAAAAGGAGTGTTGACTAGAAGCAATTAATATTCACTTCTTAATTTAGACTCTGGAGGGAAGAGAGAGAGAGAGAGTCACCATGGATGCCCCCATAGTCAGAAAAAAATAGGCAGACAAACAGACACACTGAAAGATGACCAAAATATTGCCCTGGACTGAATTTCATCCTAAGTTTGCGGTCTACTATGTAGACGTACGCCTTAGGGTGAAGTTGCAACAAACAAAAAGTGGGGTAGTTCACAGAAATCACCGACTATCCGTACTAAAATGTACCTTTTATTTTTTATATATGAAAAACAACATTACAGAGGATCATGTCGATACTCTCCGATGGTGTGGGAGGTAATACTGATCGTCGGATGTTCATCTGCAAGGCATTTGCTTCATTTTTTTCTATAACTGTCAACCCACCTTGAGAAGGTGGGTTGGCAGATACAAACATAAAAAAATCGTGACACGCTGGACGATTAAGCTACCTGTCATGATGTAAAAACAACGAAAAATCTTAAGATTTGCACATGACACGCACTTTCCAAAATATAACCAAAAAAATAAAAACGAAAATTTCTAACATTCTTTCTTCACGGATTTTGGTCACTTTTGTTCGTCACACTATTTCTCTCAAACGACTTTCGTTATGTTCGAAAAACAAAAACCCTAAAAAATGAGCTGGCATATAGACTGGCGTCTGCCAAAAAGTATAAAAGTTTTGTCGTATGTTTATGAAATTCTATGGGCTCCATTGCCCACAGAATTTGCAGATCCAAAAGAAGCTAATCTAGATGGTGACGACTCCAAGTTGATATAAACCCAAATGAATGATCCCTTAACAATCAAAACCCTAATACACCTTTACCCTTATGAAGAGAAGACCTTCTGTGTGTTTAGTTCCACCACAGAATGCAAAGCTTGAATATGTGTTTTGGACAATATTCCTCACTTTGATTTTCCCACTGAATAAGTGCCACCCTCACACACAAAGACTCTGACCGACTACATCCCTATGTAGGTGGGACTCCCCTGAGTCCGCGGCAAAAAGAATCACTGAATTTGCTCAACCGAGCATTAAGTTATGGATGGTCAAAGATGACCTTTATAGTTAGAAGCTCTCTTAGAGAGAGGTACCTAAATATCACTAAGTCTTGGTCTGCCTACTCACGACTACCTACTACTAAACCCTAGTCCAATAAAAACACTATATAGTACAAGAAGGTACAATGGGAGATGTATTTATTGTACGGCCATTGTACGACATGGTTTACAAGGTGACACCTGTCAAATCGGGAGCCATGGTTCCTCCTCCCATCTTCTTCGGTATCAAATAATGTGACACCACGTGTACCCGCGTGATGCTATCTCCGAATGCCGCCAAAAGCTCACTTTGCGTGGCGGCTACAATGCCGGCCGTTCGATCAAAACATATTTTACACGGTTCCGATTCGCGTAGATGCATAAATTGTTCCTCTTCATTAGTCTGTTAATTAGCTGTCACGTTAATGTTTATTTATCTTTGAAACCCGACACGCGTATCGTTTTGATAACGCCTTAGTGGATAAGGCGTACACTGCCTAATATCTACATAGACCTGGGTTCAAATCTGGTCTAGAGCAACCTTTAGTTATTTGTCAGTCTGTCTGGCAATTCTCTACCTGAACACTTTTAAATACCTATTTTACCCAATGTTTTCTGAACGTTGATTTGGTCTAATGGCTAAAGCTAACAGTTAGTAAGACTCTCAACAACATAGGTACCAGGATCAAAATCCTTGATCCGGCGGTCTCTTTTTGGTACAAACTAAGTATTAGCCTATTCTTTGTCTCCTTGGACATTATGGACAGCCATGGCTCTAGCTCTCTCTCCGGTCTTCAGTGAATGCAACAATGATGGGGACAGCCTTTGCTTACTTACTCTATTTATTTTCCAATACAGACCTAGAAAATACATCAATTTCAACAACTTTGTACCCAGATACACGGTATGTAAGTGAAAACTTGAAGTTAAGCATGTCGGTGCTAAAAATCTGAAAGATATTCAATATCAGATAGTAACTTGCGTGGAGCTAGTCATTTGGAACACGTGGTTTACATACTCTAAGTGATGGAACATCGACTCAATCATCCGGGCCTGTAGAGTTGGTCGTACGATTACGGAAACGTATGATGGAACTTCACCCTTAACCATTAAGGCATTAACGAAACGATATGCGTATGTGGTTCAATATTTAATTAAAAAGTCACTCAACGTCACTTTCACTTAAACTGGCCAAATTGACAAAACAACACATATAGACATCAGGGCTTGCGGACGCGAATCCCACCGTGTAAAATATATGATTGGACATATGTCGTCGTCGCCGCCAAACCCGAGTGAATTTTTGGCGACTTTCGAACATAGCGACGCACTGTGCCACGTGGCGCCACATCATTCAATGCTGGTAAAGATGGAAGGAGGGACGATGCATCCCAAGCTAACAAGTGTTAGCCAGAAGGCCATATTGTACAATGGTCGTACAAGAAGTACATTCGGCCACTATTCCTTGTTGTACTTTACACTATTTTGATTGGTCTAGGGGACAAGAGTAGGTAGCTGTGAGTAGGAGTTTAGGGACTTGGCGTGTTTGAGGCGCCTCTTCCTAGGTGACCTTTTGTATTTATACGCAATCTTTGGCCAGCCATAAGTTACTGCTCAGGGGAGCAAATTCAATGATTTTTTTGCGTTTTACTCAAAAGAGTCTTGTCCTCACAAAGGTGAGGGTGGTCTCAATATTTGTGTGCCAAGGTGGCACTTATTCAGAGGGAAAGTGCAAAGGGAAAATATTATCATAGAGGCTTTACATAAGCTGCTCATTCTCTGATCAATGGAGACCACAGAATTGCAATCTGCACCACATTCTGTACCACATTCTCCACCCCTACCGTAAGTACTCCCTTTTCGAGCACCTTACAAATGTATTCGGTGTCCTTAATTTGCCCGCTCGTGTCTTACGCCGTCAAGAACATGTCACCTTTCGGGGTGACTGCTAGGATATTTAGGAGAGGTTTATCGTCAATTGTTGTCCACCCGTCTGATGTGATCGTGGTACCATGACATAAATAGTTTCCGCATAACTTGTCAAATATTTTTCACATTCTCCTTTGTTTGTAATAGCAGACGATTCTCATTACACTAGGAATTGATAACTTTAAGATCCACTTATATCACTAGTCTTTTTCACCGCTGCCTTGAAATATGGGTCCTCTAAAATTTTGAACAACAATCTATTTGCGAAGAAAGTCGTGGCCCAGGCTTAGTGTACATCTTTCTTAGTATGCGCGTTAAATATATTTTTTTTCTTGGTCTGCACACATCTTGCTTTGGTACGCAGTGTTGTCCATAGCCATTTCCAGCCATGGATTTACCCTCGGAAACACCACAAACTACCCCAAAATAGCCTACTTTGAATCTACCTAGAATTCTACAAAATAAACAAATCAAGCTGAAACTACATAAACACATAGTTTGTAGGTCATTAAGTATTCCCACAAATATTTATATAAAAATACCAAACAGAATTATCACATCATCTAGTCAAAGTTGCAGAAAAACAGTTTGTCATAATTTTGATTGATCATACCAACTTCACAACGAAGTAAAACACAAACCACCGGCACAATAGGCCTATAAATATGTAAAATTATATAAAATACAAAGAGGAACATACATGCAAAATTTCAGATAATTCTGCTAGCAGATCTGAGAGCAATCCTCAGATGAAATTACCAAAAATGACCAAAAAACAGATTTGGTACAGCAAGTTCCCTGGTTCAAAAATGACTAAGTCCTACAAATATACACTAGAGCTCACTACTGAATGTACGGAGGCATACCAGCCGTAGGCATTCTACCAGCTACTTTTATTATTGTTAGTATAACCATATAATTCGAGGTATGTGAGAATGAGTAAATCTACACTATTAACTAATACACAAAAAGACAAACCATTGTTGTTTTAAATATTTACAAGTACACACAATCTCACAAAATCGTATGTTGGGTCATGCTACGTCACTCAACGAGATTCCTTGAATTTCTTCAAAAAATCTGGGGCGTCCAAAAATAAACATTGTGTGATTGACGGGATTCCGCGTGGTCACAAAATCCAAACGAAATCCACGTGAGGTGTCAAATATCCCACGACGTCGCGAAGAGCATTCACGTCCACTTGCCAAATAAGACGCTCCGTACCTACGGTGTCTTTTTTCATAAATGCGCATGTCACATTATGTTTCGTACGAGCGAAATACCTTTTTCAACATTTCAAATATTTCAGATCGGATCGCTTCGATATCCGCCGTCCATTTCTCACCGCTACGCACTACTCAAATAGTCACCCACGTCCCTTTAATTTCAATCGTATAACTACTCCCCCAATCCACAAATCCATTTGAACCACCATTCGTACCACCACATTACTTCCGGTAATAATTTACGCACAAAACGTCGAGTGCGCACAAAATGTCGCGTACGCACGAAACAAACTTTTCAAAACAACACGCAGAGAGGATGGAAAATTGCTGGTGAGTTCATCCAAGTTGCACATTAAACGTTTTTGAGAGGAATTTGCATATTTTCGCTTTTCTAAATCACTAAACTCCTCCTTCACCTCCTCTGGACACATTGTACGGGTCTAATCCCCCAACTCTTGACATTTCCGTAGTGTTGTGTATCGGTAAAAAACTTATCCCGATAACACCGATACCGATAGTTATCGGTTATCGAACGGTCAGAGGTTCCGATATATCAGTCTAGGATTAACAAATTCCATATCGGCGATAACTTAAAAAATATATAGTATGCATACAATAGTACTTTATAACATACTATATTATTTTATTGATTTTATATAGCGTGGTATGCCACGTATAAAAACCTATTACGTTACCATTTAACTGCGATTTATTAGGGACAGCGCAGCATATAAACATTGGCCGGTTAACTGAACAAAAACTTTACGGCGACGTACGGAATTTTACTTAAAAACTGGTGAACATGGAACCGGAAAAGGACGGCGGACACAAAAGTACAACAAACATAAAATAACATTCTGCGCGCCGCCGGAATCAAACAGACGACTTGGAATGAGAAAACACGAGCGGACGGGCCAGCATGAGCGTCGGCATCCCGGAATGGCTCTTTTGGCAGCTTATGCCAAAAAAGTCGACGGATTGATACGTGGCAGGTCCCCAATGGATCTCAAGGAATAAAGGGACAAAGCCATGGTGTCGGTTGTGAAAGGTTCATCGTTTTTATTGGATCCGTATCATAACCGTACAGATATCATGGCTCCTACTGTACTTTCTGTGCTTGTACACGTCCGGGGAATAAGACGTACAGTTGAGTGTACAGGCCGTACATATAGATGTACGGTCCGTACAGATATCGCCGATTGTTATCGTTATCGGCATTATCACCGATAAGTACCCGATATTATCGGCTACTTATCGGCGATAAGACCGATGTCGATATATCGTACTAATATATCGATTATCGGATACCTGAAAAAAAGCCCATATCGGTTATCGGCAAATCCTTACCGATACACAACACTATATGTTCAATAAGATGATCGTTGATCCTGGTTGCTTGGGCGCTATATTCGAAGTTGTAATAAATACAAACGTATAACTGGATGGCAAGAAACAATCCCACTGTCTACAACCTTTATGTGCTCCACCTCCTCTCCTCGATTTCTAGGCAAGGTTGCTTATGTCGAAGTCTAGAAGAGAGGAAAGTAGAAAGCTTGGGAGGGAGGAGGGTAGGTTAGAGGGAGGCGGCAACTGTGCCGTTTCGTTTTCAAGAATCTATGGCGCCTTTTTTAGAAAAAAAAAATGAACAAGACGTTGGTACATTTCTAAAACTTAACGCGCGCAAATAGTGTGAAACTCAACGGCTTTTTTCGAAAATGCCTGTACATTTTGGAAAAAAATAACGTACAAATTCCGTGAATTTTCTGTTTAGGTTACTAGACAGGAAATACCAATAACTACGACGCTTGATTTCGCTAAATTCCGTAAATTACTGTAAACAATCGTACATATTAAGCTGAAACACTGTACTTTTCACATTATTTGTCCGTTCAGTTTACCGAACAGAAAGCACATTGCGATTTTTTGCGATTTTTATAAAAGTCACAAATTATACATTTCAATCACAAAAAAAGGAAAAATCGCGCGATTTGAAGAACAAGGCATTCCATTAGGCGGTCCTAGTAAATGTACGAACAAGTCTACTTACAACGCTTACTAGAAGTCTGCTTGATTTTGTCGGGCTAGTAACAAACCTTCCTCAGTTATGATAGACGCCACGTAGGCAAGAGTCCAGATTCTACAGATCTTAAAAAATTATACAAACGCAATATCTGTACAACCGGGAGAAGTTAATGATTCGTACGTAAAGTCTTCGACCAAATTTTTATTTTGAAATTGGAAATCAAAAATTTCAAAATAGAATGGCAAAAAGACGCGACAAACTTTGAAGGTCGATTGATGTCAGAGGGAGCGTGCGAGGATATTTTTGGATGACTTTCATTCAGCGTGGCATGCAACACATGGTATCTACGACGTGCACGCTTGTGATTACTTATTCAAAGCATATTATTTTTTGTTTTTTCACGTGTACTAATGGCAATCATCTAGTGGGCCCCAACTTTTCTCGCAAGGAGAGTTGGGGCCCACTAGATAATGTGCGCGATTACTTCGCGGATCTGAAAAAGTGAAACATCTAAAGGTCAAAAATTACGCCTACATCATTGGAGCTTCCCGACAACTTTCCAGTAACGATTTTTTGTCTAACAAAAAAAAATATGGTACGTCTTTGTATGGCACTATGCAAAAACGTACAGCGTCCAATAAGAACCCTACTTTTCGTTTAATGGAATGTTACCCTGAGTCGATGTTCCATCACGTTGAGTCTATAAACCATGTGTTCTAAACCGATTGGCGCCACGCAAGCTACGATCAGATATTGAATATCTTTCAGATTTTTAGCAGCGACAAACTTAACTTCAAATCTTCAATTGCGTACCACATACCTGCGTACGAAATCATCATACGACGGAATCTTTATACTTTTTGCAGACGCCAGTCTGTACGTCGACTCATTTTTTAAGGTTTATGTTTTCGAACATATTGAAAGTCTTTTGAGAGCAATAGTGTGACAAATAAAAGATGCCAAAAACAACGTGACGAATAAGTGTTACAAAATTACATTTTTGTTTTCGATTATATTTTTGAAAGCGCGTTTTATGCGCAAATTTGGTCAATTTTCATTGGTTTGACATCATGACACGTAGCTTAATCGTCTAGTGTGTCACTATTTTTTTGTTTTGTATTTACCAACCCACCTTCTTCCAAGTGGGTTTACATTTATATAGAAAAATGAAGCAAACGCCTCGCAGATGAACAACCGACTGTCAGTATTACCTCCTTGACCTTTTGAGAGTATTGGCAAGATTCTCTGTATTGTTGTTTTTTGTATAAAAACAAAATAAGCGGTACAATTTGGTACGGATAGTCGTGGATTTCTGTAAACTACCCCATTTTTTGTTTGATAGAACGTCACCCTTATCCGTGTGGAGGTAGATTTTTTGAAGGGGCCCTTCTATGTAATTGTTCTAAATCAAAACGGTTGCGCGGTACACTGCCTATCACTCATGAAATTAAACACTATTTTGGTTGAGCCTGTTTTTGGTTGATAATCATCAAATAATGTTAACAACATTATTTCAGAGTTAGAATTTGTTACACCTCCTTGCACTAAACTACTATGCTCATCGTTATTATTGTTAATAACACTAAGTAGGTCGCGACTTTTTTTTGGCCAAATATCACAAAATAGAGTTAACAACAATAAGGACGAGAACTACAATCTGCCACGTCTCCTTGCACTCAATTAGTATTATTAATTATAATTTTGCATTAACACTAATAAACCTTTAACACTAATAACGATTAGCGGTGTAGCGTTTCACAATCTAATTTTGCATTAACGTTGATGAAAATAGTCGGTAAATTTTAATGTTTAGTCGCCTTTTTCGGATTTTAACTTGTATTTGGTTGTCTTTCATGTATACGTAGATACGGTCTTCAACACAGTTTACCATAATGTTTCTTTATGTGAAATCATACACCAATGTTTTTTTTTTCATGCTTTTTATTTAAGGCCAAGCCCTATCATTTGTCCTATTGATATCATTCACGCAAGACCATCCTTTAAAGGCACATCTATTTGCTTCGGACCACCTTCAACTCTATGAACCTCGATTACAACTGTTCTTATTACCTCTTCTCTTTCGATGGGAGATATCACTCGTATCATCGCAATGAAATCATATTTGCATTCTATTGTTTTGCGGAACAAAATTGTAAGACCGACCTACTCATGTAACCATTTTGGTGTGTGGCTTAATGTCCATCTTATTACCTCACCCTCCCGACTGCAATTATGTGTCCTCCATTGGACTACAGAATACAGGAAGCCTCTAGATAGTATTTAACTAACCCACTTTAAGCCACGACCACTGCTGCCCAAGAAGGCAAACTGACAATTTGACTGCATCCCTATGCAGCTTGGACTCCCCTGAGTCCGTAGCAAAAAGAATCACTGAAAACGGCCAACCAGCCGATAAGTTATGAGTCGGCAAAATGCCAAGTTTATACAAACTCTCAAAGAGAGAGAGGTTCCTATCTACCAAAATTCTCTAAGTCCTAAATCCCTCTCACAAACCCTATCTATTGAAGTACGAACCAACCGAATCACTGTAGAGTACAAAAAAGTACTATGGCCGATGTACTTTCTGTACGGCCCATGTACGTCAATGCCATTAAGTGGACGCGTGTCCACTTATCACTTGTCTTTATGTTCGTCAGAATTCCTGCGACCAAATGTCATCCCTCCGCGTGGCGCCACGTCATGCCACGTCCATAAACGCCAAAATGACCATTCCGCGATCTCAACAGTGATATACACCGTCAGATTAAATCCGACATTAAATGTCCGCTCTCGAAAACAAATGTCTGATTCATTTGTTTTCGTGAGAGATAATGTTCGCACTAAATAATACTTGGTTCCATGTTCTTTCGTTCGTAATTCCGTTAATCGAATTCATAGACGTAACATTGTTTAAGTAAATATCAAACCTAATATATGCTAACGGACTTCTACGACAGACTGGTTAGAGCTAACGGCTAAGCCGCGCTCTACCGGTCGGAGGTTCGAGTCCTGCCGGACTCAACCTTTTGTTGAGAGTGACATAAGTCACTCTTTAGCCCTGCCTGCTTAAGCTAGGACAGCCATGGCTCAGCCACCCTCTCTATCCCTCAGTGACTACGGCAAGTATGGTGGGAAGAGAGAGGAGGCGGAGGCAGGCTGTCCACCTTTTCTATTTTGTACAAAGTTTAGACCTAGAAAATACCATATAAAAATGATAATTTCAACACTCCCCTTATTTTCTAGTCTAATTTAAATTTCATTTTTAATGCACACTTTTCCCTGCAATATTTTAACTTGGGAGAATGCACTGGTTTTGTCATCATATCAGCTACCATTTCCTCATCAGATCTATATACAAGGTTCACGATTTTATTCTCAACCTTTTCTCTTACAAAACTTAATCTTATGTCCATATGTTTAGCCTTAAAATGATGTTTTGGATTAGCTACAATTGCAATGGCAGCTTGATTATCACAAAACACTACATGCACTCCCTCCTTCATATACCCCAGTTCTTGCATCAAGGATTTGACCCACATGAACTCTTTCACAGCAGAACAAGAGGCCATGTACTCAGCCTCCATAGTAGACTGAGCAACCACCTTTTGTTGCTTACTGCTCCAACAGCAAGCCCCTTCCCCAACATACAACACATAACCAGAAGTACATCTTCTCATAGGTGCGTCCCCATAACTGGCATCACTCCAAGTAGTGATGTCAGTGTGCTCCCCTCCCAAATGCAACCATAACTCTCTGGTTCCTACCAGATATCTCATGAGTCTCTTGGCTGCCTCCCAATCCCTCTTCCTAGGATCATTAAGACTCCTACTGAGTACTCCAACTGCTGCCGCTATGTCCGGCAGGGTACAATTAATAAAATAGATTAAACTTCCTACGACTTGTCTATAAGAAATAGTCTTTATAAACTCTCTCTCTTCTGTACTCATTTGATCATCTAAGATCATCACTCCTCCTTCTACACTCCCATCACTTACTTTTTTCAAGTCCATGGGAGTGGTACAACTGTTAGCATTTTCCATCTGGAATTTCTCAAGCATATTACCTATTGTTTCTTTCTGAGTAAGTTTGATAATCTTCTTCCCCCTATCTCTCTCCATTTGAATCCCCAAAATATATTTTGCCTCGCATAAATCCTTCATATCAAATCTGCTTCTAAGATCTGTTTTTAACTTATTGATCTTTTCCAAAGATTTACCCAACACAAGCAGATCATCCACATAAATTGCAATAAAAATGACACCATTCTCATCTTCAAACATATAGATAGAATGGTCAGAGCTTATACGGATATATCCCAGACTAGTAAAAAACTCATCTAGTTTCTTATTCCACTGTCGGGGAGCCTGCTTTAGTCCATATAAGGACTTTATGAGCCTGCAGACTTTGCTTTCTTCTCCTTCTTCCACGAACCCCTCGGGTTGTCCCATGAAAATTTCTTCCTCTAATTCACCATTAAGAAACGCAGTCTTAATGTCCATCTGGTGTATTTCCATGTCTTCCGCTGCTACCAGGCTGAGGAGAATCCTTACTGATGGGAACCGAACAACTGGAGCAAAGGTCTCCTCATAGTCAATCCCCTCCTTTTGGGTGAACCCCTTCGCTACCAATCGAGCCTTATATCTTTCAATGGTATTATCTTGGTTCAGTTTTAGTTTAAATACCCATTTACACCCAATAGGTTTTTTGTCTGGAGGACAATCTGCTAGTTCCCAAGTATTTGCTTCCATGATAGAAGCCATCTCATCATTTATAGCTCCAATCCATCTTTCTTTCTCTGGACTATTCACTGCCTCCGAGTAAGACTGAGGCTCATCAGGGTGAGATAGCTTAGTTACCTTATGAGCGGCTTGTTCTTCCTGTAATCTTTTGCTGCTCCTCATTCCTCCCTCAAACTCCGAAGCAAGAATGGATGGAAGTCTTGGATTTCTTCTCACTCTTTCATCGGCTCCCCTGTCCATGGAAACCGGTTCTTGTCTCGCTTCTTCTATCTCCTCGAAGTCCATAGGAGTATGTGAGGTTTCCGATGAGTCTCTTGTATCTTGGATCTCCCCTGAATCTGCAATCACGGTGTCACCTATGTCCCTTTCGGGAACGACCGAGTTCTCCTCACTTTCGCACTCAAATCTGATCCTTATCTTCTTTGTATATTTGAAGGGGTAAAATGACTTCTCCTCATCCATGACAACTAAGTGTTTGACCAGAATGATATCTTTTTTTGCTAAGTCATAGACTCTATATCCCTTAACATCCTCATCATATCCCACAAAGTATCGAGGTTTTCCCTTAGCATCTAGTTTCTTGTTTTTCTTATCCGTGTCAAGACTGTAAACTTGGCTACCAAATACTTTAAGGTGTGAGATATCTGGTTTCCTTCCAACCCATCTCTCATAAGGTGTCACTCCATTTACAGCTGAGGTAAGGACTCTATTCTTAATATAGTTGGCACAGTTCATTGCCTCTGCCCAAAATCTTTTTCCTATTTTCTTGTCTGCCAACATACTGCATGCACTATCTCCTAGTGTTCTATTCAACCTCTCAGCTACCCCATTTTGTTGCGGGTTATATGGTACATTTTTCTGGTGTTACACTCCCCCATCTCTTAGATATTCCTCAAACTGGTTAGAGGTATATTCCCCCCCATTATCACTCCTTATCCTCTTAAATGGGGTTTCATGCAACTTCTCACTCCATGCTTTATATTCTTTGAAGTAAGTTGATGCTTTAGACTTATTTTTGAGAAAGTAGACTCTAGAGTATCTAGACCAATCATCAGTTATTGTCATCATAAACCTCTTTCCTCCAACCGAAGGTACTTTTGCAATTCCCCAAATATCTGTGTGGAACAAATCTAACACTTTCTCACCTCTATATGTGGCGGCTTTGGGAAAGGGAAGTTTGTGAGCCTTACCTTGAGCACAACCACTACAATCATCCATCATTTCATTATCCTCAAACTGAACGCCATCTACTACCCCAAGCTTTTTCATTTCCCTTAACCTATCAAAATGCACATGCCCCAACCGCTTATGCCAAATCATCACCTTAGGAACACCAACATAGTCAGCATTCTTCTTTTCATTACTCAAGTTAAGCCTAAACATTCCTTGGCTACCCTTATCTGCTGTGAAGTAAACTTCATCCCCATATTTAGCTGTAAAGACTACCATTCTAGTGAAAGTATCAAATTCTTTGTCATCTAACACAGACGTAGAGACAAGATTTTTACTCAGCTGAGGAATGTATAGTACATCTGAGAATGTAAGTATAGAAGTCTTACCCTCTACTAAGACTTTAAGATCTACTAATCCCACTAGATCTATAGTAACCACTCTCATATCCCCATACTCTATCTCTAGAGTTGAAATCTTTTTTAACTTAGTGAAGAGTTCTTTATCACGACACATATGCATGGATGGACCTAAGTCGATGATCCATCCTTCTTGTGGAGCCTCCCCGATTGCTCCAAGGGCACACTTCTGCCTTCGAGGAATATCCTTCTCCTCCAGACTCTCGTCAAGAAGAAGTTTCCTATCCTCCTCAGATGACTCTTCCTCGGTTTCTCCTAACACTTTTGTAACCACAAGTGCATTTTTCTTCCCTCCGGAAGAACCCCCTCCACGGTTCTCTTGGAGCCTCAGCTCTGATAGCTTCACACAATCTGCAATAAAGTGTCCCGGCTTTTTGCAATAATGACAAAGACCCTTTGGGGGCCTCTGTCCCCCAGAATGATCTCTCTCCCCTCTATAAGGTTTCTTCGGGTCCTTCCCCCATCGGTCCCCTCCTGCTGCTAGAGCTTGAATGCTCTTTCCTCCTCTCCTAATCTCCATTGTGTTTTCCTGCACAAGTATCATCCTGACTACTGTGTTCCATTTCCATGAACTATCAGGCATTCCCTGTACTCGGTACACTATGTTTTCGAACTCATCTGGTAATTTCATGATAAGGGTGTTAACTTTCATTTTCATTGTACCTGTCCACCCGGCACTTTCCATTTCCATATACAAACAAGAAAGATCATTACAGTAATCAACATCTTTCCTCCTTTGTAAGTGTAACTCAATAGCTTTTGCTCAGCCAACTGGAGCTCCTGAATAGTTCCAGCTCTATAAATCTCCACCAAACTCCCCCGGAACTCCTCGGCCTTGTAAATGTGAAGATGAGGAGTGGCCAAAACTTGAGTGAGGTGCCTCAGAATGAAGTTCTTGGCAGCCATGTTTACATCCTCCCACATTTGAGTATCGTTCTCCACGGTCTTCACGATCTCCGCTCCCGATACTCTGACAATAGGAGTGAGGGGTGTCTTCTTCCCTTTCTCCTTTTCGGACACACTGCCGTCCCCATCATCTGCCTCCTCCGCTGAGGCAGCCGTTGTTGCAGAAAACCTTACTCCCCCAAATCCTGGTGGAGTTCCTGAAGATGGACGTTTCACTTGTCCACTGACGATACCCCAATATCGTTTCTCACACAAAGCTCCCATCATCATGGCTTTCCAATAGATGAACCCAAATCCATTGAAGGTGGGCACCCTAGAGGGTGGGCCCATAACGTGCAATTCTGTGTCCTCCATTGGACAACAGAATACAGGAAGCCTCTAGATAGTATTTAACTAACCCACTTTAAGCCATGACCACTACTGCCCAAGAAGGCAAACTGACAATTTGACTGCATCCCTATGCAGCTTGGACTCCTTTGAGTCCGTAGCAAAAAAAATCACTGAAAACGGCCAACCAGCCGATAAGTTATGAGTCGGCAAAAATGCCAAGTTTATACAAACTCTCAAAGAGAGAGAGGTTCCTATCTACCAAAATTCTCTAAGTCCTAAATCCCTCTCACAAACCCTATCTATTGAAGTACGAACGAACCGGATCATTGTAGAGTATAGAAAAGTACTATGGCCGATGTACTTTCTGTAAGGCCCATGTACGTCAATGCCATTAAGTGGACGCGTGTCCACTTTTCACTTGTCCTTATGTTCGTCGGAATTCCTGCGACCAAATGTCATCCCTCCGCGTGGTGCCACGTCACGCCACGTCCATAAACGCCAAAAGTGACCATTCCATGATCTCGACATTGATGTACGCCGTCAGATCAGATTCGATATTAAATGTCTGCCGTCGAAAACAAATGTCCAATTCATTTGTTTGCGTGCGAGATAATGTTCGCACAATATAATACTTGGTTCCATGTTCTTTCGTTCGTAATTCCGTTAATCGAATTCATGGACGTAACATTTTTTAAGTAAATATCAAACCTAATATATGCTAACGGACTTCTACGACAGACCGGTTAGAGGTAACGGCTAAGCCGCGCTCCACCGGTCGGAGGTTCGAGTCCTGCCGGACTCAACCTTTTGTTGAGAGTGACATAAGTCACTCTTTAGGCCTGCCTACTTAAGCTAGGACGGCCATGGCTTAGCCACCCTCTCTATCTCTTAGTGACTACGGCAAGTATTGTGGGAAGAGAGAGGAGGCGGAGGCAGGCTGTCCACCTTTTCTATTTTGTACTAAGTTCAGACCTAGAAAATACCATATAAAAATAACAATTTCAACACCGACAAGCGTTTATGTATTCTATTTGTAAAAGGGTATTGAAGTTAAAAGTTGCCCCATATGAGTCCATTCTTTCATATACAAAGTAGCTGGCGATAGATTTATGGTCGACATCTCTGACTGCAAAGACCTTCCCAAGCTTTTGGACTTCCAAATGGTGTTTGCAATCTTGACGCATTGTTTTGCTCAAGGTTCTCTTCGTCTTGTATGAACCTTACCACCAACAACTTTTTTTTCAGTCTTTGTCTATAATTCATGTCGTCGTATAGGTGTGATACACAACATTGTTGGGCATATGGTTTTTGACAAATTTGGAGGAGCGTCCAACCATGCACAAGTCAGTCTAGTAGTTGTGATGGCAACATTGTTATGACTATGTTAACCGCGTGGTTGGGCGCGGTGGCACCTTTTTTTCCCCATCATTTAATGGTTCTCGTTATTTTAGTTCATGCCAACCCTATTGTGGAAGAATATCTATTACTATGTCAAGTGGCTTTTCTCTCAAATCATTTAGTACAATTACATGACGGCCGGAATCATGTCTCACCTTTCATCTCCTACTATCCACAACTACTTTCATCTTCAATAACCCATATCGAAGACCTAACAACCATTGAATGTCACAATATCAAAGAGGCGATATTGTTCAATTATTATCGTCGTCACCTATTTTCTTAGTTGAGGATTGGGGCTTGTGCACGACGGAAAAAAAATAACTCTAAGGAGTTTAAGAGT
The DNA here is from genome assembly GCA_037447655.1 of Zygnema cylindricum. Taxonomy (NCBI): domain Eukaryota; kingdom Viridiplantae; phylum Streptophyta; class Zygnematophyceae; order Zygnematales; family Zygnemataceae; genus Zygnema; species Zygnema cylindricum. Next base: position 142,159 of record JBBHKE010001281.1, on the reverse strand, counting down.
CCTCCACCCAACCTTACAAACGTTTTATAAAATCATCTTGTATCAGGCGCCCTTTAACGATCTCAAGTCCGCCAACTCCGAACAAACCGGGCCTTTTGTGTTTTCCACCGTGGGATCCGGACTATGTCCTCGACTTTCGTGGTTGTAGAATTTAGCTTATCAGGGTTGTGGGTACTTACCTAGTGTAGGTTTTTTCTCTGTGGATAGTCATATCCAGTGGTTAATCAAACGCTTACTTGTTTTAGTTAGCAATATATTGTTTGTATGTATTGTTTAATTTGTTAGACATATCCATTTATCTTTATTCTATTTGGTTTTATCTGTTTTCTTTCCCTTTGTACCCATACGTTTTTTCCTTCGCAAGTTTTGAAATAAAGCTTCACTTCTCCAGACTTAAATTCAGCTTGTCGTTACCTCTAACAACGACTTTTTGTCTCGGCGTGGTCTTGCGTAACCCAAGCATTCGCTTCGATCCTGGCGTGAGTCGACTCCACGAAAGTCAAGAATCAGAGGCTTGGCAAGTTGCCGCAGGGTGCGCTGGGTCAACGCGTACTTCATGGTCTAGCGAGATAGAAATAAGGCGCTACAGGATTGTAGTCACCAGTTCACCACATTCTCATCTGTTTGTTTTCTTACTATCCACAAGCTAAAACTGCATTAGTTTATTATTTACTAATTTAGATCTATACGTGTTAATATTAATGTTCTTCTGTTTGCAGACTTAGGGTATGTCCCCATGTACTTGTAACTTAGCGAACTTACTTTGTATTTTAGCGCGGATCTGGCGGACCCGCTTTTTCCAAGTGTCCTTATGTGTAAGAACGTATCGTAAGTTACGTTTGTGACGATTGTATACGTCGACAATACATGTGACGGTTGTCAGCGTCTACAATCTGTGTTGTCGGACGTTATTTTTTGGAACTGCTTGTGTGATGTCGCATGTCTTACCGTGACATTGTAGACGTACCGCCTTCCACCCTGTACCGTTTCACGGTTGAAGAAGTTGCGCTTTGCCTTTGCGTCTCCTGTCTGGTCAACGTGAAATGGCATCGGAATTTCGAGACCCCTGCAAAAAAAAAATCCGTACTGGACGAAAACGGACAAAACCAAACAAATTGTGTAATTTTATTTGTCGTATTTAATGCAAACGGACAAAACATAGCGACTTCCGTACTTTCCTTTGTCTTTGAAAATCGTGTGAAATACTTCGAAAGTTACGGCACGTGCGAATATGTGTTCCTATTTGTTTATGTAAAATCCCTAGTTTTAAAGCACATCGCGCATGTGTTTTAAAGATAAGGTTGAAGATGACGTTTTTTGTCGTCGAAGTTGGTCGAAAAACACAAGACGACAATTTTTCGTACATCTTAAGTTCGAGGGTGACGCAAATTGTACTCTACAAATTTGCGATTCCTTCGTACGGTTGGAACTTAGGCAGTACGACGCTAAGTTTTACAGGAAAACGACAGAAAAAAACCCTTACTTATGCACATGGGGACACACCCTTATGTTCGCGCCGCCGACAATTAGCAGATTATTTTATTAAATGCATTGATTCGTCGCCACCAAGCAATGTTGTAGAGTACCTAGAAACTGCATTCGGATTGGACCGTCAGAATGAATAGAAAATGAAATGTCTGGGGGCAGATTTTGGCTGAAAACTGAAAAGTTGATGTACCGACTTTTCAACCGCCTATAACCGCTTCAAGGTGTAAGCACTAAGCAAGGTTCACGCATTCGACAAGTTCGTATGCGTTTAACCTAATTTTTCCTAGCGTGTGACACCGTCCTTTACAAAACAAAGTCATGTACTGTACCGTACAGTACTGTGGTGTATGACACATTGGTTTTTTCAACACGTAAGCACTGACAAAAAAATCCTTCGATCAAAAAGTGGCACAAAAAGAGCGAGGGTGAGAAAAGAAGTCCAAAATTTGCACTTAGAAAACCGAAGTGCACGGTGAGAACATGGAGAGCCCCCCTGGTTCAGAGATTAAAGGTCGCAATCGTAAGTAATTGGCCCGCCTCCTATGCACAGGTTTTCGCACTTTTGAACATAGTTCAAAAGTAGGTGAAAGTAGGCCCATACAGTATGCCTATTGTATGCAAAACATACAATATGCCCTTAAGACCCATATTGTATTGGCCGAAAAATGAAAAAAAAGGTTAAGAGGGTTGAGTTGCACATCGATCGATAGAGAATTAAACGGCATGTCTAAATTTTGAAAAAAAATCGGACAAAAAATATTTTTTCTGTGAATTTTGAGGTGTTTTTTATTTCAACCGTCAGATTCGGACGATCGGACGGTCGCAGATCAAAGAAGCGATCTTAAGAAGATCACATGAAAAGCCCATAACACAACTTACGATAGGACAATTTGTCATATTAGCGTCTGCAATTTTGAAGGCCACACTAAATAAAGCCTCAGATTGACCAACCAGGTTGCCCGTCCGCGTTTTTTTTTTTTTTCCGGGTTTTCTTTCCGGCGGAATGTCATCCTACGCCGCGTCAGTTCGCTAAAAAATTTCGTCAGGTGGCGTGCGCTGTACTATGATCATACGTCATATTCGTACGATCGTACAAGAGTGTTCGCAACGCACACCCATACAATATGCCTACTCTACGCGAGTTTAGTGCCAAGTTTTGTGCGCCTACCAAAGGCCTACCATAAAAACGCCTACTTTTGAACTATGCTTTTGAACTACGCAGTCATACGGTATTGGAATCCTCATGTACAGTACAGTACAGTACTGTACTGTAGTGAGCAAGGTGCTTGTGTGGTCCACAGTAACAAAAGTGAGCTTCGTACTTTTCTTTTGCCAGCCTCGACCGGCTATTTTCGCTGTCACGTACCACACGGGCAACGGATCTATGCATTTTTCACCGACTCTGTTACACTTCTGCAAACCCTAATCGCCGGAAGCTGGCCCGAGAGGCACTAAAATTTATGGCGAATTAGCCCTGTCTACTATGGTGTAAGACTGGTTTTTTTGATCAAAAGTTTCCGATTAGGGTTTGATAGTATAAATCTTTGCTGAAATTATACATTCTTTTGCTGCGATCTTTTGATTAGTGTAAGGCTTTTTTTGGTTAGTTTCTTTCAACTGACTGGCTGGGACCAGCCAGATCCTGTGCTGGTCCCTCTCTTACCTTAAAGTTTGGCAAGATGTCTTCAACTATGGCAGTAACTGATGAGCCAATTTATCCTATTTCCATATTAATTGACGAGCTTAAGAATGACGATATCCAGTTGCGTCTGAACTCTATCAAGCGGCTTAGCACAATAGCCCGGGCCTTAGGAGAGGAAAGGACACGGAAAGAGCTGATTCCGTTTCTGAATGAAAATAATGATGATGATGACGAGGTCTTACTAGCAATGGCTGAAGAGCTTGGAAGTTTTATTTCTTATGTTGGCGGTATAGATTATGCACATGTCCTTCTTCCTCCGTTGGAGACCCTATGTACTGTAGAAGAAACTGTAGTGCGTGATAAAGCTGTAGAGTCCCTTGGACAGATTGGCAGTCAAATGAAGGAGCGAGACATTGTCGAGTTTTTCATTCCACTTGTCAAGGTAGGTAAACGAGAAAAACTTTTGTGAAATTGGATTACCTGTCCCATAATATACATTGTTTGTTGGAACTTTAGAATTACGATGCGCTAATCATCTGACTAGTAAGTGTGGGGAGATCTACTGGTTATAAAAGGAATTATGTTAACTGAGAAAACTTTCAATGTGAATTTAGGCTGCATGCTTCGATTAGGGCAGTTATTCTCAGCTAAAAATAAGAAACAAGTGTTTGTGTTTTAGAATTAGGTAATTTTTATGTCGTTAAGTTACTGTTGTCTGTAACGTTAAGCTCGCCATAGGTCTCCCTTCATGACGATACAGGCTGCAGAATCCTTTTTTTTTCCCGGGTCGAAAGCTTTTGGACAACAGTGAGAATTACGTGGATTCTTAGGAAATGGTTCATTCTATACATGTAATGGAGTATTTTGGCATATCTTGTTGCTGTATCAACAATAGCTGTGGATAATTTTATGTAATAAATTCTTGCACCCTAGAAGTACATGCTGATCTTTCGCTGTTTATTAAAACCACAGGTTCGTCTTTTAAAGTCAAGCATCTCTGTTCTCTATTGGTTTAATCTCCCTGCATTAGAATATCTTTCTATGCATGTACAATTTTTTCCATCTTCTGCTTCTTTGGTAACTGGCTTCTATCAGTACTTTAAATAGAAGTTAATGCAGATTTATTTTTGTACAGCGTCTTGGTGCAGGAGAATGGTTCACAGCTCGGGTCTCTGCTTGTGGGCTGTTTCACATTGCATATCCACATGCAACCGAGCTGCTGCGTGCAGACTTGAGGGCAAAATTTCTAGAGCTGTGCCAGGATGATATGCCTATGGTGAGACGTTCAGCTGCACTGAATTTGGGAAAGTTCGCTGCAACAATAGAGCCTCAATTTTTGAAAACGGAAGTGATGCAATTTTTCAAGAGCCTAACACAAGACGGTGAGCATGTTTCTCCTGAGTGAGGTCTCATTTTTGGCATGGATGCTGCTTGGCATGATTAAATTGCATAATTTGGGAATGAGGTCATTTCACCAATAAGTGGGAAATCAGTAGGTCATTGAATGTTTCTCTTTGTCTTTTTTCCTGCATGTTTGGGAGCCACTTTTGGGAACCCTATTTTTTTGTGCTTTATTGGGTTATTCAAGCTGCTTGGCTACAATGAAATTTTCATGTATTCTCTTGAATGATAATGTTTGCTTTATTAAACAAGGAACTAAGACATGTTCATGGAATCTGTCCGTACAATGCTGTCTTCTTTCACAGATCAAGACTCTGTTCGTCTGCTGGCGGTGGAAGATTGTGCTGCAGTAGGAAAGCTGCTCGACAAGCAAGACTGTATAACAAATGTTTTACCTGTTATCATCAATTTCTCACAGGTGCTTTTGTTACCTGGCCTCTATTTGCCATTTTGTCTGATTCTGGCAAGAGGATTGAATTTTTCGTCAAAGTTTGAATTTTGCGCCTAAAATTACAGTCACAAAGACTTGGCATTCATTTGGGCAGATTCAAGATCTTAGTAACTTGAAATCATTGTTCTTCCTTTTCCTGAGGCATAGTAAAATGTAGCTCCTCTTTAAGTTTCATTAAAGAGGCGATCATTTTGGTCTTTTCCTGCAGGATAAATCATGGCGAGTTCGATACATGGTGGCCAACCAGCTTTATGAGTTGTGTGAAGCCGTGGGCCAAGACCATGCTAGGTTAACATTCCTTATCCTTTGTTCTTCATGGGAGCCCTTGCCAGAATAAAATTGCCAGTTTTTTGTTTGCGCGACTTTTATAATGGCATTTTTTTTTCAGGAGTATACCAAACTACGTAATCTGTAATTGAAAGATTTCCAGCATGGGACTATTACCACGTTCGGTTGATTCCAGCTTTCACATTCAGAAGCTGAAGAACAGCCATGTGTGCTGCTGAAGATGTCAAACTGAACCCTTGTTGTGGTTTTCCCAAGTCAAGTCTTAACTGTTTCACTTCTGTGCAATTTTGTCTGTTCTTGCACCCTTGCTGCTGGAACCGTTTGAGGTTGAAGGTACAATTCAAGTTAGATTTCTACCTAGTCATTACTATGTCATTGGTATTTCTAGAAAATACCTTAAATGTGGAGTTCTGTCACCTGTGACCAACGTTGACCAGTGTTTCCTCTCTAGTTTGGTCCTTGGATTTGCATTTTATGCGTTTTTGTCATCTCTCATTAGCTTGTCCTGTGATGGAACTGCCAGGACGGAACTGGTACCTGCGTATGTCCGCCTTCTTAAAGACAATGAGGCTGAAGTGCGGATTGCTGCTGCTGGAAAGGTCACCAAGTTTTGCAGCATTGTCAGCAGCCAGGAGGCTATTCGAACTATCCTTCCTTGTGTTAAGGTAAGTGCTCATTGGTTTCTGAGACTCTTTGAATGTTATTTATGTTTCTATATCTCCTCATTGTTGCGGAAATTTCTAGGTGGTGCTATTCGTCTGTTTGTTAGGTTTTGACTCCTAAAGTTATTTTTGCTTTGAAGAATAAATCAGGATGTTTCACATTTGGGGCTAACATTTGATTTAAAGCTGACTGGCGGTTTCACATTATCCCCCTGATTTCACATTATCATTATGCTATCGTGGGTGTGCACTTAATCTGATCTTTAAACCCACAGCTGAAACAATATCCTGTGGTCATTGTTGAGGACCTACGTGAATATGTAAGTCACTGGAATGGAATCCGTTTTTCCCGTTTTTCTTCCAGGATCTGTCAACAGACTCATCACAGCATGTACGAGCGGCGCTGGCTTCGGTTATCATGGGAATGGCTCCTCTTTTGGGAAAAGTGAGTCTTCACAATCAGCAGCTATGATTGCTGTTCTATTTGTTATTGCATGGCATTAGCAGGTTATTGGTTTTCCGTAGGTTATCTTGCTCTCACCCTATTATTTTTTCACTGGCTGCAGGAAGCGACCATTGAAATGCTTTTACCAATATTTCTAGCTCTTCTCAAGGATGATTTCCCGGAAGTAAGGTTAAATATCATCAGCAAATTGGACCAAGTTAATCAGGTAATTTGCATCTCTTCAGAATGCGGGAACAACATCTATCATGTTTGTCTTTTCAAATTTTTGGCCCCTGAACTTGTTTGTAGTTATGGTCTATGTTGTGGTTTTCACCAGCAAGTGCAGCAAGCTATAAATTCAGAATGCCCTTTCTCAATATGAAGAGCTCCGGTAAGATCCAGTTACGAGTGTTAGAGTTTCAGTTGCATCGGACCTTAGAAATCTGGAAATATCATCATACAGCAATAGCATTTATGGACAGCAAACCTACATTTTTCAAGATGTACCATGCTTGTCTCCGCTGAATATCACAAAAACTCTGTTGTTGGCATATGTTCACTTTCACCGCAAATGAGTATTTCTTGGCAGTCTATTTTCAGTTGCATCCTTTGGCGGTGTTGTTAAGTTTCTGAAAAACAGAGTGAAAGACGTTTCAGTTAAGAACCTGAACGTTAGAAAGTTGTGGCCTATAATTTTAACTGATCAATATTTTAATTGATAAGTGTACTTGGTCAACTATTTGGTGACATGTCTAGGGTGTTTTCAAATTTGATGTTTTATGTTGTCCTCTTTACTGTGCCATAGCTAAGGTTTCTCAGCCCAGTGCCTTAAAAAATAATAGTCTTAAAAATGTGCCATTACTCTCTGTTTTTCGTGATTAGTCCAGACCATACTAGCTTTAGTATCGTTCATTGAACACAACATAATCAGTAATGAATCTAGACTCAACATAGGGAATATTACTATGGCTGAAGATCGGTGTTGGCGTTCTAACCCATTCATGCCTCTAGTATTTTCCCATGTAGGCTGAGACAAGTCACTATTAGCAGAAACAAGTGTGTTTAAGAAATGGTTGTTCAAGGAGATGGAAATGCAGCTGCAGACCTGTTTCCTTCGTAATAATTTATTTCACACTGCTATGTGGTATTCAAATCATGGTCAAACAGCGCTGTCTGGCCCTTCAAAGCCCAGGCATTGGAAAGTCCTTACTTCTGATAGGGTAGCTTTTTTGTTTCTGTGTCGATTGCCTCGTCTCCACCTTTTGGTGCAAATGTGCATAGTTACCCCATTCCTAAGTGGAATATTCGCAATCGCCTAGTGTTTGTCAAGAATGTTTGGCATATGCAAAATGCCCATTTGGCTGCATATTCGGCAGTAGGATCATGTATTGAGTAGAAATCTGAAGGAAAAAAACATGAAATAATAAGTCCTGTCAAATGTTGGATGACGTTTCATCTAACAGTGGACGTTCAGCTGATAGGAAGGCTATCAATCTATGGCACTTAACCCTAATAAGCTCCCGAATATTCGTAAGGTTTTCAAATATTTGGGCGCGTCCGGATATTCTTCACTTTTTTCCAAAAGTCGAAGACTGGTGACTGCGCAAGTTTGCCTCAGTAGTTTTCTATCTTTGTATCAAGTCGGGCTATTATATGAAAAGCCACATGAAATCTGAAATTGTCAACACGCTGCTTAGGGGTGTCTGAAAGCCTTCCGTTTTATTAAATGAGCTGTTTTTTCTGTTGTTAGCTTCCACCATTTCCCTGAGTACTGGTTTTTTTGGCTGCAGGTTATCGGTATAGACCTTTTATCTCAGTCCCTGTTGCCTGCGATAGTGGAGCTAGCGGAGGACCGTCACTGGCGCGTTCGGTTGGCAATTATCGAATACATTCCTTTGTTGGCTAGCCAATTGGGAGTAGACTTTTTTGATGAGAAATTAAGATCACACTGTATGCAGTGGCTGGGCGATCAGGTACAAATGTTTGACAGCATTTGAAGTTGCTTTGTACCTGTATCTGCGATGTATCCTGGCTGCTTTTTTTCTTGTTCCAACACCGCTGGTTTTTTTCGTCTGATTTGACACAGGTTTTTTCCATTAGAGAGGCTGCAGCCAACAACCTGAAACGTTTGGCAGAGGAATTCGGGTCTGAATGGGCCCAGGCCCAGATAATTCCACAGGTTTGCAAGCTGTTAGATGATGCATTTATATTTATGTGTTATCCTGACCTTTGCTAGACCTGTTCATGTAAGCAACTCCAGTACTGTATCTTGCATTCGCATGAATGTCACCAAATATTTATTGACGATTCTGCATTAGCAAGTTCGGAGAAGATGATGTAGAAGCAGGAGGATTACTTCACTGAGAGGAGAAGCGGCAGTGCAAAATTCAATTGGATGCAGTGTAAATTCTATTCGTTTTATGACCAGATAGCATAAATATGGGGCATGGCGCAGGTAGACAAGAATTGTAGACTTACACATCGATGCCGATTGTGATTAAGACTTGACATTTCTAAGTTACGCACTATACATAAGATACAAAGAGTTCATCTATTGCACGTTTACCTGAAATCATGACTCGTGTCTAGTGACAATGGTTCAGGACTTTGGACCTGACCTAGCAGCCACCTTGTGGGTGATGAAAGCGCATCTTTCAGCGTAGATACAAAAATACCTATTTGGGTTGCAGGTTCTGGACATGATTAACAATCAACATTACCTGTATCGTATGACTGTTCTTCAATCTGTCTCACTTTTGGCGCCTGTTGTTGGCCCTGAGGTGACTTGCAACAAGATGTTGCCAGTTGTTATCCGGGCAGCAGAGGAGGACAGGTGGGCCTTTATCATTGAAACCATTTCAAGGTCTTGGTGACATGTGAGATCGGGAAAGGGGGCTGATGTGCTTGTCCAGCCTCTGACTTCTTTCCACTTATGTTGGAGTTTTCAATTGGTGACTACATCATGCTTAGGCAATGATTTAGCTTTTTTAATATATGTCTTTCTTTTAGCTTTATGCTTACCTTGAATTATTTAGGATTTAGGAAATACGTATGCACAAGGGAACCTTGTTGGACTACGTCAGTCTTCTTACTTTTCGATTCTTCCAGTTTTAATTTTTCTTGTCACATTGTTTTTTTTTCGTTTTGACTTCTATTCAGTTCCGTATGTGCGGAGTATGGTGAAATGTTCCTCTTTTGTCATATTGAGCTGCCTGGAAATTTTCTCCAATATGATGTATTTATCGTCCATCTCTTGAAGTCTGAATTGTGTGTTAGACTGTTAGCAGCTGTTGACCTCATGAGATGTGGAGGATTTTTTTATGTCACTTGAGTACTTCCAGAATTGTCTGCCAGTTCTTTGCAGTTGGTATGTTGTCTGTTGAGTAGCTAGGGGAACTGATCATTCCAGTTGTGTGTGTTTGAAATGTAGAGTACCAAACATCAAGTTTAATGTCGCCAAGATACTTCAGAGTTTCATTGCCATTGTTGAGCCTACGGTGAGAATCCTTTATCTTTGCCTGAACTGAAGTGATCGTGTGATTAGTAGCTGGAGAAAGTCACAATGACGAGTGCATTGAAGAATTGGCAATGAATACACCTCTTTGTTGTAGTTACTAAGACCTCAGTTTTGAAGCTATATCGATTCTTTAATCATTTCCCTTCTGCGTCTCTCTCTCTCTCCCTCTTTCTCTCTCTCTCTTCCCCCCCCCCCCTCCCCTCCCGCTCGCTCCCCTCTCTCTCCCTCTTTCCCACTCCACATCCTTATCTCCTTTCCCTCTCCCTCTTCTCGCCCCTACATCCTGCTTTTCTTTTCTGCTTCCCCCTCTCTGCACCTTGCTTCCCTCTCTATACTCTCCCAATTTCTCTCCCTCTCTATTCCTCACATGCACACACACACACTCCCACCCCGTACATTATCAAAGTTTGTTGTACCACCTATATCCTCTTACAAGGCAGTTGTGGAAGTGCCGAACTGCAGGTTGTGGAGCAGACCATCCGGCCTTGTCTGCTGAAGCTACACGACGATCCAGATCCCGACGTGAAGTTTTTCGCAGGACAGGCGCTACAAGCATGTGATCAGGCCATGTGAGGTGGTTGCGTTTCGTGGGCCGGTCAGTTGGGACCGAAAAGTGCTATTTTGCATCCTTTTGGACCTATGAGACACGGCCTAGCAAAATGGGAGATGTTTGTGGGAAATGTAGTACAAACATGTTGGAAATGTCTAACGGTTCTTCCATTCAGAATGGAAGCTAGTTGTGTGTGGGAATTAGAAAGCTCATTTAACCCAGGAAAACTGTAATTTTTTGATGCTGAATTTAATGTTGCGATTTGCTCCGATTGGACACAGCTTTGTCTAAAGGCATCATATTAGAGGCTTTGTGTCATTTATGAGGCTCCGTATTTTGTCCTCTTTAATGTTCTTTACTGCAAATGGCCTTTCGGTAAAGGCTGTTAGAGAGGGAACTACGTCTTTCATTAAGGGGAAACCGGTTGTCCAGAGGTAACTTTTTCATAACCAAAGGAGCAAGGCTCTGGCGAAGAGTGAGGGATGGGAGGCAGCCTCGTGAGTAGCCTGATAGGGGAAGCTGGGCAGTTCTTTAAGGTGGAAAACGTGGAAGGAAACACTCTCCACTTTTCTTTTCTCGCTTGAGTTGTCCTGGATGAGTGCACAAGCGCCGTCATGTAGTTGAATTCCAGGAGCTCAGGTTAAGCAGGTTGGGTGTGCTACATTGGAAATATCTGCTCAGAAGCCATAGGGAAACAGGCCAGACATTAGTAGTGCAGTGGGGAATTTTGGTTTCTGAGGGAAAGAGGGCTGAATGTTGTAAGCGATCTGTTTTCCCTTTTACTTTTTGCTTAATATCCCTCCCTCTCCCGTTCATTGAGTTCTAAAAAGGAGATATCAGGGAATGTTTGACTTCAATGCTATATATGAATTATTCGGTGAACATGTATAAACTTAGAATGTTGATTTGTACCGATCATTTTGAGTGTGTTGAATGGTTGGGCTAATGAGTTTATGTTTGGATGTCAATTGTTGGTGATTTCCTGAGAACTGCCGCTTTGTTTGTTCCATTTCAACGCAGTACAATTGACCTTGATTAGTTTCCTACTTACGGCATGCGGTGGTTGTAAACATTGTTCTGGATGAGGCCACCGAATTGAATTGTGTTTATGTGGAAATATGGTTTTGTCAGGGATTTCCACTAGTTTTCGTCTCTTTAAAAGATTTTTCTAGCTTCTACGTGGACAGATGGTTTAATAATGCTGCTGTTGTTTGTGTTGTTGTTTTTGATGGTGATCGTGAAGATGACGATGTTGTTGACGAGAACTCGATGATAATTTTGTACAATGCTTCACCTGTACCCTCATTAGCTGAATTGCAGTGTATTTAACTACCGTAAGCTGGTCTTTGCCGAGTCTTTGAGTTTTTTACATTTCTACAAGTGATTCTCTAACCTGAATTATATATGCTGGACACCATCAAGCGCCCACTAGTTATGAGGACAGGAGAGATGAAAGACACTCCAGTAATTTTTTCATCATTTTTCCAACAGTCAGTGTTGGTTATGAACAATCAATGTAATCAATGTATCCAATACGATGCCCTCTTAATGCTTATTGTATGACATAGTTACCTTCTGTGTATCACACACTTCCCATCTGCAAAATAGTCTGGTCCATATTTAGAAGAACACGATCTTTGAGAAGGTTGCACGGAAACTCTGCCTAGTCTTGTACATGAATGGAACATAATGATGGCAGGCCGTCTGGTAATCTACTCCTTTGATAATGTAGTTGCTGTTCAATAAAACATTATACGACCAAAGGTGGCGACCGCCCCTTTGGAATAACTGAGCAAACGTAATAATGATAGTCAGTGCGGGTTTGGATTTTCAGCATTTTCTGAACCGTTTGTGCACAGTGGTATACAATTCACCGTACTTTGAAATCCTCGCTAAAATAATTGAACTCTAACCGAGTAAGGGTACGGCCCCCATGTACTTGTAACTTAACGACCTTACTGTTTTTTTAGCGCGGATCAGGCGGACCCGGGTTTCAAGTGTCTCTATGTGTTTAATCGAAATTGTTACTCAACTTTGTGGCGATTGTATACGTCGACAATGCCCGTGACGGCTATCAAAGTGTACAATCTGTCTTGCCGCAGCTTATTTTTTGAAACTTTTTGAAGCGTTGCAAGACACATCGTATTTTTCGAAATGATTTAGCATGTCGCATGTCATTGCGTGACATCGTATACATACAGCCTTACATCTGTGGCTGTACAACATGCCTTTGCGTAAACCTCTCCTGTCCGGCCGCCATGACTTCGCAGATTTTTCACCTTTGCACACCGTTACGTGAAATGACAATGCACCATCGAGACCCCTTAAAAAAAAATCGTATAGGGTGCATGTGGACAAAAACGAACAGCCTTGTAATTTTCTCCGTCGTCAAAAAATTATGGAAACTTTTCACACGTGATAATACATTTTCCTGTTTGTGAAAACGGTTCTACTTTATTTAAAACACATCGCCAATGTGTTTTCTAATAAGTTTGAAGGTGACGTGACAGTGGGTCGAAAAAACACACGACGACAAATTTCCGTACATTCTAAGTTCGAGGATGACGCAAGTTGTACTCTATAAATTTACGGTTTCTTCGTACGGTTGCAACTTTAGCAGTACGACACTAAGTTTTAAAGGAAAACGGCAGAAAAATACCCGTATTTAGCCACATGGGGCCGTAACCCAACATTATTTATTTTAAGATTTAGTGTTTTGTAAGTGTACTTTCGCATGTGCTAAAGTTACAATTATTCTATGTCGTTTCCCTCCATAACTTAGAAAAAAACGAGAAAATCCGCAGCCATACCAAATAATTGAAATTGCCACCGTACAAGTTGCGTTACTTTGAAACTTTATATGTACCGCAGTTTGTCGTAAAGCGCGATGCAATTTGTCGTCTAGCGCATTTCGACCCACTTTCGCGTCCTTCCAGCTCATGGTCAAACTTTACATAAAATCACCCCGCAATGTGATTTTAGGCAAATGCTGTCGCACGTTTCAAAAGTTTTTTACAATTTTTGTGCGCGGAGTACCAAAAAAAGAAAACACATTGCACGTTTCCAGCCTGTGCATACTGTTTTCCGTGCGCTGATTTCCGTACAGGGGCCTTGGAGGGGTCTCGACCAGCGGACGCCATTTCGCAATAGCGAAGTCCGTGAAATCGCCTCTCTCTCTCCCTCTCCCACTACCGCGTCTATCTCACAATTCTTGAAATGAAAAACGCCAATAATGGTATCAAATGAAAAATCTCTAAAAACGATTTCTTTGGCTATCTTTGGGCGTATTTTGATGGCAAGTAGAGTGAGAAAAGACTAAAAAACAAAATCGTGAAACCATGGCAAAAAGTTTTAGAATTTGTGACGTTCGACGTTGCATAATTTGAGCGTGACGTCAAAATGTCACAAACCCGAAACATCTACAATGTCACAAGTAGTTAGACGTCTACAACCGTCGCTACTTTGTAAACGTCATCAATTGTCGCAAGTTTTGTAGTCGTCTACAACCGTCACAAATTACACCCACGTCTACATCCGTCACAATCTAAAGTAACGCTTTCATTTCTTTACATTCGAATGCTCTGAAAGTAGTACGGAGAATCTTCGCTAAAAACAAAGTTACAAGACTAAAGTTTCGGTTACATGCGAAAGTACCTTACGATTCGTACTTTCGACCTTCGTACTCTCATGTCAATTGTACGATGGTAAAATTAATTTTGATCACTTCGAATTTTCGATTTATGATTTCAGAAACACTTTACTTGCTCTGCAAATGTATCGGTACCGATGTATATTGTCTATCAGGCGATACGACACGTTTGGAGCGGTCGGTTAACGCTCGTCGGGAAGAAGTTTGAAATTTGCTTCGCAAATCTACACGGGAGAGAGTAGCCGTTTGTCATGTCTTGCCCAACAGAAAACCATCTTCTAGCCATGGTTTGCAAGGCTCAACAAATCTAACATTTTCGACACGATACGAGTGCGTCGAACTCCATGGCTACTGATTGTCCATCTCATGAGTCATTGATTCCTCCATCGCCTATTTGTGCCGATAGTCTTCGCTTTCACGTGCAGCTTGTAGACTCTCCTGCCATTGTATCGTTTAAGAAGCTTCTAAAAGAGGGTTTGCAGCTGAAGAAACCCGAGGCAGCTCTGCCTGCAGGCGCCAATCCCGCATTAGAAGCCCGTCTTGCTCCCCAGCCCGCTTATCAACAGGCACGATTAGATGTCCCGAGTTTTTCTTACTTCCTCCAATGTGTTGTTTTCCCACTGTAAAGCAACAATTCAGGCACCTAATTACATTCATCTGCGTAGTATTGGTCGGGACTGTCAGGGTCATCTTTTGGCTATGTGTGTTTTTTTCTTTTTCTGCGCTCAATGGAGGCCATGTTTTTTGATGGCAAAGGGTGTGAAGCTGTTCACCTGGCTGAATGATTTGGCAAGCAGATTAGTGATGGATGTTATTGTAGACGTTTGCAGGAGGAAGAACAGGCGCCCCTTTCGAACAACATTGCTGATGCTTCGGCAAATCGGTTTAGCTCTGTGATTGAAAGGATTGAACGCTTATACAAGGTATGCTAAGAAAACAAAATTTGAACGGGCGACTCTGCCCTTGTACATTCAGAAGCATCGAGTGAAATTATTTTGAAGTGTTTTTGTTCGAACTTGTATGCAGCCCAATCGATGAATAGCTCGCCAGCAGCTGTGGTATACCATGTGTTGATATTTTTTCCATGTGTGGATATTTTCTGTAGGGCCGGGAGAGTGACGAGGAGACAGGTGGTTTCGAAGACGAAGCTGGATCAGATCGATATGATAGTGATGACTCCTTCATTGATGACCAGGATTTGGTTAGTTGTTTATGTTTTTTCAATTAGCTTGTACTGGTCTTTCTTGTTTCAGCTTTAATGTTTTCGTATGTTGAAAGTCTACCTTAATTTACTTACCTTACGTCACTGTCGAGGGTTGCTTGTGACAGGTGTGTTTTGAATAGGCTTTTTTACAGTATTGACATTTGTGTACTGACTGTGGTTTTTTTCCGGGGGGGGGGGGTGTGGTGCTATTTTGGTCTGGACTGTGTAAATTTGGCATGCTAAGACGTGTAATGTTGTGTTTCCATCAGGACGAGTATTTCACGGCAGGACATGGAACAACAAAGTACACTGGCTTTTTTGTCAACAAAGGGGCACTTGAAAGAGTGTATGGACACTTAAGAACCTTACTCTAGATTTGTTTGTGGTACTTCATATCCTTTACCTGATGACAAAAGTTGGTTCATTTTCTTTGCAGCTGCTTCTGTTTTCTAATGAGTGAGCTGGTTACACTTGTAGATTTGGCAAACTCTTATTTTTGTGGAAACTGATGCAGGGATGGGCCGTCAGTGTCACCGGTGAGGTTGGAAAGACCGAAGAAGCGCAAGCATGGGCCTAAGCATATCAGTACTGAGGAAGGGAAGGCTGCAAAAGCAATGGCAACTAGTCAAGGAGGGACCAAAACAGGTAAGGGACTTGGACGTGGAGCTCCTGGTGTCCCCCGAAAGAAAAAGAAAAACCCACCTGCGGAAGGTCATCAACATGACAGCCAAATTGTTCAAAAAACAAATGTGGTAGAACGCAAGGAATTGCAAAATCAAAGAGAACATCCAGTTGTCAATTTAGCAGAGAATTCAGCCACACCTACAGTAGATGCCGCGAGAATTGGTGAAGCAAGTTTATTAGCAACACCAACTCATAATCAACATAATTATTCATTACCAGGAGATGGAAATCCGAATAATTCACTAGAAGTTAAAAACAATGAGAATATCAAGCATGGAACGAGCTTGGTTCAACAGAAAGCAGGCTCCCTTATCTCAACTTCTCGTGAAACTGCTGAGGGAGACCATAACAAATCACTTGGCAAGAGGTTAGGCCAGCAAGAGCTTGTAGACGAGGGACTTAAGACTCCACTCGCCAAAGCCGTTTCAATGGGTGGAGGAGAAGGTTCAAAGAGGAAAGAGGGACAGATTGACGGTGAACCCTCGAAGAAG
The DNA here is from genome assembly GCA_037447655.1 of Zygnema cylindricum. Lineage (NCBI taxonomy): Eukaryota > Viridiplantae > Streptophyta > Zygnematophyceae > Zygnematales > Zygnemataceae > Zygnema > Zygnema cylindricum. Next base: position 125,687 of record JBBHKE010001281.1, on the reverse strand, counting down.
CCCAAGTTAGATACTCATGATACTGGAAAGCAGAAGGTGAAAGGAGGGAGCAACATAATCACTATAAAAACAGACGTAAGACTTCATATTTCCTATCCATGCAAGAATTTATCTAAGGTGTTTTTGCCAAGGTATTTGCGTATAGTAGGCTGACAGGCGAAATTTTTGTTGTACTAATAATAAAGTTTTCTGGCTAACCACCCTAGGTTATTTGTTCTTGCAGAAGCCAGTATTTCAAACCCCTCAACAAGGGCCACCACCTGCGAAGAAATTGAGCAGTAAAATGCTGGAACGCGCCATTGTAGAGCTTCAGGCTCTCGTTCCACCTGGTCTGTATCTAGTAGGAACAATCAACATTTGGCATTTGTGTCATGTGTTCCTTTTCAGTTTGTGATCTGGTTGGAGCAATTCGAAGTGTTTAGTGCTTTTTGGTTGGCATTTTCTTTTGTGTAAACTTTAGATATGCTTGTTTGCTTCAAGGATGTTTAGGACGTTATGTTCTGGCCGCGCGAAGTCTAGCATTACTGGTTCTCAATGGGCTGTTGGTCATCTAATGAAAAGAAAGGATTCTGCAGGCTATATGCGGTTGTGACTGTGACCTGGGATTGTATCTGAACAACCTGGTGTTGGATTCTGAACATTGGGGATGTGAGGGTGGGCAGTTCAAACTCCAGGAGGGGAACAGTCGCGTCTGCGTGATGTTGACCTCACAGGGTCACAACCTCCTGGTAGAATGCCTCGGATAAGTTCTAATGTTAAATCAAAGCTTGGACAAGTAGCTCGTTTAGCAGTAAGTGCTATACATCTTTGTGGTGAGAAGAGTTTGATTCTTTTGGCACTTATCAATCTGTGTGTTCACCCAACTTCATGTGATTTTGCATTTACTGGGTCGTCGTGTGTGCAGAAGCTGTATTGCAGCACTGCAGTTGTTTGAAATTGCTCTTTGGTGTGTTTTTTGATTCAGTTTTCACCTGCTCCATGACAGGATTCTATTCATGAAAGTCCTTATTATGGGGAAGGCCGGGATTTTTTTTCACAATATTAGATGGTAGTGTGAGTAATGGGAGTAACTATATTGTTTTCCCTTGCAAAAACCGCAAGCTACCGGGAGTTGAAACATTAGAAATGAATCCCCTCAAACTCGTTCACATAATCAGTTTCATCGAGTTAAAGCTGGCTTGGAAACCTCCACATGTCTGATTTGGCCATTGGAAAGGTATTTTTGATGGGATTTTATTTAGAATCTGGCAGCAAATGTTTGACACGTTGTTCTTGATATTGCAGGCAAGGGAGGGAAGTGCAGTTCCTTCGGATGTTGTTGAGCGCTTAAAAGATATAATGAAGCCTATGATGCAGCCCGTCAGTCTCAAGGTAAACCCGTCATCCCCAGGACAAGAACCTGGAGAAGTCTTCCTGATTGTTTCAATTTTCATCTCATCATTTTGCTGTGAGGCTTTTGATTGTACGTGATCCTTCGGTGTTACAACTGAATATTTGGAGGTATATGCACAGATCAAGGCACACAAATTAGAATGTTAACTGGCAACACAAAGTTGAGACAGGGCAGGATAGGGCTGAATAAACACTCTTGGAGTTAAAAGGTGGCTTAGAAGTTTAGACTTTATTATAGTTTCGAAATATCTTGAACTGCAATTGCTTGCTTCGGGGGAAAGCAGAAGCATTTGAAGTCAATTATTGAAAAAGGACATTCTGCACGTGAGAGACGGGAGCAGCAGCTGGAAATTGGCAAAAAAGAACTGAAGGAGCTTGTGGAGGCACGTGTTGATGCAATAAAAGTAAGTCACAATTAGCTTTATAAGTTGCTCATAGAAAAACTAAGAAAAGTTACAATTGATCTGAAACCCTCAAGCCGGTTTGATGTTAGTTGGCTGTGTTTCTTTTTTTTATTCCCCAGTTGCTTTCATGGAGGAGATGGTTTTCTTAAGGTAGCAATTCATCTTTCCTGAACTTTGGTGTTTTGTTGGAATACTTTTAAAGGAACGCTCATAAAATGTGTTTCAAGATGAAGCTGATGTGTGTGTAATGCCACTTGCCTTCCTCCTAACTTCAATTTATCGTCACGTAATGGGGATATCTGAAGTTTTGCAGTTTAATTTTTTCTTATCTGTGAGTATTGCCCCAGTCTTGTTGTACGGACCTAGGATTAGGATTGAGTCGCAACTGTTAAAAACACTGTTATTTTTTTTTTTACATTTCATGACCCACAATGTGTAGGGAGTGTGGTTCTGTACATCCATTCTTGTGATTGTCCACCGTCATTGCCCCTGTCATGCACAGGCCCCTGTCCCCTTTCATGCATAAGGACACGTGTCCCTGGTCGTCTTTGTCGAGACTCCCGGGCCAAACATTATTTGCGCCTGTTCGCGACTTCATTTAAGTCAACGACTGCGGCAAAAAGATGCCAAATATATTGTTTACGCTTGTTTGGGACTTATATTTAAGTTAACGTGAATGAGGTTGTAATGCTTTGCTCAGATGGGATTTGTCTATGCTGCCAGCCACACCCGTGATTGTAATGTTATCTGACGAGTGTTGTAACATTTCCTTGTTACACCATGAATCATTACTAGCATTAAGACGTGATTAATATGAGGACTGTTTTAGTGTTAATCATTCTATTTCTGGTGCAAATGACGTGGACAATTCTGAACCACTGAAAACATTAGTGCTGAGAAAAACCAATGAGTAGTTATATCAGTATTTTGTGATCAGATGGCCAAAAAGACTCATCTGTTTGTTTGCAGTCATATTTTCTGAATGTGGTTTCCTACATTGAATCAGAGATCAACAATTCTGTGGATGCTTTCTGATCCTTTCTCAGCACCTTGTTTCCAGATTTTGCCGCCAGCAGAGTCTGGGCTTTCAGCTGAAGATGTTTCAAACGGCAATGAAGCTGTTGGTAATGGCGGAAAATTATCATTTCAATGGGATGCTAGTTTGGAAGAGCGAGTTTGTGATGTCTATACTCAATATGCTGAGGTGAGGCTCTTCTCCTGTACGACATCATCTTTCAGTTTTTTCAGATTTTCTTTTGCTTACCATCTTAACCAATGGAAACAAATCTAGTTTTTGAACAGGCTTGGGATGCCATAGTGTTGTTGTCGACAGACATGTTATGTGCATGTTATGAAATCGGATGATGATAAGTTTACGATTATATCTCCATGGCGTGCTTTTGTAAATACCTAAGCAAGTAACTTGACTTATTTCTATGGTTAATATTGGGATTGTTATCTTATTCAAGGTTTTTGGTTACTTGTTACAAGTGTTTCAGGGTTTGGTTGAAAACAAAGGAACCCAACTAAAGAAGTTCTATAGAGAGGTATGAACAGTTAAACTTGAATGTCAAATCTCTTTTGTCATGTCCAGTATTTGCATTAGTTCAGATATGCGATGTTTGACTTGTGACGGAATGTTATTTTTGGTCGAGCCTCATTCACTCGTAAATTGAATGTGAAGGTCAACGTTTGAGTATTCCTATAATTGTTCGGATTTGTTCCTTTAAATTTGTTCCTTTTTAAGTGTCTTAATCTATGGTCTGCCTGCATATGAGTTTATTTAGCACAGGAACTATTGCAGGGCTTCATGCCGTTCATTTTTGTTTTTCTGTGTCAGGTGGTATTTAGTTCAAGTTAGGGAACAGTACATTCGTTTTAGTATGTGGTGGGCATATTAAAAACGAAGTCAACTAGAAATTTGGACTAAGTTGTTCGTGAACTCTTAGTTTTTAAGGTTAAAAAAGACTGATTGTTTTGCTGCTGGTTACTTGTCCCTTTGTCCCTATTTGAAGCCAGTTAATGAGTTTTTGTGTTTTCTTCCACGTTTGGGTATCTTAGGATCGGAGACCCCATTTAGAAATTATGTTTTTTGTTTGGCAGACATATAAAAAACCTTATCTGGGTTTTGCTGAAACTGTGCTAATAGACAGGCAAGGTTGTAAGATGTCCCAGGAATTACCAATGGGCCCAAGCTGTGTCTCCTTTTTCATCTCAGCACGGTGACGGTTTTTTTTAATGTTTTTTTGTTTTGTTTTTGTCAGAAATAATGCTGAATTCTCCTCTTTTGTCTCATGTGATGTAGCTTGCGGCTTTGTGGCCCAAAGGCGTGATGGACAATGCGGGTATCAGAGAAGCGATTATACGGGTCACGCATCGAAAGAAGGCGGGAAAGGTGCGTTCTCTTATATGTTTGACAATTTTTGGTCGTACGGAGGTTTTCATGCGGCAATTGGAGAGGAAATTTGTCAATCCCTTGACTTTTCATGGTCATACCTCTCCCTCATAACTCGCTCTCTCATAAGCCTCATTATTAACCCTTGATGCATAATTACTCAGTGCCTCTGGACTTGACACTCTCATCACCGCTATGCAGGTAAAAACGAAAAAAAAGACAACTACTCCGGCATCTGGGCAGAATACAAAGCTTCCTGGTAACAATGAGCATATTGGCCATAATAATAGTGAGGATCTTCAGACAACTGTTCTTTCCCAGGGCTCGAATCCAGTGGTTGGAAACACAGGGCAAGCTCAGAAACGAGCAAAGAAAGGTTCCTCAGATACTGGTGTGGATACGGTTAAGAAAAAGCTTCTTATGAGACCGGCGAAAAAGAAGAAACGACCAAGTGGCCCCGGAGTAGAAACAGGAGGGAAAGGTAAAACCGGTCCTAAACCAGCCGTTGTTGCGAAGGTCCAGCCTTCATTTTCTCCAAAAACCATGTTTCCGAGTAGTAAAGCTTGTGAGGATGAGCCCAGGGCAGGACAAACAACACATAAAGAGACAGCTATTTTAGGAACACCATCCTCGTGAAAATTATTGTCTCAGGCTCTGTTGTAAACTACAAACGGTGATACTTTGGAGATGGTTAGGAATTTGTAGTTGTGGTCGAAGTAAGTGGTTTTTTTTCCCGGAAAAGAGTTAACCTGACCGTTGATCGTTGATCGTTGCTCGTTGACCGTTGGCTGTTTTTTCCAACAACTCACAATCGTTGTGAATAGTTTAATGTTCTGAAGAGGCGTAGGTTATAGTATTGAGAGTGAGTGTCTTACTCATGTGCTCCCATTTGTATCGAGATGCACCGTTTTTAGTGTTCCGTAGTGCTTTGTATTTACGTAGCATATGTAATGTTCTAATCTATGTGGACCTTTAATCCTCTTACTCCCTTGTCGTCCGTCTTGGATGGCTTTCTCATGTTTGAATTATATGCATGTTTTTCATGCCCCCCGTTCCTAACTTTTACAATTATTCATATGGGTACAATTATTCATATGTTTACAGTTATTCATATGGGTACAATTGTTGATGTGTACTCGAGCAAGCTTAAATGTCCAATGCGCTCTTTTATGTAGTATTTGTTGGCAGTTGGATAACTGGGAAAAATATTATAAAAATTTATGGCTTCAGTAAAGATCTCAAAATAATGTGGAATTTTTCTTTTTATCATGAAAAGCTATCAAAAAGGACTACCAAAAGGTTCTTCATTACAAGTCTGTAGACTCTAATATCTTCTAATAGATTTTGGGTTCAACTTTTATTCTATCGATGGATGTGGTGTAGAATTCTGTGACTTCTATTGTATCCCTGCCTCTTTGGACGTCTGACTGCTTCTATTTCTGGATCGAAGCGTTTACGAATCTCCTCACAAGGCATTATTTTTGTGATTTGAAATATAGTGCCAGGTGTCTGAAAGCAATTGGAAATGCTACTTGTTCTTCCCCCATATTATACAAATAATATACTAACTGGTTTGTGTAAGGCTGGGTTATGAAATTGTTTGTGCACATTTGTACCCTGATTTGAAACCTTCAGTGATATCTCTCAGTTGTCTGATCGAGTACTTGCTATCTTCAGGTGTTGATCCTCTGGTGTGTCACGAGTCCCTCGTTTTTTTTTCTAACAAGTCTGATATTCATTAAGTGTGACCTTTCTTCATTTGGAAAAAAAATGCTACAACGTGAGCAGGTTGTCAATGAATTCGTATATGATCGTTTTCTTCTCATGGTTTTTTGTAATGATAATTTGCTTCATTGAGAGATCTGTGAGGGATTTCTTCCCTAATCATGGTTTTGCACACTCACTCTCAGTTTCAAACCGCTAACACAAAATTACTTGCTTCTAAACCCCAAAAAGAAGACCGAGTAGCTTACAAATCTTTGTAGTTCCTGGTTCAAAGTCAGTAAGCATTCAACTACTTGCGGTATTGTACTTCAGTGTGCACAGTGCACATTCATTGCAATAATTGGCTATAATCTGATCACAGGGTATGTCTATGTATCCATTTTAGACACCTTGATATCAGTTTTCTTCCCTTGGCATATTTTATTATGTTCTTATATCCCTTAGAATATTGAGAAGTATTAGTTTGACATCACACCGAGTCAGTAATTATACCTGGAGGCGAGGATAAGTCTATTGTCTTCTAAAAAGAAGACTCAGCATACAGCTTGTATGTGAAAGGAACTCCAAAAAAATGTTTGAAGAAGGAAGTTTTTCAAGATGGGGACCACGGGTGAAAATATAAAGTACGACTTCAAAGAGGTGAAACAGGTGTAGCAAGGCTGGAACCTTGGTACATGGAAAAGGAAAAGTACGTCCTAACTATCACCCTACAATGAAAAAGAAAGGACGATTATGGTAATGTGGACTTGTTGATATTTTCACCACCTCAAGTGGAATAGAAACGGAGGTGGTCAATGGCAGTATGTGCCAGGCTCTTAACTGAGCCACATCAAAAAGTAAAGGTGTAAGAACAAAATGAGAGAACAAATGTTAACATCCGTAATAGACGTCCCTTTCCTTAATAAAGAACTTTTGTGAATAATTCGGGTAGTACATATCTTTGGCAGCGTTCAGAAACAAAATGTGGAATTTTTGCATCTGAGGCAATTTTGCTTGTCTTACCGTGAAGTACATTTACTGTGATTTGATTCAGTCTGGGAGCGACATGAATGGCATAGCAATTTCAGGGCAGGGTCATAATGGGAGAGATACATTTAAATGCTAAACTCTCACTAACTTTCTGGGTATTATATAAAAACATTTAACATTTATTGAGCTTTTGTCCACCAACAAAGATATTTCAACAAAGATATTTGACATTTCTACAGTCCCCACTGCTTTTAAAATAACACGCATGGGCGCAGCAATTTCATCTATCATGTGCATGTGGCGCATGCCACATTATACAAATATATATGACCTCACACATACATACATACATACATACACACATACATACATACATACACACATACATACATACATACATACATACATACATACATACATACATACATACATACATACATACATACATACATACATACATACATACATACATACATACATACATACATGCTCGATAAAATGGAGATATGGCACAAAAAAGTACTATCTTTCGTTAAATCATCAATCGAGAGCACATTCTTCCCCTCAATCATCACCCTCGAGGAAATCTTTGCCCATCACAAAATCAAACCGGCATCAAATCTGATGACACATCACACTTGCAAGACTTCCGCTACCAAAATTCCCACTGCAAAATCTTATATACTATATACACATACAAGAAAGAAAAAACGTATAATCTGGTAATTTTGACATCACCAAAACATGATGTATGAAGTGTTACAACTTCGCAAAAAAGAAAAAATAAATACCAAATTCCCCAAAAAAATCAATATTCACAACAGCCTAGGCTCTAAATGACCTAAAAAACCGTCAAATTAAAAGTACAATCGACCAACGTCCCCAATTTTTTTCTCCTCTTCACATTCTTTTATCTGCCTAAGCATACGATTCCCCTTCCAAGATCCTCTTTCACTAGTCCCTTTCCACCTTCTCTCGCCCATATATTCCATTCTCCACTTACTACGGTTCTTAACTTCCGTCGAATTTGCACTCATTGCCTTGCTTCCCTTCACTTCTCCTTGACCCAAGTTTTCCATCCTTCCCTCGTCATCACTCTCCAATGAGACACTTTTGGCAACTTTCTCTAAACTCTCCACACTCTCCACATTTGTCCCATTCACATTCTCCCATCCACTCCAATTCCTCCTCCTCCGATTTTTCTGAAACGCCGACTGAATAATATTAGGCACTTTATTGTACGGATCCGCATCTTGTCTTCTTGCTAACTGACAAATTTTGACAGCCTTCCTTCTGTTACCCACTGAATAGAGCATTTTTTTCCATCTCTGAAAAAGAGGAGGATAGTGGGCAGCTTTTTCAGCTCCCTCTGAAAAAATTTTGTCTGCCCTTTTAAGTCCGTTTACCGCCAAATGTCTTTCCTGATTGGCCCGAAACCTTTTTTTCTTGTCCCAAAACTTATCGTCTTCTGAAGTTTCTTCAAGTTCCGATGAATTCACTGTCGAATACCCGTTTATTACGGAAGAACTCTTATCCTCTTGATTGCTTTGGAGTCTCAAAGATTCTTGAATATTGACCTCTCTCTCTATATCTCTCTCTTCCGGCTGTTCCCACGGTCTTTTTTCGATAAAAACCTCATTTTCAGTCGTTCTTCTAATAGAACTAACAGCCTCTAATCCCTCATCCACTACCTCTCTATCCACCTCACCTTGAGGTAGGCGCTCTCCTCCCCCGGAAACCCACACTAATTCCGGTACACCAATTTGTCGTGTGTCAGATACTTCCAAATCTCTCGTCGTTACAACTTCAGATGTCATTTCTGAGCACACTCCCATCGAGTCTGATTCAATTAGAGGCCATTTCTTATCCTCATTATTATGTCTCTCTTCTCTATTCGCATCATACGCCCTCCCATCGTCCTCTCTCTTTCTCCATTCCACACTTGATTCTTCAGCAATAGCATTACTACTACCGACTTTTTCAGATCCTCTGCTCTCAGTCTCAACCCATCTCCCTCCTCTACTTTCCTTGACTTTCCCTCCTTCCCTTTCCCCTTGCATTAACCTCTCTTTCTGCTCTCTCTCTCCCTCCATCCCCTTCCACACCTCCCATTCCATTGTCCCCCAAGCTGCCCATAACGGACCATATTTTGGACACGCATTACATCCTGCCTGGTACAATTCTCTCGCCATAACAAAATCTTTCTCTCTCTGTTCCATTTTTGCCCAGGCAAGAAACAGATGGGGGCTCTCAGGATTAAACTCCAGACCTCGATCAAAAACTGCCCGAGCCTTCAAAAGGTTCCCTATTTCCATCTCCCATAGTCCCCATTGGAGCCAGGTTCGGGAGAGGTTTGGGTCAGCTTTGGCGCTTCTTCGGAAAAGTTCGGAAGCTTCTTTTGCCTTTCCCATCGCTTTCTCATAAAGTGCCCACGATCTCAAAATTCGAGCATCATTCTGCGAAAACAAGTCAACCTCAATAGTGGTCAAATTCACAAAACTGGGATTTAGAGCATCATTTTGCGAAGAACAAAATAAGTCACAAGTCAAGCTCACAAAATTGAGATTGGTTTTTATGCATTCAGTAACTGAACATGCTCACACAAAACAGAGTTCACGGATTCCTCACTTTGACACCTCTCTCCCCATCATTCACTTAAAATTTAAAATCAAGTCAGGTTGACATGGGCTAGTTTAAGAAAACAAAAAGGTGGGGTTCTTAACAACAGATTCTTTCCATAAGGACCCATGAATGCAACTAATGGAACAAAATGCTCTAAAATACAGTGACCAAAAAACATCAGAATTCCTGTGACAATTTAATCCATTCTGACCTTTCTCTTAGACGGCCAAAACGTTTGATAAGAGAAAAATGCAAATGAAAGCAACTGTGCTTTATTTCCAGAATCAATACTTCCCGCATTGCTGTTGGTGAGAAAATGCTGTTTCATTTTAAGAGTAACCTAACCTTTGTACGCAACTGATAGACTAGGTACACTCAAGTCTTCTTGACGACTGCATGGACGGAATTCAAATACATTTTCTTCCAATTTTTTTATCAGAAAAACGTTAAAAGCTGGACAAAAACTCGGTGTGAATCATTTAACTATCCGGACAATTTCCCCGAAATTATTGAAAACGGAGAAAAAGAAGACTTTGGTGAGCATAACCTATGAGAGTGGGTAAGTCCCATCGGGAGAAAGAAATACCAGGATAACCTAACCTACAGTGTCAAAATACTTTGTTTTGGTTCATAGGGTACCACATATTTTACACTCAGGCTATTCCGAATAATCATGTGTTACCTCAAGATACCCATCAAATTGTATGAAAGTGTACTATACTCATAAAATACAGTGTACTCCAGTAGTAAAATTTCGCAGTCAAACTAATTAACGTGACAGTTTATCACACTAATATATTTTCCCGAGACGAGGTGTGTTCCACATTATTATACACACACCATTTAAAACAAATGTATAACAAATGCATCAGTTCACCAACAGAGAAATCCACACAAATGGCTGTAACAACTGGGTTTCGTTCTTAATAGCAACAATACTCAAAGAAGCTTTGTATTAGCCAACCTTATGACTCGGCATGCTTTCAGTGTCCTAACTTCTGCCATAACAAGAAAAATAAATGCAATCACCCAGAAAAAAAACAAAACGCCCTATGAACTCCCCGAAAAGTTTCTTACCGGAGCTGCAGTCGTTGCCTCTGCGAAAATGTACCTCGCCACTTCCGGTCGGTCACTGTTGGCCTCGATATTCGCCATTTTCTCATACAAAATTGCGGTTCCGCCTGTAGAATGACTGCTTTTTAAAGCTTCCTGTGCCAGCGTTCGAGCTTTTGTTATGGCTCCAGTGGCCCCCTCCACCTCTGCTAGAGTTCCAAGAATGTGGGAGTTCTCAGGGGCACCCTCCATGGCCGTTGTTAAAACTCGGCGAGCTTCTTGGAAGTTTCCACGGTCCTGTTAAAAACCCAAAAGCAAATCTGAGGGATAGGTTTGGAACTAAAGAGTAGGTCGGATTTTAGCGGCCCGGGTTTAATATGACCTATAAAGTACTTGTTCCTACCAGCACCAACAAGCATACTGAGAGCAGTTTTATGAGATACGGCAAGGGTATTATCTTCGAGAAACAGTTTTTTTGGCACATGATAGGTTGCAATCTATTATCAAGGACAATACAAAATACTACAGAAAAATATCAAATAACATTCATCACATCACATAGAGGATAATACTCACGCCAGACCTGTCCATGAATTGTAACTTTGACATAAAATGTAGCTCTAGTTAGATCGTCAAACATTTCCCGTGAACATTAAGCACGTACATTTGCAAGTGGGAAAAATTCTCTATGGGTGAGATAAATATGGTTCGTTGCAATCTGTACAGAATAATATCTATTTGCACATTTTGAAAAATGCTGAAGCAGTATAGGCTTTTTGTAAATTTTATGATGCATGTCACCGTTGTCGTTTATTTGCAATAAGGTTTTTTCCTAGATATTCATCAACGAGTTTCATGGCGACTGATTCAATTTTTTTTTTTGATTTGAAGCAGTTTGGTGAGTTTAGCCTGAAGCGCAGTCAGCACGGATAGAAAGAGGGGCCCACAGTACTTTCCATCTGGTTGCAGTTGGAGTCCACAATATTTCATGTGTCAGCGTCCAAAAACGGCCTTCATTCTAACCAGCTATGAGTCATCACTGCGATGGCATCTCTCTCCCTCCCTTCCTCCCTCCCCCCCCTCCCTCTCCTCCTCCCTCTCCTCCTCCCCCCCTCTCTCTCTCTCCCTATCTCTGTCTCTCTCTTTCTCGTGTGTTTCTTTTACCTTCTCCAACATCCCCAGCGCATGCTGCAGGTGCACATTGGTGGGGTCCACTCGGAGCCCACTGCGAAATAGTTCAGAAGCATCGTCCAGATTTCCTGCATTGGTCCACAGGTCAACAAACAATTCAAAAGGTTGTTAAAGTATCAAACTTTTACACTCGTTTTGAAGGCACATCGTACAAATCGTACAGTTTTTCGAGTAATCGTACAAACGGTTAGTCAGAAAACTGTACAATTAAGCCTCACGAAGAGGGTAAAACTGCTATCGTGTAATTATCATATCGTTAGTCTAATAAGCAAAAGTAAAAAAAGACAAACAAGCTAGCATGTATTGGCCGTTATTTTCTAGAAATTGCCAATTAGTTCCAACTCTGACCTATGCGAAACACCTCTGACCATGTGGGACGGTACCACGAGGAACAACATGCCTAAAAATAACTTTCCAAACAATAAGTCACAAAAACCCCACATAAAGGCAATGAAAAAGAAACTGAAAATCGCATAGACTTCCCGAACAATGGCATTGTCATCTTCTTCCTTCCTTGACCTAATATTTGCTCATTCATTTGCTCCCCACCTTGAGATCGTTCCAGTCGCCCCCATTGTAACCAGGTAAAGGGAAGAGAGGGATCTCGGTGAGCCGCCCTCCGGAAAAGCTCTCTCGCCTTATTCTCATTCTTGGCTTCTGCCTCCACAGAGGCCCAGGCCTGCAAAGCAGTTCCATGTGAATCAGTTCCACGGCTGGCAGTTCCATACATAAAAAAAGCTCAATGTCCAACAGTTTTTTGTTCAACAGTTCAGTTTAAGAACTTACAGGCAGTGGACAACAGGTACATAAAAGCTATCCATCATAATGTTATTTGGGTGGTTCCCAAAAGAACAGATTTTAGGAATTCTGGGGACAAATACAATAGCATGTCCTTCACACAGAAAAAACTCGTCTTTATTAGCAGAAACGTAGTCCGGTTAGAAAGTTGTGCATATGAAAAAACCTCATTTCCTTGGGAAACACATGGCTTTTCGTTGCGATTAAAGACCTGCATCACCGAGTGATAGAAAATTTCCTTTTTGTTTTGTTAATAACAACAAAAACTAAAATTGCTAATTACAGTTTGTCTTTGCTTACTTGCAAAACTGAAGCGGCGTCCTTTCCAGGTATCTCTGTCCCTTTTTCAAAAAGAGTTTGAGCCTCCTCAAAATTTCCTTCTTTCCATTCTAACCTTGCCCAAGCCTGAAAAAACCAAACCGCAACCCCTAGTTAGGTGCAGAGATTCCTCCATTTGTAAACTCTAACAAATTTTTGCTCTCATCCATTAGTCTTAAAAAAGAAAAACAGAGATACACCTTGGACCGCTTTTCAAGTCCTTGTTCATTGTAAATGGTATTATTTCCTTTCAACAAGTATTTACATTGACTCGCCTGTATTTGCTTTAGTTGAAGCTTGTTAAAATTAAAATCCCAGATATTTTTTGTCATTTAACTCAGGAACTTGCAATATGGTTAGGTTTATAAGCAGATGTTCTTCAGCATGAATAAAGTTCAGGTCAGTTTCACGAACTCTGGTCCAAACCGCAGTTTGAAACCAATATGTACAGGATCAATCTAAAAAAAGAAAAGAACAACAGGGGTCCCATAACTCTAAATCAGAACCACCGACTAAAAAAAATAGGAGCAAAAGGAAATTGATATGAACCGAACGAAACTGGGTTCTAACTATTTTAATATCCGGGCCAATTCATGTATGTGGCATAACTTCAGCGAAGCAGCTCCACCTGGCCAAGCATGCCCATATTGAAAGCACTGTGTCATTTAACTACAGTTCTAATAAAGTTTACCCACACCGTAATTTTGCTAATAAGATCCAAACCGTTCAATCCCTATGCATAACACTGTATGCTGACAATAACATGTTTTGTTAAATGCTGTTGACTATGTTGAGATAGACATTTCCGATGTACAGTGACAACGGGGTAATGTTCCGTCGAGTCAGTTCTTCGGTAGCACACATTTTTCCGGTAATGGAACCAAAAATAGCGTTCCATCGCCTCAGTTCTTAAACAGTGCAATCATGACAAGAGGGGATCATGGACCCTCATTGGACTAAAATAGAAGCGTAAGTAAAAAAAAAATTACTAGTCAAAACAAAAAAGTTTTCCACAAACAAAAAAGAGCTAGTCTCTGAAAAAGAATAAGATAGTAGATAGTAGATGTCGATACCTTTACGACCACTGATAGACATAAAAAATTCTTCTCATTGGTCCACATTATTTGACCAGCAATCCATTGGTCGAGTAAGAGCTTATAATAATTTCATTGGCCATTGACTTTTTCCATCATTGCAATCTTGGTTTATTTTAACTGAACCAAGGTCAGTTTCCAATTTTACAGTGAACTGAAAAATGGAAAGTCAGTTCGTGACAGAACTGACATGATAGAAAAACACCAAATGTTTGTCAATACGTCCAAGCACATTCTTAAAAAAATTGACACTTATTTTAGACAAAGAATCTCCCAAAATCAGGTATAGATCAACTCTGGGATCCCATCCCATGTAGAGATGCATATCGCATCGAATTACCAGTCCCTAGATCTCACCAGCCATGCGGGGCCGTGGGAGCGGTCGAGAGTGGTGGCAGTTCGCAGCAGCATTCGAGCCGTCGCCAGCTGTCCCTCAGAGGCCTCCAGCAGCGCCCAGGCCTACAGAAGGGAGGGAGAGGAGACCCAGAGAGAAAAAGACCCGCACACAACAAGACAGTTGGAGGGTAAAAAGTCAAGTGACATTTTAACCTTTG